>OZ024915.1:54785116-55172616 GCA_964017125.1 Flabesymbios commensalis
AGTCATGTAAACCAAGCCGAATCAATCATTACATATATACAGCATATTACCAAGTGTTTGTTCACTGAACAGCTTCGTTATAAGTGGATGTCAACACAAACACCATCAGCTATATTAAGTATTACAGCAATACCTGAATTTAAGACAATCAAGTGGGGATAGCTGGCTTAAAATTAGTTTCTCTTCGTAGAGAGTAAATAGTTCGGCTGTCTGTCATGATTGATGACTTCACTTAACGGAGACATACTTATTGATTTGGAGCGTTAGCAAAAAAGAATACTCTGAATAAAATAGTAAACAAAATACATTGAAATGAAAACATTCACGGTGATGGTTTTTAACGCCATTGTTGTTGTCTGTGTATTTTGCATTTGAAGCTGGAATTTATTACGCAGTTCTCATATATAAGTGATGCTAAACAACAACTTTTACAAATTAAACGAGCTATCAGTGCAAACTTTTTAATTTATTTAATTCATCTTCAAGTGATGCAAAAAAACAACTTTTTAATAACAAACTAGACGAGCTATAAATGCTAACTTTTTAATTAATTTACTTCTGACCTTGGCATGTTATATTTTAAAGCGAAATATAGCGAGTTATAACGTATCTTATCGTAAATTTGTTTAGTCATCTTCTCGCAGAGGGACTGAACTGATAGAATGATCACCAGCTAAGAACCTGCTTGGAATTAGAAAAAAAGACTAAGAGTAAACGAATAGCATCAGTAAAAAATATCCTTGATGTCAATAGTATATTAAAGACAATCGTATAAATTTCACACAAAAAGGAGTGAAAAGCGTGAGTGAGTGAGTGAGTGAGTGAGTGAGTGAGTGAGTGAGTGAGTGAGTGAGTGAGTGAGTGAGTGAGTGAGTGAGTGAGTGAGTGAGTGAGTGAGTGAGTGAGTGAGTGAGTGAGTGAGTGAGTGAGTGAGTGAGTGAGTGAGTGAGTGAGTGAGTGAGTGAGTGAGTGAGTGAGTGAGTGAGTGAGTGAGTGAGTGAGTGAGTGAGTGAGTGAGTGAGTGAGTGAGTGAGTGAGTGAGTGAGTGAGTGAGTGAGTGAGTGGAATAAATCAATTCAGATAATACTATTTGCACGACGCATGTACCTGGCAGTCCCATGGACTATTTGTACTGTTATTAGTTAATGTAAATATAAACTAAGTATTCCATGTAAGTGCAATTTGTCTAAACATGATTGATCAGAAGCCAATAGTTATAGCTGATTGATCATGTGTTGTACTGGAGGAGAAATAAGTGCAAATGATTGTATAAGGGGTGTGGAATGAATGAATGATTGCATGAGAGGGGCTAATTTTCTGCACAAGTAACTGGCAAGGATAACCTGTTAGATATAGCGAGATGAATCAGATGATATGTACACCTCTACAGACAGAGGCCTAAGACCGACCGAGAATACCAATCGGTCACATAAGCTCCCCACCATTTTCAATCTTTGGTAGTGGGCGGAGAAACATTATGTTTCTTTAAAACCCTTAATACCGAAAGCGGTGGGTGAACTCCAGAACTCTGGCGTGGCAGGCAGTAGTGCTGACAATTCACCCAGATACACCCTTTTATATCGAAAGGGACGAGTGCGAGCTGATCATGATTAGCAGGCATGAGACGTTGACACAATGCTGTTGTTTTAATGTGACGCTGGCCCAACAATAAATCGACAATGGGTAAACTGCCTGTATATGCTGGGTGTATAAGCCTGTCGTGTAATGCTATATAAATTATTTTTTAAATAGCAAAAGAATGGCAATTTTGAATCAATTAATACAAATTATTGTAAAACAACTTTTGAATTTCGTCACAGATCCTGTTAAACTTTTACTGAGGCACAAGAACTAACGTTATGACACCACATTATATAAGTAATCGCACCCACACGACATAATAATAAAGATAATTAATTACTATAATACTAGTGTAAGTGTTAGGCAAGTATCACAATTGGACTCTATATATACTACCCTAACCTTGATATTATATTATGTGTGCACTGGCACACTTACTAAAGTATCAGTAGGCATATGTCTATTGTTTGAATATGTCTTGGTCTGTTTATGTTATAGCATAACAAGATTATTGCCTGCGCAGCTAACACAGAACTTCCATATAATTTGGTTTAAAGTTGGCCCATCCTATGCGACGCTGGTCCAACATTCAGCGTCCCGCGTTAGCTGCCTGAGTGGTCATAGCGTTAGTTAAAAGTAGAGAGCAAGGCATCATTGGCAAGGCTCATTGAGATCCACTGATTGCTACAAAGAGTCGCAATTATAACGCCGAAAACGAAGGATAGGCCTACATAAATTATGTCAAGACGTTTGATGTTGTAAAGACATCCCGGGCCATCTAATGAAACACATATTCGTGGGTATACCCAGTAATCACAGAACATTTGTATAACATTTGTACAAGGTAAGACCAACGTCGAAGACGTTGGGCCGACGTTGTACAAATGTTATACAAATGTTTTCTGTTTTTGCTGGGTAGATATGGATTTGTGTATAAAAATAAATGTATGACTATGACTTGATTGATTGATTGATTGATTGATTTATTGATTGATTGATTGATTGATTGATTGATTGATTGATTGATTGATTGATTGATTGATTGATTGATTGATTGATTGATTGATTGATTGATTGATTGATTGATTGATTGATTGATTGATTGATTGATTGATTGATTGATTGATTGATTGATTGATTGATTGATTGATTGATTGATTGATTGATTGATTGATTGATTGATTGATTGATTGATTGATTGATTGATTGATTGATTGATTGATTGATTGATTGATTGATTGATTGATTGATTGATTGATTGATTGATTGATTGATTGATTGATTGATTGATTGATTGATTGATTGATTGATTGATTGATTGATTGATTGATTGATTGATTGATTGATTGATTGATTGATTGATTGATTGATTGATTGATTGATTGATGCACTCATTCATTAATTCATCGATGCACTTCTTTCTGCGGCAACTTTTTCTAAAATTATAGATATATTTCATTGGGGTAAATAAATGAAAAAATGCAATATGAATCTGCAAAATTTTTACGAAGTCATTATTAACCTTAATTAACCACTCAGGCTTCTGTTAACTTTTTCATTCACCAAAAGTTGTATGTTGCTGCTGTAAAATTCATTTGTACATAGGCCTATATGTGATATAGGCCACAGGGGATTGGGATAACCTACATGTATATTCCACTGGGATAACCTATAAGCGTTTTCCCAACTGTTAATTCAAATATTAAAGACTTACAAGTTTAAAATCAGCTATGTTTTATTAATATTAAATAATAGTGTATTTATTTATAAGAGGTATACGCTCTTTGTTACTACTCTGGCCAATGAGTGCACTTTTAGCTCGATTGGTAACGCTCAAGCATCAAGATGCCAGGGTCGTTGGCTCGATCCCCGGGCTGGGCAGTTTCTATACATGTATATTAGGGGCGGACCATTTAATACTGACAGAGAGGGTATGTTTTTTTCTTTCTAATTAAACTTTTTTTCTTCTTTCCAACAAGAAAACATAATATTTTGTCCTCCCTAATCAAAAACAAACATTTCTTTTCCTGAGATGTCACAAGCTTTTTTTTCCCAGGACATGTTTAATCCAATTAATTGAAATGCAGGTATAATTTCTGATGCTTATTCCAGTGTGCCGGTATAATACCTATATGCATTAGACGTTTGACCGAGCGGAGTGAGGGATTATTTTTTTCCCTTTCTTTGACAGTTACCGGCATATTTGGAAAGATCTGCTGGCTGTTAACAATCTATTTTTTTTCTCACACATAAATGAACAAATAATTTTTTTCCCATACTTCATAGAGCAAATTATTGTTGGGCCAATTTTGGAAATAAATTATTTTTTTACGAAAAAACAATACCCCCCCCCCTCTGGTATTAAATGACCGGCCCCTTAATGCACTACCTCTTCTACCTTTTCTACCTGAAGTCGCGTCTCGCTACAGCGACCGACAACGTCGAATGGGTGAAAATTAGGACAATAAAGTAGGGATATTATGGCTTGCAAAGGTTAGGTGAATTTTACCAGTTGGATCAGCTTCGCAGACGATGGCCCAGCGTCAAACCAACATTGGGTAATAGTCTGGTGTTAATATAACTGGTCTTGACTTTTCTTGATAATTAATAATAATATTCATGGGGGTGAATATTGCTCTAGGATACTTTGGGAACATTGTAAAAAATCGTGACAAAAGGAAGGCCTAAGTCTGAACTATACCGTATACTGTTATAGAATGACCTCTCAATGGTTCTTATATTGAACAGCGGCATAATTATGCAGAACTGAGCACAAGATGCCTACAAACAGTTTGGAGCACTAGCTGTATGTTTTCATGCTACTTGAAAAAAATTAACACAAATAACACCAATTCGCAATCACTCAATCTATCAAAAAGATGCTTGATGGAAATCATGCCATACTTAATTATAATTAATGTTTTTCAACACACAAACTGCTATGAGCACCAATACAACCGTAGGCTTACTAAAATATATAAGGCGGTCTACATGCTTAATGTATTATCTGAAGCAAAACACACCATAAAACTTTGAACTTACCTTTTATATAAGTGATCCTTTAGACGCCTCAAATCGATGAAAAATCATCCATGTGCTCAGGTTGTTATATAATAATGTATCTGAGACCGATCCAGACTCGTAAATAAACGATGATGACCAAATGAGTTATGGATATTGCGGTGAAGAGAATAAATGAAGCATCGGACAAGCGCCGGATCCATGCTGGGCCAAGGTCGTAGACGTTGGCCCAGCATTGAGCCATCCAGCGTTAGCAACACTTATCAGTGAGAGAAGGAAGGGGGCGTCACTCTTATCAGATCTGGATCAAGAACTTGGCCCGTCCCGTGTCAATTCTAAGATGGCAGCTCTGCCATGCAAAGACAAAATGCAGGATCTGTTTACTTTACAAATAAGCAGATACTGCCTTTTCGCTTCGCAGAGCAGAGCTGTGCCATTTCAAGTGTTCATGTAATTGCGAGCATCGTTACATACGCGCTTAAACATGTAGACATACTCCGTCCAATCATTTATTAAACTAACCAGTAAACGCAAAACATTTTGTATAACATTTGTACAAAGTTAGACAAACGTCGAAGACGTTAGGCCGCCGTTGTACGAATATTATACAAATGTTTTGTGTTTGCAGGGTAGGCCTACTTGGGAGCGTGTCGTTAGGAGACCGTGAATGTTCTCGAACTAATGTGATCCATCATAAAACTGAATTTTTGGGTTGTTTAAAATTAAAGCTGCATAAAGTTCTGATTTGCTTATTTTATTCAAAACATATTTAATAGAGAATGATGTTTTATTTTTTTATTTCACTCATCCAGTTGCTGAGTTATTATAAGTATTTAAGTTTGCTAATTTGTAAAACATGCTTCCTTGCTAAAACAAACCTGATCACAGCGGAGTAAGACATACTGTCTGTATAAGCAGGACATTAAAAGTACTAAGTGTCGGATAACGAGCATCATTAAAAAAGAATGGAACGACTCAAACTTATTCTTATTTTGGAAGTGATGATAGATACATTTCACAGTACAAAGTTTATTTTCTCATGTTACTTAGGCATATATATTGGTATTGGTGAGGCATGCATTATAATGTCATGTTTAATTTTGGAGCCGGTGCAGAGAATGTCACTCACTTGAAGGGCGGGGGCCCTGGGGTAGTGGTTAGCACCGCTGACTTTCACGCCAGAGTCCGTGGTTCGGTTCCCGGCCTCGGCGGTTTGAAAGAAGCAAAAAATGTTTCTTCCCCATCCACGTGTGAAAGTCAGTATTATGGGGAGCCTCCGTGACCGAGAGGTAGCGTGCTCGGCCTCAGACCGCCAGGGCTCGAATTTCGAATCCTGTGTCTGGAGGGCAGTGTCATCTCACTCATCTCACCATCCTCGGGATGTTCTCCTAGCCCAGTTTAGCCTATATGTGCTATAAAGCCCGATTCATTTCATTTCACTCACTTGAAAAATAGGACCTTACTCTTTGTTTTGTGTTTTTGGCCCGCTTTTAAGTGTGGGCCAGCATCTGATCTTTTGGCCCGGCACTAAGACGCTGTTCCCTGACCTTGGGAAATTGTAGTCAGAAATCGGCGCCAAATTCAGTAACGTAAAACAATTTTTTCTCTTTTTTGATTTTCGTGATTTTCTTGATAAACATTTGCAGTTTTTTATTCAGTATCTCATGGGCTTTTCAAAATGTAGGCGAAATTATACTAGACAATATCAGACTCTATTTTATTTTATCGCAAGTCATCACATGCAGTGATATGAATCGCGAAATGCGGTAAAATTAAATAATAATAAAAAAGATCGAACTTTACTGCAACCGCTTCGGCTGGTTATGTGGTGTTGTATCTTAGCTAGACGAGACATTGATCCAATGGCAGCCTAATGTTAGCCCATCGTCTGCGGTAATGGCCCAACATTAGTCCAATTCGTTTCGTTTTAACGTATCGTGTTTGCTATTAAGAATGTTTTGATGTTGGCCAATGTTACATTATATTGGCCCATAATTTAACCACTATTACATTCAAATTGTACACACACCGACTCACTACTTCATGATTCGTATGGTGAACTAATAATTCCGCTACATTTACCCAGTTTTTGTGCATTTATAGGGCCTAAAATAAGAATGATTGTTTTGTACATTTTTTGTTATCTCTATCGAAAAAACAAAACAGTTATGCAGCTTTAATTAAGTATTCAATGATATTTAATTTGACGGTTTTCTGAACTCTTTTGCATATTAAAGCAGCATTTTTAGGGTCGTTTTGCTTCACTGAACCATAATATTCACATTGCGGTGGACCTCACTCCCTGTGGGCGTTAACCAAGCTGCGCATGCGGGTATGCCCATAATGTTTACTCGAATCATGATGACCTACCTACTTCAAGTGAGTGCTTGTAAGTTGAGTAAAATACATTTGCGAAAGATATTCCATTTTTCATTTATTGTTCGAATGTTGACTTTTGTTGAAAAGGTTGCTAGTAGCCCAGCAAGCACAAAATATTTGTATAACATTTGTACAACGCGGCCCAACATTGTACAAATGTTACACAAATATTGTCGCTGCCTATTGCTACATGTTTGAACGGTGCAATTTATAGACAATTCAAAATAATTAAGTTTAGATTTAAAAATAAAACTTCTTGAATAATAACAAATGTAGGCCTACTGACAGATGGCATTCCTGCTTTCAAATCAGCTAATGTTATATAGCATCCTCGAACCAGTGACAAAAATAGACTGCGAGTATTGGTCTGGATGCTAGAATACATTTTACTTTTAACACCGTGTTGGCCTTGGAGTGGCCTTGTGAAAACTGTTATGCAGGTGACGAATTGTGGGGCTCCGGAATTGATACATTACCATATTTAAAGCTGGATCCAAGCAACCCTAGCACTATCTACACTGATTTGTGTCATGTGCAGACGCAATGTGAAAAAGTAAACCTCAGTCTATGCCCAGTGACAATTGATCAGCCACTGGATAAAAAATATACAGAAAAGTTAGCTTAGCTGACCTGTGGGGAAGAGCATGCCAAATGCCCAGTGGACGGGGCATATGTTCACAGATCTTTTTTTTTTCTCGAGCTCATATTTTGACCTTGTCTGCCCTCATACATGTAATCTTAGAAGACAAAGATTGAGAAAAATGAAATGAATCGGGTTTTAGGCTACCTTTGTGCATATATAGGCTAAACTGGGCCAGGAGAACCTCCTGAGGATGGTGAGATGATTGATTTGACACTGTCCTCCAGACACAGGATTCGAAATTCGGGCCCTGGCGGTCTGAGGCCGAGCACGCTACCTCACGCCCCCCCACAATACTGACTTTCACACGTGGATGGGGAAGAAACATTTTTGTTTTTTTCAAACCGCCGAGACCGAATTCTGGCGTGAAAGGCAGCGGTGCTAACCACTACCCTAGGGCCCTCGCCCTAAAGATTGAGAAAGCAATATTGACTATATGTGTCAGTGTTATGTGTGTGATGTGTTTGAGCAATTAACTTATGTGCCAGACATGTGATCTATTACATACAGTCCATTACTATTAGGCTACTTTGACATTATTGTATTACTATTACTATCACTGTCTTTGAGTTATGTTCCTATTACTATTACTACTATTTTACTATACTACTATTTTACTATATTACTATTATAATAACTTTTCGTCACCCTTTCAAAAGCAATAACAAGCTTCACTGGTATCATATATTTTCCATTTAAATTGTATAATAATACACATTATCTTTGACATTCTGACCATCAGAACCATGCAAGATAAAAGAGCAATGGCTGGTGTTGATAATGTTTAAGTTTCGTTGACCACATCAATGACGGTAATTACAGTCTGTTTCTCTTCACGCATCAAGCTTTTTAAACAATGATATTACTGCAGCCAAATGACACACTTCCCAGCAAAAATTAAATGTTCTTTTATTGCTGGTCCGCCTTCTGCAATGTTGGCCCGGTACAAGCACATCGTGTGTTAAGTTAGTATGAACTGCACACTATGGGAGTCATATGTTATATATAATTACGCATTTGACCTGATAAATAATTGACAAGATATCAATAATAATATTTAGGCATATTTTCTGATATTAGTGACTGGCATATGTTAAATTGATGTGAATAATCTAGCGAAAATAGAATCAGGGTAATCATGGTAATATACTATTATTTATTACTTCACGATCTATTACTATTACTTTCATTTTTTCGCGAACTATCATCATTACAGTTAAATTGCTACAGGGCCGGATCAAGCAGGTGGGAGGCCCGAGGCCCACTTAAGAAAGAGGCCCCCTATTAAAATTATTCCTATTCCATAAAATACCACACCCTAGTAGCCCAGGCCAAACCATAATACCGAAAATAAGTAGAAAAACTGAACAGGTAACTTTGTTCGAATATTGTAGGCTTATTATGCATAAAAACAAAAAGAAAAGAACACATACAGAGCCCATATTCTCGTACAAGTAACGATATATCGTAGGCTCAGGATTGGTCGAGATGGCCATCTCGACCAATCCGAAGCCTACGATATATTGTAACTGGTACGAGAATACGGGTCCAGACACGTATAGTTTAACTAAACATTCATCATCACCCTTTAACAGCAAACAGACAGACACGTATAGTTTAGCTAAACATTCATCATCACCACTTAACAACAAACAGACAGACACGTATAGTTAACTAAACATTCATCATCACCACTTAACAGCAAACAGACAGACACGTATAGTTAGCTAAACATTCATTATCACCCTTTAACAGCAAACAGACAGACACGTATAGTTAACTAAACATTCATCATCACCACTTAACAGCAAACAGACAGACACGTATAGTTAACTAAACATTCATCATCACCCTTTAACAGCAAACAGACAGACACGTATAGTTAACTAAACATTCATCATCACCACTTAACAGCAAACAGACAGACACGTATAGTTAGCTAAACATTCATTATTACCCTTTAACAGCAAACAGACAGACACGTATAGTTAACTAAACATTCATCATCACCACTTAACAGCAAACAGACAGACACGTATAGTTAACTAAACATTCATTATCACCCTTTAACAGCAAACAGACAGACACGTATAGTTAACTAAACATTCATTATCACCCTTTAACAGCAAACAGACAGACACGTATAGTTTAGCTAGACATTCATCATCACCACTTAACAGCAAACAGACAGACACGTATAGTTAACTAAACATTCAACATCACCCTTTAACAGCAAACAGACAGACACGTATAGTTAACTAAACATTCATCATCACCACTTAACAGCAAACAGACAGACACGTATAGTTAACTAAACATTCATTATCACCCTTTAACAGCAAACAGACAGACACGTATAGTTAACTAAACATTCATCATCACCACTTAACAGCAAACAGACAGACACGTATAGTTAGCTAAACATTCATTATTACCCTTTAACAGCAAACAGACAGACACGTATAGTTAACTAAACATTCATCATCACCACTTAACAGCAAACAGACAGACACGTATAGTTAACTAAACATTCATCATCACCACTTAACAGCAAACAGACAGACACGTATAGTTAGCTAAACATTCATCATCACCACTTAACAGCAAACAGACAGACACGTATAGTTAGCTAAACATTCATTATTACCCTTTAACAGCAAACAGACAGACACGTATAGTTAACTAAACATTCATCATCACCACTTAACAGCAAACAGACAGACACGTATAGTTAACTAAACATTCATTATCACCCTTTAACAGCAAACAGACAGACACGTATAGTTAACTAAACATTCATCATCACCACTTAACAGCAAACAGACAGACACGTATAGTTAGCTAAACATTCATCATCACCACTTAACAGCAAACAGACAGACACGTATTGTTAACTAAACATTCATTATCACCCTTTAACAGCAAACAGACAGACACGTATAGTTAACTAAACATTCATTATCACCCTTTAACAGCAAACAGACAGACACGTATAGTTAACTAAACATTCATCATCACCACTTAACAGCAAACAGACAAACACGTATAGTTAGCTAAACATTCATCATCACCCTTTAACAGCAAACAGACAGACACGTATAGTTGAACTAAACATTCATCATCACCCTTTAACACCAAATAGACAGAAACGTATAGTTAACTAAACATTCATCATCCCCACTTAACAGCAAACAGACAGACACGTATTGTTAACTAAACATTCATCATCCCCACTTAGCAGCAAACAGACAGACATGTATAGTTTAACTAAACATTCATCATCACCACTTAACAGCAAACAGACAGACACGTATAGTTAACTAAACATTCATTATCACCCTTTAACAGCAAACAGACAGATACGTATAGTTAACAAAACATTCATCATCACCACTTAACAGCAAACAGACAGACACGTATAGTTAACTAAACATTCATCATTCCCACTTAACAGCAAACAGACAGACACGTATAGTTAACTAAACATTCATTATCACCCTTGACCAGCAAACAGACAGACACGTATAGTTGAACTAAACATTCATCATCCCCACTTAACAGCAAACAGACAGACACGTATAGTTAACTAAACATTCATCATCACCACTTAACAGCAAACAGACAGACACGTATAGTTAACTAAACATTCATCATTCCCACTTAACAGCAAACAGACAGACACGCATAGTTAACTAAACATTCATCATTCCCACTTAACAGCAAACAGACAGACACGTATAGTTTAACTAAACATTCATCATCACCCTTTAACAGCAAACAGACACACGTATAGTTGAACTAAACATTCATCATCCCCACTTAACAGCAAACAGGCAGACACGTATAGTTAACTAAACATTCATCATCACCCTTTAACAGCAAACAGACAGACACGTATAGTTGAACTAAACATTCATCATCCCCACTTAACAGCAAACAGACAGACACGTATAGTTAACTAAACATTCATCATCACCCTTGACCAGCAAACAGACAGACACGTATAGTTTAACTAAACATTCATCATCACCCTTTAACAGCAAACAGACACACGTATAGTTGAACTAAACATTCATCATCCCCACTTAACAGCAAACAGACAGACACGTATAGTTAACTGAACATTCATCATCACCACTTAACAGCAAACAAACAGACACAAATAGTTAGCTAAACATTCATCATCACCACATAACAGCAAACAGACAGACACGTATAGTTAACTAAACATTCATTATCACCCTTGACCAGCAAACAGACAGACACGTATAGTTGAACTAAACATTCATCATCCCCACTTAACAGCAAACAGACAGACACGTATAGTTAGCTAAACATTCATCATCACCACATAACAGCAAACAGACAGACACGTATAGTTTAACTAAACATTCATCATCACCCTTTAACAGCAAACAGACAGACACGTATAGTTGAACTAAACATTCAACATCATTCTTTAACAGCAAACAGACAGACACGTATAGTTAACTAAACATTCATCATCACCACTTAACAGCAGACAGACAGACACGTATAGTTAACTAAACATTCATCATCCCCACTTAACAGCAAACAGACAGACACGTATAGTTAACTAAACATTCATCATCCCCACTTAACAGCAAACAGACAGACACGTATTGTTAACTGAACATTCATTATCACCCTTTAACAGCAAACAGACAGACACGTATAGTTAACTAAACATTCATTATCACCCTTTAACAGCAAACAGACAGACACGTATAGTTGAACTAAACATTCATCATCACCCTTTAACAGCAAATAGACAGATACGTATAGTTAACTAAACATTAATCATCCCCACTTAACAGCAAACAGACAGACACGTATAGTTAGCTAAACATTCATCATCACCACTTAACAGCAAACAGACAGACACGTATAGTTAACTAAACATTCATTATCACCCTTTAACAGCAAACAGACAGACACGTATAGTTAACTAAACATTCATCATCACCACTTAACAGCAGACAGACAGACACGTATAGTTAACTAAACATTCATCATCCCCACTTAACAGCAAACAGACAGACACGTATAGTTAACTAAAAATTCATCATTATCACTTAACAGCAAACAGACAGACACGTATAGTTAACTAAACATTCATCATGACCACTGACCAGCAAACAGACAGACACGTACATGTAGTTAACTAAACATTCATCATCAGCACTTAACAGCAAACAGACAGACACGTATAGTTAACTAAACATTCATCATCCCCACTTAACAGCAAACAGACAGACACGTATAGTTAACTAAACATTCATCATCACCCTTTAACAGCAAACAGACAAACACGTATAGTTTTACTAGACATTCATCATCACCCTTTAACAGCAAACAGACAGACACGTATAGTTGAACTAAACATTCATCATCACCCTTTAACAGCAAACAGACAGACACGTATAGTTAACTAAACATTCATCATCACCCTTTAACAGCAAACAGACAGACACGTATAGTTAACTAAACATTCATCATCACCCTTTAACAGCAAACAGACAAACACGTATAGTTTTACTAGACATTCATCATCACCCTTTAACAGCAAACAGACAGACACGTATAGTTGAACTAAACATTCATCATCACCCTTTAACAGCAAACAGACAGACACGTATAGTTAACTAAACATTCATCATCCCCACTTAACAGCAAACAGACAGACACGTATTGTTAACTGAACATTCATTATCACCCTTTAACAGCAAACAGACAGACACGTATAGTTAACTAAACATTCATCATCACCACTTAACAGCAAACAGACAGACACGTATAGTTAGCTAAACATTCATCATCACCACATAACAGCAAACAGACAGACACGTATAGTTAACTAAACATTCATTATCACCCTTTAACAGCAAACAGACAGACACGTATAGTTGAACTAAACATTCATCATCACCCTTTAACAGCAAATAGACAGATACGTATAGTTAACTAAACATTCATCATCCCCACTTAACAGCAAACAGAGAGACACGTATAGTTAGCTAAACATTCATCATCACCACTTAACAGCAAACAGACAGACACGTATAGTTAACAAAACATTCATTATCACCCTTTAACAGCAAACAGACAGACACGTATAGTTAACTAAACATTCATCATCACCACTTAACAGCAAACAGACAGACACGTATAGTTAACTAAACATTCATCATCCCCACTTAACAGCAAACAGACAGACACGTATAGTTAACTAAACATTCATCATCACCACTTAACAGCAAATAGACAGACACGTATAGTTAACTAAAAATTCATCATTATCACTTAACAGCAAACAGACAGACACGTATAGTTAACTAAACATTCATCATGACCACTGACCAGCAAACAGACAGACACGTACATGTAGTTAACTAAACATTCATCATCAGCACTTAACAGCAAACAGACAGACACGTATAGTTAACTAAAAATTCATCATCACCCTTTAACAGCAAACAGACAGACACGTATAGTTAACTAAAAATTCATCATCACCCTTTAACAGCAAACAGACAGACACGTATAGTTAACTAAACATTCATCATCCCCACTTAACAGCAAATAGACAGACACGTATAGTTAACTAAACATTCATCATGACCACTTAACAGCAAACAGAAAGACACGTATAGTTAACTGAACATTCATCATCACCACTTAACGGGAAACAGAAATACCCGTTTATTTTACCAAATAAAACATGTTTACCAGCAATCTGGGGCCCATATTAATATTTCATATTACTATTATCCTATCCCTGGTGTGTGCACACTGCTCCTTCTGAACAGCACAAATACCTTCGATCATTAATTCAAACTATTGACACGAAAGGCCACGATTTTTTGTCTAGTGGCTGCAAGCGCATCATGCTGTACTATTAGTAGGCTTAGAGATGTTTCAGCTTTTAACTTATAAGGAGAACGGTTTTTTTATTTCACCATAAAATATACAATATAAATGATTTAAAGTAAAAAAAAAATGTAAGAGTAAGCAAAAATTCATGAAAACTGTGAAGTCGCTGCGATGGTACCACCTGAGTAATTGATGCAATAATAATAAATAAATAAATTACAGCTGTTATATATAAAATGAACAAGCAAAATAACTAAACGTTATTATGTAATTCTGTAAGAACCATTATATAATAATTGCCTCATAATTATGTTACTTGTATTAAAATAATATTTGGCGGATTATGATGACATTACAGACTGAAAAATATCTATATGGAGGAAATTGAATAGTGTGTTAAAAACAAAGATGAAATAGCAGAAGAATTAATCGTGTTCGGGCTTATTAACATAGATAGCAATATGTTAACTGGCACAAAATCGTAAATTAAAAACAAAACAAGAACGCTTAACATAATTATATTGTAAACCCTTACCATGCGGTAAGCTATATTTAATACATCATTTAAGTGAAAAATCATGTTTGACTTGGCTATTTCGTATTTTGTGTGATCCTCATGCTGAATAGGCCTAGTTGTAAACTGTAGCATTTGTTGTAACATTAAAATTAGTAAAATGATTTTGAAGAAGATTATTTATATATTTATAATAACGTGTAATTTGTTCCAAATAATGAATGTGATATATTTTTAGTATTTCAAGTTTTTTGAAAATAGGATCTGAGTGTGAATAGAACTTACAATTTCAAATTATGCGAATTGCTTCCTTTTGTAATTTATATATTCGTTTCGAGTCATATTCTCAAGCAAGTATACACTAATTTAAATGTGGAGGAATGAGGGAATTATATATGGTAAGTAGGGTGTTTATTATGCCTTTGGGTTTATAATGATATTTTAGTTAAAGTTACCTGTTGTTTGCAATTTAAATGCTTGTTCAGCATGAGTCTCAAGTAGTTAAATTCGTCGACACATTCTGTGTTTGTGATATTGATTGTCCATTCTGGAATATCAACGCGCTTTTGTGGTTTGAAAAAAACATATTATGATATTAGTATATTCAAGGAAAGTTTATTTGACATTAACCAGTGAATAAATTTCTTAAGGTCTGCTGAATGTATATGATGTATGATTTTTTAAGAAATAGGATAAGTTTGCAATCAAGGTCGCATCGCCGGCATCAATTACATTTTAAAAATGTTGCTATCCTTTAAGAAGTCATTTGTATAAATGATGAACAGAAGGACCCAATCCTGGTCTAATAATTAGGGCACAGCCTTGAATGCCGTAATAATTTTTTTTTTTTTTTTAAAGAATGGTTTAGAGTGTCGAAGCGTTAGCTAGATCTAAATACGCTGGTATGGTTGTATCTCCTTGTCCCATGATATTTGTGATGACATTCAAGTGTTTTTGTGGAAGTTAAACAGTAGACATAACTCGTTAAATGTTACTTGATCTCGCAAGATAATAAATGACAAATGTACGTCATTACATTTTTGCCATTTAGATCAACACTTTGGCTAATGGGTTGGCCAGGTTATAAATTATTTGACAGGAAAAGATAATGAGACATAAGAATATTTTTTTTATAATTAACTAGCCGTAATCTATGACAAAAAGTTTCCAACTCGTCTTTGGGGTATGTAAGGTTTCAGATGTATCACATCGTCAAAGACGTTGCAAGTTTAATTACAACGTCATCGGGAAATGACGGCTTTCCTATCGGGCCACACAGGTAAAACAGGAGGGCTCAATACCACTAATCTCGGCCAGCTGACATGTAAATGGATGTTGACCCTTTTAAAGTAAAAAAATAAACATCGCATGCTTTACTTCAGCAGCCAGGCAGTGGCATGAAGGTTAGCTCGGCCACGGTTTGCTGATTTAACAGCGGCCAACCAGGCTTCGGGCCGTTGTTCTCATTTACCAAAATTTGCTCATTGCTCATTCGGGATCTGGCTGTCTCATGACAACTGACATCTAGTCACACACACAACATCTGTATTAATGATTGCCACAATGGAATAAACCACTTTGTGCTCAGTTACTTATGACTTACATCTCTGCCCCGGGATTTTAATATTGTCACTTTATACGTTGGATATTGGAATGTTAGATATTATTTCACAGATTGGTCGGGTGACCGTCTCCACGCGCGCTCTAGGGCTTTTCCAGTGCTCACCCATTCAGAAAACAATAATTTAAAATAATAATAGTTAATAAGAGTCACATTCTGCTAACATAATAATCATCTGTTCTCATATGCAGGATAATTAAATATTTCGTAATTTCTGGAGTTATAAAAGTTAAAATATAACACAAAAGGTGTTACACATATAACTTATAGATGAGAAAATATTTGATTGAACTAATGAAGCAATGAGAAAACATTTTATTTGCAAATATGGCACCATACATTCATAAAGGTAAAACATAATACAGCTGTAACCTCTCACTCTTAGTAAACTAGTAGGCTGACAGATTTGGAACAGGCTGTCTAACAATTACGTAACGCATTACGTAATTGTTGAACGGCCCCCAATGGCACAGGCAATTGAAGCAAACAATATTTCTTTTTGTATTGCACAGTGACAGAAATGTATAATTACTCATTTCTGATATAGTGAGCATACAGTAATTTTACAATACATGTCTTGCAATCGATTGAATGACACAGCAGGGATTTGTATTGTTCATAACACAGCAGAAATTGCAGTGATCCTCCAACAAAAAGAGCAAACTCGACAGTAGTTCGCCGCCATTATTGAACTTGTCCGAGAATTACTGGTTATTAGTAAGATGCATAACAAAGCTGAGCAGGCTACATGGGAAATTTTTGAATTCATCACGCCCAGAAGTTAAATGATTTTTAATCTTATTGAACTGGTCTGGGAATTGGTTGCTAGCAACATCCAGAACAAATTTCAGCAGGATATATGAAAAACTTGTCAATTTATCGTACCCAAAAGAAAATGTTAACGCCGACGCCGCCGAATTTCAATGGCAATACCCCACCATTTTAATCCAAAGCCAGGCTAAAAACGAATAATTTAATCCCCTCAGTGAATAGGGCCTACTTGAAAAATATTTCTGAATAATTTAAAAATCTGCTAAGTTGGAATAATAAAATATCATGAACACATCGACAAAATATTTCTGGAAAATTAAAAGACTTCCTCGTTGCGTTGTGCATTATGTAGTTTGTTGTGAAAAACATAGTTGCCGAGGGTGACTGTAAACTGGACAGGGGTACAAAGTTCTCCGAATAATTGTCTAAAACTAACGTTTGAATGATATTCGCATGTCTATATTTTCGCGAATTAGTCCTCTTTGGAAGCTATTCGGTCCTTAATTTACAAATTTTAATTCTTTTTTCATGTACAACTTTCAAACAGCGCTACTCTGCAATGCACAGATCATTAACTTGCCCAGCAGACCCGCTGTTACTAATTTACTACACTGTTATATAGAAGTAATTACAGTGATCGAAATAAACACAATACTTAGCATTTCGTTTTAGCTGGCCTCGTGGTGATGCACGGTCATTTTGCATAATTATAATCTCCACAAGAAAATTAAATAAAACACCAATTGATTTTTATTATAATCAATAAATAAACATAAATGCACTTAACTCAAAATTTTACCGACTTGATTTTATAAACTAATTGTGTATGAAGATCATTGAAAACTAGATATTTCCAGGTCAGTGCATCAAAAAAAAACAAGATGGCTGTCGTCAGTTTTTAGTGGATTCCTCCCAGAAGTAAATCAGAATATCAAAATCATTTACCCATGAAAAGTCCTTTAAATTTGGAGAAAATTGTATTACATTTTTCAGCGGCCACTTTGCTTTCAGGGCGGGGGCCCTAGGGTAGTGGTTAGCACCGCTGCCTTTCACGCCAGAGTCCGGGGTTCGGTTCCCGGTTTCGCCGGTTTGAAAGAAACAAAAAATGTTTTTTCCCCATCCACGTGTGAAAGTTAGTATTGTGGGGAGCCTCCGTGACCGAGAGGTAGCGTGTCGGCCTCAGACTGCCAGGGTTCGAATTTCGAATCCTGTGTCTGGAGGACAGTGTCATCTCAATCATCTCACCATCCTCAGGATGTTCTCCTGGCCCAGTTTAGCCTATATGTGCACAAAGGTGGCCTAAAGCCCGATTCATTTCATTTTACTTTGCTTTCAATGTATTCATCCCGAAAGTTATTGAGATCATAATAAATATCTAAATGACCACCATCTCAAACTTGAATTCGATCCAACCAACGGTTCATAAGATACAGCAGTCACAAGGTTTTATGTGCTGCCATCTTGAAAAAAATCCAGGCACATCTGGTCATATGTAAAGCATGAATGCGTTAAATAAATCATCAGTTTAAAAACACTTTAAGCATCATGATAATATCGGGGATGATTAGCCCTGAAACCGCTAAATTCAATAATTTTAATTTTCACCCACTTGGAGATGTGTCTCGCATCAAGTGGATAAAAACTACTTATATTTGTTAAATTTGAGATCCAACATATGCAAATCTTAATGTTTAAACACACATTAAACGGCTATTAAAACAGATAAAACCGACAGGGGCTTGAAGAACGCCATGGACCATGGTCCTGGATTAATGAATCATTCCAGCTTACCAGCACCTCGTTCTGCACAGGTCTTTATTTCAAAGATCTTGATACTACAACCGGGACTGCATACAAAATGTATTTGAGTGAAACACAGGCACCTCTGTCTGGCCGGATTGTCGTTCTTTCAAACTAATTTTGCATATATATACATATTACAGACCTAAAATATTAGTGGTCTACGATATGTATATACAAATGAAGCTGTTATCTACTGGCAGTGTTGTCAATTTCTTCATAGTGGGGTGAAGACTCCTCCACTTTCTTCCCTTGTTCCGTTTTATAGGCTAGATAGCTATTCCATATTAGAGCAATGCAGTTGACATAAAGCAATCTGAAAAAAAATAGTTATAACTCATGCATTAGTACATCTAGTGAATGCGCTTTATTAAGTTGAACTGCCGCAGTGTTCTGGAATTATGTCAAGATTTGACCCTTGTGCTGCTGTGACAAGTTGGTTTCGAACCAATTAAAATGTGACTGAAATTGATTAAATAGTTTGTTAACCTGTTAAACCCTCACAATGCATCAAAACATCAGTCTACATCTCTGAAGCATGACTTAATTTCCTACACCTAGGGGTTTTAGAATGAAAATTTTCATATAACTGTTTTAATAACAAAGATTTTTTTTTTATTTGCCACCCACTTCAACTCATCTTCATCCACTACAAGGCAAGAACTGCGACAGCAATTCGCGGCTTGAAGTGGATGGAGATGACATTGGTAAATTCAGAATTATCAAATAATTCAATTTGTGATAATTATGTTAATTTTTCATAAATATAAAATAACCATATTTGCCTCACCTGTAATCCAGAGGGATGAAGTAGAAATTAATAACTTGAGCGGCTGGCCACAACTGTGAAAATAATATGGTTTTTTTGTGTACATATAATGATGGTTTTTTGTGTACATAAAATGATTATTACAGACTGAAATTAACATGATTAAGGTGGTCAGAAAGAAAAGTTATTACTCTGCTATCCTTTGTCAGACTGATTATTACCTGGTAAATATTGCATAGTTCACATGAATAGCATTGTTCACAATATTGATTTTGAAGGATGTGCAGTCATGTAAGTTGTTAATGACAATGTAAACACAAGACTATATCATTTTATATTCAGGGCTCAATTTTGCTCTAAATTCAGTTGCGCTACTAAAAAAATATATTTAGTAACGATGCGCTTCTGAATTTACTGAGGTGTGGTAGTGAAATTGTGGGTGTTTAGTCGCATGCAGGCTAATGTGTTCATAATTTTTTTTTTCGAGCGCATGCACCCCTAAGGTTGGTTACCTAAATTGTACCCTGATATTCAGTGTTCAAATAGTATATTTTCTGCACACAAAATAAAAACATAACTTAACAACACTACTGTTCTATATTATATGCATGCTTGAATTAACCATGCTGAATAAGCCTAGGCCTATATCAAAACATCGATACACAACCAGGATATGCAGTAAAACTAGAAAGCATTGTTCTGTTGGTAATTAGATAACAAAATACTGTGGCGGCGGCAAACCTAGTGCATTCCACTACAGTCATTCAGCGGTGGACTGCTTAATTAAGATATTTAAGCAACTGAAGACTATTAATGTTATATCCTAGATGAAAATGTTAAATTTATACTATGATAAATTTTCTCAGGCATTTGTGGCGAAATGATACAATATATGTATAATATGTGTTTCGATTGTGTACAGGCTACTGAGAAACATTCTGTGTACACTGGTTTGTAGCCTCAATGGATAAATATAATGATCATCCCAACTAGATATACTACATAGTTGATATATGGTTGTATTGTTAATTTGATTAACACAGAGTACGACAGTACGTAATGTCTACACAGACAAAACACACTCATTTAGGCACGTGTAACTAAAATGTCACTCACCTTCCAGTTTGTGATAATAACATCTTTGTAATCCTGCAACACATGTCAATGAAAATAACAGGTATACTTCACATGTCAACTCTGTAATTATGGTATTGGTCAAAAGTCCCATAATTCAATATTTGAGATGTCTATTTTTTCATAAATATAAATATTTTTGGTCATTTGAAGATGGAAATTGTGTTAGCGATTCCAGGATCGAATGCATAAAAATAGAAGCAAACAACTTAGCAGCACAAGGGTTATTACTAGCACTACAGCTATTTATTGACACAATAAAACTGTCAATATAATAACAGTTTCCACCTTCTTTACATGAAGACATTATTAGTGAATTATTCTGTTACTTAGAGTTATACAATTCTGTCAATGACAAAAAGTGAAACTGACAACTTTGTAGACCGAAGGAAAGTTAGTACTAATAGTATTACGACATTCTGGTAGAGCTGGTCCATATCTGCCCAGACTTAAGTACTATTCCCTGTTCTACTGATAACATTGCTCTCTATTTGTAGAGATACTTAATTAATCCAACACATGCCAAGAGTAGTGCAAATGGTGCAAATAGGGTTAATGAACCCACCAACAACCCATTAGCCTCTAGCAAATCTGTGTATGCAACACTAGTAGTGTACATAGGCCTACAAACCATGGCCTGCAGAAGGACCTCTGTCTTACAAACTCTCAGCTTCTACACTTTTGTGTTATTATCTCATGTTTTTAAATGGCATTATTATGGCATTATTATCACGGATAAAGAGGCTAGTATCTAATTGTGTCACCCTTACTTAGAAACATTTAGTGGCGAATCCAGTATCTGAGAAAAGGTGAAAGCGTTTTTTTTTTAAAAATCAAACCTCGGACATTGGGCAACATAGCCACAGAACTGACTAGTCACATACAGACAGCCTCAAGCTGCCAGCAGCCAGCCATCTGATCTATATCCTATAACCGTCAGCTTGTGTTGTAGACACAGTGATGGTCGGGTAAAGTCAGTAGTTGACGGAGCTGTAGGTAAGGTGGTAGACCTAAACTATTTCTAAAAGCATCATTCCCGATTATTGAGAAGATGGTTGCACTTAGCTGCAAACTACAGGTACATTTATTTATGTTTCAAATTGTAATATAGATACACCTTCACTTTTCCATACATAGCCGGAGCATCACCCCAGATTCTAATTGGAAGCAGAGCATTGAATTGATTGAGATAACTTTACTAACCTGAATCACTTTTTCTTTTGATTCTTCAACAGAATATGTTTTCCAGTAAGTCATTGTAAATAGAAAAAATGCACAAAACGATGGGGCGAAAAGACCCTGAAAATTAAGTTAACATACTGAGTTTAATGTACATACTGGGAAAAAGCATAGAGGTTTGAAGTGTAATGATTTGTCTTCATTTAGCAAATTTTATGGACCAAATTTTATTTTTGTGGACATTAAATACATCAAGTGAAGATTAAATCAATTATTTTGTTTCAACTTCAATTCCAGTGCTGCTTGGAGGGGGTTGTTGCTTTAAAGTCAGCCAAGTTTGATGCTCAGACATATTCCTTGGGAACGGATCATAATGATAAATTGATATCTATGTAATATCAAATTATGGATGGCATAATAATTATGCACAACATTAGGTTACATGCATTAAAACTGAACATTTCGTTTTATAATAAAAAATCACCTGATCAACGGCAACCATTTTGAAGGTTTTTGCAGCAGGTGCACCTATGATAAAGCGGTTGAGCAGCATGTACCAAGTTTTAAGTGTGGGGCCCTTCAAAAAATAGTTCATAGGTTATAACTAGGTTGAATTGAAATAAAAAATCTCATTGTGCTTTCAATTATTTTCAAATGATATTTAAATTCCAAAGAATGAATTGACAGACTACAGGTGAAATTTAAGACACAATATAAGAATTTTTTTTCACAGAACTTAAACTCGGATGGATAAGATTGGTAAATAATTTATTCTCCACAACATGTCAAATTGAACAAAGTTCTAAATTATTCCTGCTAGATGTACCCGCAAATCATAATATTGAAAATTTATTACAAGAAATACAAAATTTACCATCCATATAAAATAGGCCTATATTATGCTAAAAAAAACATTCAAAACGAGAATATTATAAGTGGATAAATAAAACTTACTATAATAAATGTTCCATAGAGAAAAAATCGCCGGTTACGGTTCAAGTCGACATCCTTAAACTTCTTTTTCTCAACTGCTGTCTGAGCAATTAGGTCTCCTCCTGACATTAACACACCTGTAAATAATATTACCAACTCACATTTCTCACTGGAAAAATAAAATTACCCCTTGCTCAGTTGTCCTTCTAGATCTGTATTTATACCGGTTTAAACAAGTTACAAACAAAAAAAAATGCCACTGAAATGGGTAAATTAGATTGTCGTAGATGTCAAGGTAATCATATACCGGTAATTGAATTTATGAGACACAAGTATATTTTCTATTCATAAACGATGTGAATTGTGCTATACAGTACGCTGGCTGATACCAAGACAGTCACGGACATACAAACTTTGTAATAACACGGAGGCTTTTATATGATGTCACAAATCTGCTGCTTACACATGTTACAGTGTTTTTTTGTTTCAATAAAAACCTACCAAAACTTGAAAATATTTTGTCCAAGCAGATGGCATTAATAGACAAAAATCTACAGTTCAGAAAGAGTTATGATTTGGTCGTTATCCCAAATGCTTCAATATTCTAAAGTTTAATATTAGGAAATTATACTGCAGAGCATTACATTATTTGTGACTTATCTGCACGAAAAGAGTTGCATGTCGTACAAGTTGAGAAAATGTGCAATATGCATGATATGAGCTAATAATAGTGAATTTTGTTTTTTGTCAAATGTTGATGCTTTAAGGCCTATAATTATTTTAAGGCCAGAAATGGGTTCTACCCAATATTAGTCAGAAATGACATATCACATGAATGTGATGATCAGATTTTTTGTTAATTTGTTTTCAAAATAGCCGCTGGCGGCCATCTTGGATTTTACCCATTTTTAAAAAACGCTCGAAGTTAGCCAAAATCCCCACCCGGCAGATTCTGAAAGTAGACATCCTACAGAAATCAATCGTTAAAAACTAACTATATGTCCAGATTTGGCCGAAAAATCTTGTTTGGCCATAAGGAAATATTTTTTATACTATAAAGAACTTACAATCAATTTTTTGCCATGACTAATTTTCTCCATTTTGATTTTTTGAAATATTGACCTATCCGCGTCACCAAAATGATCATAACTCAGCTCCGGATCAACATAATTTCATGTTCTTGGTGTCATATATTAAAGCTCCAGCTCTGTGTTATCCAATGGTACCTTTAACTCGATATTGTGTTATGAGACTCAATATGTACAGATGGGTCACATTTACGGTAATCCGGTGGCTAGATATCATGCATATTTAGGCCTCTGTAAATTTAGGGATAGAAATTGCAGGGGGAGCAGGAGACACGCCCCTTAGGCACTCCCTTGAATCTGTACCTGCCCCTTGACCTTGTTCACTCAATTGATCCAGACATTGCAGACACAATTGACACCTTCAAATTTATGAACAAAAACACATGTGCGTGTTTAAAAAAATACATTTAGGCTTACACAAAATAAATTCAAAAACATTTAAAAAATGATACCCATATTAAAGAAGTTAACTGACCTGTTAACTCAGTAACTGTACGAGAAACAATAAAATCCCCTGAATATGATTTTTATATATGTGTATATACCTGTAGGAATTAAAGGCTCATATATGTCACAGATACATCTTAAAAGATGTATCTGTGACAGATATGACCTTCAATTCCTCCGGGCATTAAAATATTTATCTTGTAGCCTTGTAGACTCTCTTTGTCTTACCTGTGGTGATCAATTGTGTTTTCCAAGGATGAGTAACTAACAACCTGTTGTAACCTCTCAATAATGTCATAAACATATTGTTTGCTGTCTTGTGACTTCTTGTTTAAATATTGTTAGTTCTGATCTTCATTTCCTATTTCACAGTAAACAATACGCTCATAAACTGTGCCATCAGACTAGTTACTGTGAATTATGCCACTCAGATCTACAACAGATTTATAATTAAATAGCGGACTTCCTTAATATCTAAAATTAGTAGCCTGTGCACTAATGAACCAGACTGGAAAATTGTGACTTAATCGACTTCTATTTATCCTATATTTATCCAGGGTTTAGGAGCCACCTTACTTACCTGAAACTTTCCTAAATTGACAGATTTAGGCCGCTATTATCAATTTTTTGTCACTTTATCTGCATGAGGTATTCATGAAGTATTAAAGGTGTAGTCAACTGTTGAAATTCGCGGGACAAGGGTCCCCCAGAAGGCAGTAGTGCCCGTGGGTAGGCCAAGTCCCTATTCCATAATAATACAAAATATGCGTTTCATACCCAAAGCCTCATTAAGAGCAAGTTCTCAAATCACAGCAAGTTCATATATACTTGAGCGACATCTATGAGTTTATAATTCAAAGCTCTTGGCCCTTACCCCTACTTGGTCGCTTGCTTGCAAACAAACTGACTGTATTACTGAGGGGATGTTGAAACTGCTTGACCCAAGCTTGTATTGACATGCCCAGTAAACACAAAACATTTGTATGACTTTATGCAATGTTGGACCAATGTCAAAGACGTTGGGCCGACGTTGTATAAATGTTATACAAATGTCTTGTGTTTGCTGGGCAGGAGGACTTTCTCTCAAACATTGTACATTTATTAAATGTTGATTCAATGTTGGGCCAGCGTCGCAGACGTTGGCCTAGCATTTAAACAGCATTGGATCAATGTCCCGTATAAGTAGTATCTTGTAATCAGTTCAGTGGCTATATTAATGCCGTCAATCTGTACTCAATAGGCTACTATTAGCCTACACTTGACCGTCCCAGGCATGCGCGTTTTGCAGTTGAATCATTCTTTAATGTGGAACATTTTTAATATTGTATGAGGTTTGTAGCAAGGCATTGTGTTAGGCCTACAGGGCTTTACAATCGCTATAGCTCGATGCCCGGGACGACATTAAAATGACTGTGGGCTACTGGATGTGACTATGTACGAAGTCCGATTGGCAACTAACAGGAAATAATAATCAGAAAAAAAATAATAATATGACACTCAAAAAACTGTATTTATTTGATATCAATGATTATAGTCTGGATTTTGTATCTAACATTGTACAAAGACATTTTTGTAATGTTGTGACGAAAACAGTATATATTGAGAGTTTTTCTGACAAACAAAAGCAGTAGCGAGATTACTCAGCCCCCTGGGCGAGGCTACCAAAGCAGTGGCGAGATTACTCCATCCTGCTACAACAATTTTACCGTTACACTATAACCCTACCAGCAAGGAGGCTATCTCCACCTATTTGAGACCTCACTCCAGGAGGATACCGGGTACATGTGTCTCGTGTGCGACACCCCCCAAGATTGGACATCAAAGTTAACTGCAAAATCCTGGATCAAGTCTTGGATGCAATTGATTTCAGTATATAATAACCCTTACACAGCTGCATAAAATTTGCAGCATGTGTGGTTTCCCACTAAAAATATCTGGCACGTTTTTTCTTCAAAAAAAATCTGAATAACTGATACTAAAAGCCATTATATTACAAAATCAGTCAGTTAGAAAGACAACACAAAACAAAAAGATAATTTTTTTTTTTAAAGAATTTATTAGGAGACTATAGTCGCCCACAGCAGGTTGCGCTTGGTTTATTTTGGTCGCCCCACCGGAGTCTGGTTGGCTAGCCTGCGAGGCCAGCCGACCGCAGTTCCTGAAAAGTCTGGTTTTTCAGTCCAGACGGCTCTATAAGCTGCTAAGCTGGAATTTTAAAAAACCGGAATATCACTGCAAATATAATTATTTGACTGTTTGTTGTTGAGATGAGATATAAAAGTAATGTTTATTTGAGTTGAATGTCGAGTTGGATGTCGGCAACTGCTGAAAAACACCTCTGGCAGTCGCACTTCCCATTCATCCATTCAGCTGACACATGTCACTCACCTTTGATCAGATGTGTAATGTACATGACGCCTGTAGAAGTACACTTTACACTTGCCTTTAATATATAATAATAATAATATATTTATTCTCATACTCAGGGTACATGTACATGCAATTGAACAATAGCATTTAAAGAGTGATTATGTGAAAAAACATAGAAAAAAATCACTCGGTGCAGAGAAGATCAATCCCAGATATTATATGTACATTGTTTCTTGGCATCAGTAATTGATTTCTACAGGCTAATACAGCGACAGCATCGTCACCAGGCGTGTGTGAAATTGTAATGAATATGTGGACTCAGGTACATTATGGCGTGATATATTATACAGAAAAGATATATGGCTGACACTATTTGAAACAGCAGAGCTGCTGCCTTGCATTGTAAGATTACAAGAACCCTGCGGTTCTGAACATTATTGAGAGTTATTTTTTGACTGACTGAAGTTGATATTAAAGCAAAGGGCCATGCATGTAAAACTGTAATCAAAACAAATATATATTCTCCGCCAAGAAATACTTTAGATTGCAAAAACTTGCTCAAAAATAATTAGATGCACAAGTGCAAGTTGTTTTCTTTGTTAGTTCACATGATAGCAGTATATTAAAATACTGTGCAAGCACTCCTAACACCCCATCCCGGATGTAGTGACTTGTCTTAAAAATCGTGTAATAAATATTATAAAACAAACTTATATGATGTTTTTTAATAAATCGTGTTATAAGATATTATAATTATCACTGATATTATATTATTCATAGAATAACTACCAAGCCTCTATAAGCATGGTTCAACACGCTCCAATAAACACAACAACTTAATCCTTGTACTTACAACTGCAATCATCAAACACCAGACTACATGAAAGTATAACCAGCACCAATACACAGTGCCGCACTGCAGACCCGCGCGAGACGTTGACCCAATGCTGGTTCAATTTTGGCCCACCGTCTATGGCGTCTACCCAATATCTAACCATTATTGGGCCAACATCTCGTTTTTGCTGGGGTCACACCCTTTCGGTCATGAAGTCCTCATACATGCACTGAAACTAGAACTACCGGTACTTAAATGACGAGGTAAATGACTACGGTATATTATATACTTGTAATTCAATAAAATTAGAGCAACACACTTCATTATGATGTAAATATATATATATATATATATATTGCATAAAATAACCTGTTCCAGCATTATTGAGTGCCCATGGTAGTACTGTTTTGACAAAAACTTTTAAATTGACAAGAATGGTTGTTGTTGCAACATTGACCTAATGTTGGGTTAACGTTAGCACAACGTCTTCGACGCTGGCCCACCATTGGATCAATGTCTCGTGTTTGCTGGGTACGAACATAACACTTTACACATGTTACAATATAAGCGAAATGCTACAATTGTAAGCATGGTAATATACAGCGCTGACCGACCTATATGAGGGGGTCCGTCGTCTCTAAGGGGGATGTGAAAATGACAAAAAGGTGGTAGATTTAATTCTTCTCGCTACTCACTATTTTCTGTAGATGACTACATGATTATATGATAACAAAGCAAAATAAAAAGATAGTAGTTTTTTTAGTTATTGATACTAGTATATCTGTATATATACGTGGTTTGTTAGAAATGATTTTATTTCAAATTAAAATATATGAAAAATACATGATTCCTTATGATTATTTTGAATATATAGTACAATGAGCTATGAAAAACGTCGACTCCGTGATTGAGATATGTGGTCGCTCTGTGATCTGATGCACTGTCATATCTTCACTGCTTATCGACGGTCGCAGAAATAAGTATGCGTTTTATTTGCTCCGTTGTTAGTTAATACTCGCAATAAATGTGTAAAACGTCTAAAATTGAGCCAACGTTTGTTAAATTTTGGTCTATCGTCGGCATCGCTGACCAAGCATTTTGTCAACCCTGGTTGAACGTCTGTGTTTGCCGGCTATACCCAGATACCGCCACTCGATCGCAACATGTAGCCAGTGTGTAAACACCTTCAGCTGACACCTTTCACAGCCAAGAGCTAATGCAGAGCACGATAGTATGTCAATATATTTTTATTTAGCGTATAAAATATATCACATGAGCGCGGTAATTCCCATTGGGCGACAGTCATATTAAGTGAGAGACATGCAATTGTAGTCAAAATGATTATAACTTAGTATAGGCCCTAGTCATAATTCTAATATCGCTATTATAATATTTTGTGGTTGTAGTTATTACATTAATTTAATACCAAGTGGACAAGAAAACATTTCCACATACGCAAAACATATTGATTAATTTCATTACTTATTTAGTCCATCGACATCCTCACAATGAATTGTAGGCTCATATTATTTTTACTAATAATTAATAGTATGTCTACCTATGACACTTGCGTCTATAGGTAGGCCTAGGCCTACCGTATTCTGATTTGTAAAATTGATATTATATAACATACAGAGTGATATAAATATATACGTTCATAGTGTATAGTAAAAGTTGTATACGTGCATTACCAAGAGAACGAATCTAAATGGTTGGGGGGGGGGAGGGTATTAGGCTGGTCCTGTTCAATAGCAATTAACACCCTGTGATCCACATTAGGCGTGACGACGCTGTTTGTTGTACCGTATTACGAATAATTACTTTTTTCTTAAAATATCTAAGTAGGCCTAGATATTTTCGTTTGTATTAACCGAGACGTTGAACCAATGTGAGTCTGTAATCTTCTCGAATATTATGCGGATTCTAAGAGTAGCCTAGGGTGCAGAACGTCTTTCGTAAACATGAAGAAGGGGCAAAACGTCTTTCCTAATAATAAAATGTCAAAGCAATCTTCACAATTTTATGCTGTTTCATGATTAGGGTGCGAAACGTCTTTCTTAAAAAGGAATATCATGCTGATTTATATTTACCAGGCGAAACGTCTTCCCTAATTATGAACAGGGTGCGAAACATCTTTCCAAATTATGGCTAGGGGGCGAAACGTCTTTCTGATTAGGGGGCGAAACGTCTTTCCTAATAATAAAATGTCAAGGCAATCTTCACAATTTTATGCTGTTTCATGATTAGGGTGCGAAATGTCTTTCTTAAAAATGAATATCATGCTGATTTATATTTACCAGGCGAAACGTCTTTCCCAATTATGAACAGGGTGCGAAACGTCTTTCCAAATTATGACTAGGGGGCGAAACGTCTTTCTGATTAGGGGGCGAAACGTCTTTCCAACATATGAAGAGGGGGCGAAACGTCTTTCCTAATAATGAAACGGGTGCGAAACGTCTTTCCTAAATATGACTTGTGGGCGAAACGTTTTTCTGAAATATGGTTTGGGTGCGAAACGTCTTTCTAAAATATGTTTAGGGTGTGAAACTATGAAGACGGGGGGAAACGTATTTCCTATTTATGGGGCTGGGGCGAAACGTCTTTCCTAAGTATGAGTTGGGGGCGAAACGTCCCACTAAAAAATGGTGCAAACTGACTATGGGGCGTAAAGTCTGTGTACCGGGTTATAATGCTGAATAATAGAAATGTATGCCTTTTTACATTTTTTGAGAGACGTCAGTGCTTTAAATTGACATATTAGGCAGAGAAGCCTCAAGCGTTCATCCTTCGCAGAGAAGCGTTAACTTTGCTCCAAATTTGCAGTTTTTTTTAATATGCCGTGTGATTAGGGTGCTTAACCCGACCCTCCCAGTCCCACAGGCATCTCGATATCATCATCATTCCATCCTTTATGTGACAATAAAAATCACTTTCCATCGTGATATTTTGATAATGTTTATTATTATTTACTTTGACGTTTGATCCTACTTAAATATAGTTAGTTAATTTTAATGATATTTTTTCATCTCTATGCTATTTATTCACCTCGGGTCTATACAGCCAAGCTGATAATACCTGGATGTAGGCCTATACACTGATACACCACACAGCGACCACAGGACAATGACACAATGCAGGTTCAATGCTGGACCGCCGTCAACAACGCTGGTACAACAATGATCCAGCATAAACAATAACATAATCATGATAATTACCATATTACAACATACAATGATGGATTTGTGCTTGCTGGGAAATAAATCGTCATTTCCTCAATTTTCTAGCTAGAGGATTATATAATGTATCAATCTCGGATAGTATTAGCTGAAAAGAACAAATATGTAATTTTTATTCCTTAGATTTTTAGAAATAAAATAGATTTAATCCACAGTCAGTAGCTAAGTCATGTTAAGCGTAACATATTACATAATCATAGGTGGGTAGGCCTAAAGCGTGACACAGTGTGTTTATAAGCCAACCTACCACAGACCTGCACATGCGTATACGCCTCAGAATGAGCATCCCCCTCCGTTGTAGTACGTTATCCCCTCTGCAAAGTCTGCAAAGGCAGAATACTGCATTTTGGCTTTGCACGTAGTTGTAAGAGAACTCCTATACAACATGTACAATGAGGCTACGCGCTATCACGTGGTCGCTGAAAAAGCCAATCAGCAGATGTTATCGGAAATAGGCCCATTCCTAGACCATTCCCAGCATTGAAACAACACAGATCAATGTCACATGTTTACTGATATACCGTGCATATATACTGAAATGTCCAGGGATGTGACGAACCAGATTCTGTGTGTGTTGATTGGTCACGCAAGTCTATGATCTGCTTAAGATGCAGGTCAGCCTATCTCAGAATGTTCTTCACCACAATTGTAGCTATGTTGTCAGAGGCATTTAAACCAAGGGTTAGATTTTCAAAGGCAATATATATTATTGCAAAACATTGTATCGATATCATGATAGATTTGGTCTCAAGAGCAAAACATCTGTTAGCTTTCCCCAGTTTCAAACTCTCATTGTGGTGGTTTCTAAGGATAATATTGGCCTAGTTTGATCCCAAGGTATGCATCGTCCTCAGTAAAATCTACTGGCTATCTACAGGGTATAAATCAATAGCCCAACACACAGCTAAAAAAGAAGATGTGAGTGATAGTCATTTGGGACACACATTATGTGGATACAAAAAAACAGTGCCCAGAATCCGTTTTGTGAACCATATTAAAACATTATTGGAATGAGTTCCAATAATGTGATAACATATTTTTATTATTTCATTTTCAGTCTTAGCATTCTTATTTACAAAATTTACAAAACGTTTATGAAGTTGAACATGTATGGGTTTAGCATCCCACAATACAGGTGATATAATTTTATGAGTTTTATTAGGTAATCCATCAATGCGCTTGAGACATTTCCTCCAAGCGGTATAAAATGCCTCAGGAGCATTGGTGGAGTAATCCCATAGTTGGGAGCCGTACACTGCCATACAAAATGAATTTAAAAGTTTTCTTTTGACATAACCTTTGATAAAACCAAAGCTTGAATATTCGTTCTCATATACAAATCATCGGTGGAGCGTTTTATACGTGAATTCATTATAATATTTCCTAGGTGCGATTCTGTACTAGTATTCGTTAATGTTTTTCCATTGAAACATATTTCTAACTTTTCAGATTTAGATAAAATGCAGGGAAAATGTATCAATTTACTTTTATCAGCATTGAAAATCAAATCAACAGTTGTTGAAAACTCGAAGCATATTTTCAGCATCAGTGACATAGCATGTTTAGTGGGGGCTAACAAAACAACGTCGTCGCCGTAGGCTAGAGCACCTGTAAAAATGTTTCCTATATGGCATCCAATTCCTGACTTTTTAAGCTTAAGGCCACACAAATTTATCTAATTGTTTTACCGATTTTTTTCAGCATTGGGGCTGTCGGGTGGCGGCAAAAAAATAAATAAATAATCAGATAATGGGGTGTTTAATTTATTTTAGATTGGTCCACAATACAGAAAGCGACGAGTTTCCCAGGTTTGGGTCAATTACGAATGCTGAAATACTGTATTATCCATAATAAACGCACCCCCCCTAATAAACGCCCCCCCCCCCCAGTTTTTCTGGTAGGGTACCCTTAAAAACTGGCTTGTAAAAAAACAAAAAAATTTACTCTCCTGTCCTTAATATCAACAAACCATTTCGTTTGCTAAAACACCGGCCGATTTTGCATACAGGTTCGTTCGTTGTGGTCAGGTTCGTTTAACAAAAATTAGTCTTATTAAAGTCAAGAAAAAAACATGTTTTTCTATTTGACAACTTCCCTGGACAAACTGAGAGAGATAAGACGTGAATGAATAGCCGCCGCAGCCAGCTGGATAACTGCACAACAAGACGCTGTGTGTCAGATCTGGATGTAGGACGGGATTTGCACACGACACCACTAGACGCTAAACCGATGCCAGTCCAACGTAGGTCACCATTGACGACGGTGGCCCAGCATTAGAACAACACTGCCCCGACGTCTCGCGCCGACAACATTCACGCGCATACAGGTAGCGGCTGTGTGCGTGCGCTGTCTTCAACTTAATGCTGGGCTAACAACTAAGATACCGGCCAAGAATTGACACTGCCTGTTTGCCATTGAATATATCAATGAGAATCATGTCATCCATAACATTTGTTTTTTAATTCTTATTTGGCAATGTATTATCGATCAATCCAGGTGTTTTGGGTTGAGTTGGAGTGTAATGTGTGTGACACATTAACAGAACTATAGCGTGCACAGTGTCAGCCTTAATGTATCACAGCTATTTTTCACACCTAATGTCGGCACCTGGCTGCACGTTGAGTTGTGTCAGACTGACTGCAGCGTGTCAGTTTTGCTTACAACGAAAGTAATGACTGTTTATTGCATTGGCACAGTAAGAAAGAAACAGTTCTAATTTTTTTCAACTTTGAAATGAATAAATCCACGACGGCGGGAAAAATAAAAATAATATTTTCGAAATTTTAAATTTTTTTTTGCCATTTTTAAAAATTTTCGGCGGCGATTCGGTAAAACAATTAAACAAATTTGTGTGGCCTAAGTAGTAGCTCATCTAAGTATTTTCTAAGTATAATCCACAACGGCGGTGCTGGTTAACACCTGTAAAAGTCGCACTTCCCTTCCATCCAAACTAGTGTTGTGTTTTTCACACTTTAATCTAGACGTGTAATGAACATTACACCAATCATTTAAACATTGTAAATGCAATCCATAACGGTGCCTTCCCTTTTATCCTTATCGGTGTTGTGTTTCCACACACTTTAATCCCGACGTGTAAAGTACATTACACCAAACATATGAACATTCAGGAACATTCATGTACGTTTCAACCTGGATTACAAGCATGACGTGTCGCATGGCGAGCGATCGCTATATCGTTGGAAGGTCCAGGCAGCCTGTTTGGACGGCTAGCTAAATCAACCCGACAAATGAGCAAATAATATCTATCAATGTCAGATTTTATTCAGTGATAAAATTCCGGCTTTATATATTCTATAATATAGGCTACCTTGTGATAATAATATATTCCGTTTCAGGTTTTTGATATTCAGGCTTAGCAGCTTATAGAGTCGCTCAGACTGGAAAACCAGACTTTTCCAAAACTCCGGTTGGCTAGTCTCAGAGGCTAGCCAACCAGACTCCGGTTTAGAAGCCCAGGGTTCCCAGTGCAGAAAAAAAAATCATCTGGTTGTTCTCTCAAAAATATTAACTCAGCGCGCGCCAGCAGCTTAACCCTTACACAGCTGCATAAAATTTGCAGCATGTGTGGTTACCCACTGAGTAATATCTGGCACGTTTTTTTCTTAAAAAAATGTTCATCTGATGAACAACTGATAGTAAAAGCCAATAAATTACAAAATCAGTCACTGTCAGTTAGCCATCTTTAAAACGCAAGTGGAAGGACACCACAAAATGGAACTGAGAAAAAAAAAAAAAAAAATTGTAAAAAAAAAGAAGTTTTTTTTTTATATTATTTTTAGAATTTATCCGGTTGGACAGCCGGCATTTCCGGCACTGTGGTGAACCCTGGAAGCCACTTCGAAAATAATACATAAATTGACTATTTACTAAATTGTAACTGTTATTACTTATTCAGTTATTGCCATTGCCACATTGCCAATGGCAATAACTAAGTAATAACACAATCATCCAATGAAACTGTTATTAACAGTATCATTGGATGATTGGACATGGTCGTGTGGTGATGTTGGAAGAAGAACAGCCTTATCAAGTTTGTGATGCTGATCTACCCCACGTCATAAAAATAGCATGGCCTATTGTATTTAAAGTGTAGACTACCCGTGTCATCATGACCTTGTTTTGTTGTTCACGACGTCTTTGTCATTTAGGGGCCTACTTTGTTAGGATTTAGCCTGGCTTTATAGGTCGAACGCCCAATATCGCGAACCACGTTTTTGCCATTTGAAAATTATTTGGTGACAAAATTATTTTTTTTTCAACTCTGTTCAACTTGCCAAGTTATACGGCTCCTATTTCTGCCGTTTTTCGGCAAAAAGTACTTTACATCGTCTGATCCTCTCTTTGTCATGTATGATGACAAGTGCAACTGCAAGTCATTCATCATTAGAGCGGTGGGCGATATTAAGTGAAATTCGGGAAAATCGGTATACATAACAAAGAAAGGATTTCCGAAGTTAAAATAATTTTCAACCAAAAATTATACCTGGAGATGTCCGGACATGTTAGTGAGTTGAATAGAGGTAAAAAAAAAAAATTTCAGCCAGTAAATATTTTTTAAATGGCAAAAACCGTGGCGTAGTCTAACGTTACGACCTTCGGCTTCAGGCCTATTATCGCCCATATCAACTAAAACTATTTTCAATTTTTAGCCTTCATGAATATTGACAGCGAATAACGATTGACATTTCAATAAAATGACGAGGTCTACATACTGTTTAGACGACATGTGTTTAAAACTTCAAATATTAACCTTTTGAAGTTTTGTTACGTGTTTTAGATTTTTTTTTTCAGCCGGCTGTTTGTTCGTTTGTTTAGGTTAGCTAGCCCTGAAACCAGGATGCATTGACCTTCCGATAAACATCGATTGTTCAAAGTCACCACGCAATCAGAGCTGTTTCCATTCTGTGAAACTCAATGACCTTGACCTTCTTCGTTTTCATCGAGCTGGCTAATACAATGAAGTATGATGGGGGTCTTATAACCTTGTTTTCACCGAGTGCCTCACTGCGTTTCACAGAATAAAGTATGGGAGAGGGGGTGTTATATAAAACCTTGTTTTCACCGAGTGACGTCACTACGTTTCACGGAATAAGGTCGGTGTTATATGGATAAATGTAGATGGATTTATTCAGCATTCACGTAGAAATAGGGTTTGCATGAGTATTATTAATACATTATGCATTCAAAATACAAGTGTGACCACCATTCTGGGACACCAGGGATAAAAACACTGTCAAAGTATCTGATGCAGCTAGGTCACTTATTTCCCCAGTGGTCCCTATATATAGCCTACGCAGTTCCAAAATGGCGGCGACAAGAGGAATTATTTGTATACTTTCAATAAATACTTATTCATGTCTCAGATAAACTATTGACTACTAGTAGGAGAGTCATAGCATTTTTACAAAAAAACACGTCAGGCATAAACTGCCTCGAATTATTATTTACAAAGGTTTGTGGAGTAATTTCCAGACTCTGCTTGTCATACATTAATTAAAAACATATGTGAAAAACGAGCTGCATAAAAAGGGCTGGATATAATCTACATGAGACCAGTAATGCTGAATCATCAATATAAATCAATAATATTCTGCATGATGTAGACCTAGCTACAGCTGCCTCCATATTGTTTACGTAAATTAGTAATGGTCAGAATTTAAATAGATCCCTGTCGTAGCCTACTCAGCATGGGATCAAGAAAAATACTATCAACGTCAGTCTTCCGAAATTTATTTTTCAAATATGATGAGAACCAAGATTTTGAAAGATCGTCCAAACCAATTTCAGATTTTTTAACAATATGTCATGATCGATAGTAGCAAAAGTTTTTTGAAGGTCGATCATTACCATGCCAGTATATAGCCCCCCCCCCCTCCTTATAGTTTCCTTTGTCCATATCGAATCTGATTTGGTCTGTCAGGTGTGTTAAACAAGAATCGGGTGGAGTAAGAATTCCTAAATCCTGATTGATGATCATACAGTATTTTTTTAGTTCTTAAATAATTTTCTAACTGTTGATGTAGGCCTAGTTTTTTTCTAGAATTTTTGACATTACAGTTAAAATAGAAACAGGCCTGTGATTTCCTGGTTCTGACTTAGAATTTTTACCTCCAAAAAAGGAACAACCCTTGCTGTTTTCATATCATCGGGTAGGCCTATACGGCCTGATTTTAAAGATCAATTTATAATAAGTGCTATTGCACTAGATATTTGATTTGCCCCCATCCTTGAGAAACGAAGCCGACAGCCCATCCAGACCAGTAGCTTTACTAACATTCAAGCTATGTAAAAAAAATTTAAATGTCTTCCTCTCCGACAGGGGGGAATTTAAAATATTTTTGATTATAGACAAAATTTCCTGCATAACCATCAGTTATGTTCGGTAGTTTGCCTACGAGACTATCTGCCACAGTAGTAAAAAAGTGTTAAAAATATTTGAAACTGTATTTTTATCAAAAGTGAGTTTGTCTTCAGATAATAAACCTATACAGCTATAAGCCGACTAATAATTCCTTACAAGCCAGCCCTGACTCCTTCCTTTTTTTTCACTGCACTTCAGACAAGTTTAAAAGTAAAATACAAGTTATATAATTCACAAGATATTTGCAAGAATACTTGCGGTGAGCTACACCTATAGGCTATGTCAGGAGAATTTGTCTGGAAATGTCCATGCTTAGAACCGTGTTTACGAGCTTGTTGGTAAACATGAAAATATGTGAGCAACTGGAGAGATGAAAAATGACATGCGTGACGACCTAATACTCCAATAGGCCTAATTATGTGACCTTATTGCCTGTCTCACATAGTCCCTCGTTATGGCTACCCCTCCAATCTAGGTAGCTATTGGGAATATCAACTGCAAATGTTGATATAAAACTAAAATAAAAGCATAGGCTTACATTTATTTAAAAAATATATATATATAAATATATGCGGCAAAAGTGGTAGGCCTTAAGTAAGTGAAGACGCATAAATGTCGGTCAAGTGTGATTTAATTCACGAGCTGCACATATCCTTAATGTCCATTGAGGCACGTCTACTGAATTCAATACAATACACAACAATGACCAAAAGAAATAATGTATAGTGTCTGAGATTACGTAATTATTTTTAGACTTTCCGAAAACGTGTGATATGCTGCATGTGGCACACCGAAATTACAAAATTATGGTATTCAAAAGAAAACGAATAAATAGTTTAGAAAATGGTAAAAAATAGAAATCAGAAAGTTGTCATTTATGTCTAAATCAACACCAGCCATTTCTGGGGTGCCACAGGAAACAATTTTCTTGGTCCTCTTATTTCCCTTTATATGCAATGACATCAACCAAAATATAAAATTTAACAAGAGGCCTAGGGGCATTGACGCTTTAGCGAATATATACTGTAGATGTGCCAGAGAATGTAATATATACTCCAAAATGCATTATCACCAAAGAAATATATTATTAGGCCTATACATAATATATCGTAGGCGGAGGCTCTGGAGAGTTTGGTCACGGGGAGAGTTGGGCCACCTCCGATATCACAGTAACGTGAAGCATTATGACAAGGTGCTGCTGTCTAACAAATAAACGATACATTACCTATTGTTTGATGTGATCAGCTTATAGAGCCCATGTTCAGTGACGATTTTGTGTCAAGAAATCAATAATATTGAAAAAGTTGTAAATAATTGACTCGAAGGTGAACAATTCGTTAGCATATCAATAGTACATCTTGAATGTTCTTTTGTAGTGTGTAACATACATATGATACTCCACTGTCATTTAAGGCATTTAGGGAATAAATATCGTCAAAAATCATTCTGTGATTTTAACAAAAATGGCGGATATAGGGAGAGTTGAGACAGTCAAATGTGGAAGAGTTTGGACACCATGGGAGAGTCATGGCCCAGCTCTCCCACATAGGGAGACTTTGACCAATATGTGGGAGAGTTGGGCCATGCAACGATAATTTGTTTTATCCACGACAATAGTGATTAAGATGTTCATAATTAAATTGTTCCTGTTTTATTCTTGTGTTGTGTCTATTTTGATGTATCTGTACCGATATATTCTATGTGACCCAACTCTCCCATGCATGGCCCAAGTCTCCCCGAACATGGCCTAAGTCTCCCCACTCCTTGGGAGAGTCGGGTCAGGAGAACAGCTTTTTAAATCGCATTTTTTTCCTATGCAACATAAAGCATACACATAAAGCATATAAAATAAAATAAAATTTAGATTGTTTGGCATGGCATATACTTCGCAAAACCACAGGAAACAGTATAATATGACAAACAGGAAAAGCAAACGGTGTCAAAATATGAAAAGTGGCCGAACTCTCCCAAGCCTCCCAGGCCTATATAGTATTTCTTTATATCGATCATTGAAATTTGTATTATATGTTCATATCCTATAATACGCTTTGCACCTAATAATAAATACTTGACAATGAATTATTTTTCATGACTACAATGTTGATAATATAGAAGTAGAGGAGCAATTATTATTTATAGTTTATCTTCGTATCATTTATCAGTAATTAGCCCTGACTTTTTGCAAAATCTTGAATTTTCAGTGCCGGAGATACCATGCAGGCCAACGTCGAGTCAGCATTAATTTGGCTGTAGCAATAGACCATTTAGTATTGTTGTTAAATACTCACTTATGAAGTAGATCTAGCAGTTGTTTTCCACATGATATGTAGGGTTATTGTGGCAATAGACGAGCCCAAACTGTAAATATATGGGCCATGGATTACTGTGCAGTAGAACCTCGCTAAACTGACCACATAAAAGACTTAGCAAAAGTGGTCCTATTAACGAGGTGGTCCTCTAAGTAAAATTGTACATTATACCATATAATTATATAAACACAATTTGCATGCTCCATGTACATTATGTGTACTATTAACTGTATAACGTGTATAAGAGATAAAACAAACACATACTAAACATTTTTTTTTTGACCAATTAGCACTAAAAATAATTGATGAAATGAAATAGAACATTTATTTTACATTAAGGAAATCATTTATTGAAGTTTATGATTGGGAGCAGTTCATCATTTTACGTTATGATGAGATGTTTGCAGTGTTAGCAGTGGCTAGTACTTTTTTTCTTACAATTTTTGATCGTATGTAGCACTCATTTTTATCACTTTCTTATTCCCATTGCGTTCACGTCAGAGCAAGCAGTCACAAGAGATTAACACTATACCTGAGTGATGAAACTACTGTTTAGATAATCAACTCAACAGACACACCGAGTACTCCGATTAATCACCCCATGAAAAGTTAGTGGAAACGCAGATGACGACTACAATAGAGGTGCTACGTCAAGTGTTAGGATGTATACCCAGCAAGCACGAGAGAATGTTTTTGGCCAATCATCTGATATGCCAGCCCAACATTTAACCAACATTCGTTTAGTGTCTCATATTTGCTGGGTAATCCACTTAAACTGATCAAAGCTGACAATGCGAACGCTATGGCATTGTTAATGTGGGGTGAAAAATCAGAATAAAGCACACGCCTGTACTTAGGCCTACTTACGAATACGACTCCGTTTTTTGGTTGGGTTATGTACAGATCAGCAACTCAAATTAATATAAAATGATCACTTCATTAAAATTATGAGACTGTACAAGTAGGAAAGTTAGGTGAGTAAAAGTACAGCCACAGAATTATAATTACAGGCGGGTCTCTCAAGTGCACAGAAATTATACACTGATATTTTGAGCTCTAAAGGTCAAATTCACGGCTAAGAGAACACGAGTGTGGCAATTTCCGATTAATTACGAGAATCATATTATATTATTTTTAGTAGCTAATTAATTGTGATTCAATTTTCTAAAATAGTTACAAGAAAAACGGTATATAGTACAGAATTTTGCAAAGATACAGATTACAAAGATTATCGTGATCAGTCTATTTTTTTAAACACTACTAAAGATTAATTAAAATTAACATGAAATAGATATAGATGATTGCTGAGTAATCAGATGACTTTCGTTTGTATGCAGCAAGCATTTAGGTGTGACGTCCACCATGCAGGGCCCATGGTAATAATAATGCCTCATCAAGACTGCAAGCTAGATATCACGATGCAGAGCGTTCATCTCACAAGGACCATAGAGGTTAATTATAGGGTTAAATGTTATCCAGCTCACCATTGCTAGTTGTCGTTTGTAGGTATCCAAACTACTTTCGTCGTTGTAAATATCCAAGCTACTTTAACCGTAGGTGTGAAGGCTCTGTCTGTGATACAGGGGTTCGAAAAATTGGCCTTTGATGTCCCAGCTGGTCTGCTTAGCGAGGTTGAAATTGGTTTGGTGCCAAAAAAGTGGTCTGAATCTCGAATAGCGGGGGTTGTCCACTAAGCGTTAATCCAAAGCAAAATTACGTCAATGTTTCTTTTTGGCCCCTGATCACCTAGTCACATTGAGAATGAACAAACTGATATTTCTCTCAAAACCCCACATAGGATCAGTGGGGTTAGAACCTGTGACATATTCATAACTGGCGAGTGAGTCAGGCGTTCTACTCATCGCGCCACGTAAGTCACCTTATCTGTAAGTGACATGACACGGCTAATACCCTTTTATATTAATTCACCCCTCTAATGAGCCATATTTGTAAGAGCATAGGCCCTAATGATCGTCTTAAAACTCTTAACCCCCTCTTAAAAATGAGCGGACATAAATTTATGTTTACCATGTATTATGCTATCGTGGAAAGAACAAATTCAAACGACTGCAGTCAAATAATTATTCAGCAAGGATCTCATTGTCCAATAATTTGCAATCAGCATACAAGAAATTCCACTCCACTGAATCAGCTCTTTTAAAGGTCGTAAACGATGTTTTACTCAATATAGAGAAGGGCAGAGTGACAGCACAGACCCTCCTTGACCTATCTGCTGCTTTTGACACAATTGACCACCTCACGCTAATTAGCCGCTTGTCTTATTGGTATGGAATTTCTGGTACAGCTCTTGACTGGTTCACGTCATACTTGAGCAACCGATGAAAATTCACGATTATATTTCCAAAGCGGTTTATATATCTTTTGGTGTACCCCAGGGCTCTGTCCTTGGACCTATATTTTTTACCCTATATACTGCTCCCTTCAGTTACGTCATCGCTGAGCATGATGTAGAACACCATCTCTAGGCCGATGACACACAAATTTATATATCTCTAACCGGTTCTGAAGCTTTAGAATCCCTAACTGATTTGAAATCCTGTGTTACTGATGTTTTCACTTGGATGACAAATTCGAAACTAAAGCTAAATCCAAGTAAAACCGAGTTTATCATCATCGGTTCTAAAAAACAAAGAGAAAAGTTCAAAGATCTATTTTGATTGTGTTTTTACCTTCAAACGACAAATCACTCAGACTTGCAAAGTATGCTTATATGACATCCGTGACTCGGCGTATTAAGAAGTACCTTAGCCCAGAAGCTGCGAAATCTGTTGCATGTGCTCTAATCACTAGTCATCTTGATTATTGTAACTCCTTTTTGTACAATCTTCATGATCGGGACATTGAAAGATTGCAGCGGGTACAAAATTGTCTGGCACGTGTAGTCTGTAAAGCTTCTCGTTTTAGCAGATCAAAGCCCCTCTTAAATTTTCTTCATTGGCTACCAGTAAAATACAGCATACGCTTTAAACTCTGTACCATCACTTTTAAAGCCTTCCTTTTTCACCAACCTACATATCTCTTTAACTTTGTAGTACCACTTCAAAATTCAAGACTGCTTAGATCCTCCAACACACATATGTTAACTGTTCCACGTTTTCGTACAAAATGGGGCTCAAGGGTTTTTGCAGTTGCAGCTCCCTGCACCTGGAATTCACTGCTTGTTAAATTGAGAAGGGCGAGTACAGTCATATCATTTAAAAAAAATGCTTTTCAAAAATTCTTTTCAATTGTGCTTTCCCCCATAATTCCTCGTAGATTTGGCGCCCAGTTGACGACTCACGCTTTGACTCTCGGCATTGAGCTGGTTTGGATTTGGATTCTGCGCCTCTGAGCTCGCATCTAGGCGCTATAGAAGTTACCAAATTGAATTGCTGAAGGGTTTAAATATTATTCTATTTAAAAACATTATGACCGATCAGAATATTTCAATGGCTTGAATGAGGATTTTACAGTTGCGATGCAATCGGACAGTAGGCCTACTTATCATTACATCAGGCCGTCAAGTGAGGACAGGTCCTCAAAAAATAGGAAAATAGGACATGGGCCTTTGAAAAAATAGGACTAAAAAAAGGACAAAATAGCTATATAATAGGACTAAAATAGGAGTTTATTGTTCTAAAAATGCCCTTGCAACATCCCTCACAGCCATCCCGCTCACCCACTTTAGTTGAAAAACATTGCAGTGACTGGTGAATGAGTTTGGTTCATATAAAAGACAGCGGCCTATAATAAATGTAACAAGACTACATAAGCGCAGACGCTCCCTATTGAAGCGATTTTGTGTAGTGTTATTAAAGTAGGGCTGTGCCAAACATTAAGATGAAAAACAATTACATGTAGGTCTAGGATAGACGAGTAAACAACGGTTCTGGGCGAGCGCAGTGAGCAACAGGCCGGTCAGCACCAACTCTAAGAGTAAGATCAAGAACTAGACAGTCACTCAGAGATAGCAAACCTCCATCGAAATCTTAAATTTAATCTTGAACGTAATCTGGATCATCCCCACAATTTAATGAATTTGTCCTTGGCAAGAGACACACCTGTGATAAAAAATTCATGCAAATCTGTGAGATACGAATTCAATCCAGATCATCCCCAAAACCTAACGGGCTGTTCCTTGGCTTGACATACACCTCATATATTTTTTTCACTTTTTAAGTAATTTGACGGAAAGTCAGAAAAACAAACCAATTTAACCAAAAACACAACATTCCTGGTGGAAGGAAAACGTCAGTCTGGAATCTAATTTAGAGTAATGGTCTAGAAAACCACCATGGTTTGTCAGATATTATGCATATTAGTACCTATAATGGCAGAAAGTCAGCCATTTTGAATTCGATCAGGATTTTTTTCAGGGCAGGGCCCTTCCTGAAACCTCACATTTTGCTTCATAGTAGTGGTCTGGCTATCTTGCATGATTTACCAGATATATTGGGCATGTTAAAGCAAATTATGGCCGAAAATAGGCCATATTGAATTTTTATCTTCAGGCTGCATCCTCCCCTAAAATTCCACAGTTTGTTTTATAGTAATGGTTCAGATATCTAACACGGTCTACTAAATATGAAGCATTTTAAAATAAACAAATGACTGATTTTGAACAAGGTAAAAATTGTTCAGGATACATTCTCCCCTGAAACCTCACATTTTGTTATACAATAATGGTCCAGCCATCTAGCACGGTTTACCAAATATCGGGCATGAGAATCTTCAAGTAAATAATGGCAGACAGTCCGCCCTTTCGAATTTGATCAAGTTGATTTATTTTATGTTGCATTTTCCCCTGAAACCTCACATATTGTTTCATAGGAATGGTTAGCTATCTAGCACGCTTTACCCGATATCAGGCCTATTGAGGTAACTGATGGCCGACTGTTGGCCATCTTGAATTCGATCAAATTCAAAATATTCAGGGGGCATCTTCTCCTGAAACCTCACATTTTGTTACATAGTAATGGTCTAGCCATCTAGCATGGTTTACCAAATAGCAGGCATGTAAAAGTAAATACTGGCCGATAGGCGGCCATTTTGAATTAGATCAAGTCAAACTTTTTTCAGGGTGCATCTTCTCCTGATTTTATAGTAATGGTGTAGCTATCTTGACCGTTTTTTATGATATTTCGCAAAATGTTTTAATCGGATATACCGATGCTATAAATTAGGTCATGGTATAAAAACCTGAAAAGACACAACTTGGGGCCTTAGAGATCATGTATACATTTGCAATAATATTGCAGATCTCGAAAACTACTGGGCCGATTACAGTCATATTGCCAATATGACTGCAATCGGCCCAGTAATTTTCGAGATCTGCACTGAAAACGAAGTGTGTGTGTCAAAACGTCTAAATAGGTCATTGTAGGGGCCTACTGAACCAAAAGTAGGTCAAAGTTCATATACCCTAAAAGGCACAACTGGACCCTGTAGAAGTGTAAAATTTGAAGACAATCAGACAAGTAGATCCTGAAAGATGCTCCGGAAACGAAATGTTCATGGATGGCCCCGAGGCCGTAACATCATTCAATCTCTTCTGTGACATTGCGTATTAAATTAAGTTTAATAATATTTAAACCTGTCCATTATCCACCTGGAAGTCACCCATATACATGTTATTTTCTCACAAAGTTAAAGAAAATAAGAGGTAAAAAACGTAGGTAGGCTAATTCCATAGATCACTCCGTTGCACCTTCGGTGACAGCGGGAGCTAATAATATTTTCATACAAAGTGTAAAATTATGTCAAAAAGAAACAAAATTTAATGAAAAATATGCATAACTCTTAGACAAATTTGAATTCACATCCAAAAACTGTGTGCATGGAAAAAGCTTTACGACCCAAAACGTGCATGCAGGGAAATTCAGGACCCACAAAGTGAGCGCGAGGAAATTATAACTCAGAAAAATAGGACAAATAGGATGTTTGTCTAAAAAATAGGACAAAATAGGATTGTCTGAAAAAATAGGATAAATAGGACCACTTGACGGCCTGTTACATGTATATATCAATTTAAAAAACTGTATGTCCATTTTTTTGTATTATCTCACTTTTTAAATATCATGGCTGCTTGCAATTCTAATAATAGCCTGACTGCAGAGTGTCTACGGCGTACACGAGGCTTTTAAATAACATGAAACAAAAAAATTGTTTTTTTTGATGAACAATATCGTTATCCAAATGCAATAAAGCCCTATTTTGGAAAAAATCACCCCTTTTCTCACATCGTTTACAATAATGAGAAAATAAAAGTAAATAAATTATTCTGAGGGCTTCCACATCTTTTTTTCAAGTGTATAAACGCTTTTAGCTTGAATAACGATAACTCATAACGGTTTAGACCACAACAAAAGCCCCTTATTTTCAGCAGTCCTTTAAATTGGAATAAATTCACCAAAACCCTCGGCGCACCTTTATCTGATCCGCCACTAATGCATGTGTGTGAAATATTTTTCACCTTCATTATTTCTGCCCCTAAAATTAGATTATCCTAGCATTATTATTTCCATCGGTAAGCTAATTGGCTTGAAAGTTAGTAATACATGTAGTGTAATTGATTATAAGTAGGGCCTGCCCAACGTATCATTTAATTTAATTCAGCTAGCTTTACAACTTCGGAAAATGATATTTTATGATACGTGTACAAAAAGATAACACAACAAGGGATTTTATATGATAATTTTTCATTTTTTTCTTCAAAGCACTATATACTCTTCATATTGATAAAACTCTTTGGACGATTTCAACTTTTTTCTGCAACTCGCCAAGTTTTTCTTTGACTTCAGATATTTCCTTTTCCTTTGATAGACATTCTCGTTGAAGAGACTCGATAATGGTATCTCTCTTATGAATTTCATTATTTTGTCTGTCTATTAGTGTCTTGAGGGCTTCTATTTCTTGATCTTTCATGCTACAATAAAAACATTCGGCTGATTTCTCAAGTTTTACTTCTTTTAAAACTGGGTGATGCTGGGAAAGTAATGCAGATTGTGTTTGATCTGCTACTTCTACTGAAGATGAGACGAACGTAATATCACCACTGTTATCACCAGAGTCAGCTAATCGCCGCTTTAACTGAGCCTTCCGGATATCCGTGCTTATAGTTGGGGCGACATTTTGCACCAGAGGCTGGGAGATTGAGGATGGCAATAATCCAGAGAACCCACTTGTATTTACTGCAGAACTAATGGATGCAGCCAATTCATGAGATCTACTATTACGCATTTCCAATAAAGAGTCTTCGTCGTCACCCACTGCTCTATAGGCATGGACGAAATTAGGTGAAATATTAAATGTATCTTCTTCGTCTTTGTAGGCAACACCATAGTATGAATACACGAGTGGAGTATCAGCACTGGTACGTCCAGCATTATTACATTTTACATCGGGAAATACAGTTCTCATGGCTTCTCCGAATCGACGAATATTGAAGCTCTTCCCCAGATCACTGGCACATTTCTGACGTACTTCATCTCTTAAAACTTTTTCCTTTTCTTTTCTCACCAAGTTTGTCAAAATCCTATCAAGCATAAAAGCAGACGTGTACACTTTTAATTCAACAAATTATAGATGTAAAATGCATTTAACGCCCCTGAGGGGGAGAGGTTCACCTAATACAATAATATATCATTATTATAATACGATAGTGAAAAAAATGATAAATCACAAATCATTATGATTACAAATGAAAATCAAAGTTGGCTTAATGTTCGGCCGCTGTTTAAGACGCTTCTTCAACATTAACCCAGCATTGGGATTAAATGTCTCGTTCTTTGTGAGCCAGATGTCATCTGGCCATCTGGTTATGGTCTGGCAGAGCTGAACATGAACCTCGGTTTTTTAATTTGATTTCTTAAGGGTAATGGGTTGCCAATATGGCATCCTTGAACATTTTTTTATTCGAGTTTGGTACAAACATACTTATTTGATTGAAAAACATGCTATAATTCTAAATAATTTCTATAATGTTTTTCTGAACTGCACAAACATGTGTCTAATCCTATGTTTTCAGGGACAATTATATATACAATTATTTTAAAAATACAACGTGCGTAGGACTACATAGTATTCTTGAGCAATTTGTATTCTAGCTTCAATAACGTCAGTAATTTTCTTCCTAATTAACCCACTAAGTTTAAAATATCTGCGGACTTCCAGACTATGGTAGGCCTACTACTGATCAGCCTACCTATCAGCAAACACGCGATGGTGACCTGATGACCCAATGCTGTGTTAAGGTTAGAGAAGAGTCGCAACATCAATTATCTTAACCCAGCATTGGATCAACGCCTTAGATTGACAGTACGCCTATGTCAAATCTCCGCCAGGGCTCCACAGGTGTGGGAAGGGGGGGGGGGGGGGGAGGGTGCACTCACTCTATTAGTGTACTAGGACTGAGCTGCTCTCAATAGTGTTTTTTCCGAGACACTTTATCAAGGGTTACTTTTAGCCAATTTCTGTATAATTATTCAAAGGTTGCTTATAGCCAATTTATGTATATTAAAGCGACACAATTGGGCTAGAATAGCTGCAACGATTTTCCTGAGAAACAAATCAGTTACAAAAATGGCCCGAGATCCTCAAAAAGTTAATCAGCTCTGCAGATCATGCCCATAAATGCAATTGTAAGGTTAGAAGACCGTTAGTCAAAAACTTTTTACATTAGCGTCCGGAAACCGTCAATTTTAGCTGATTTTCGTATGTTTTTTTGCCACCAGAGGGTCGATAATGGGCCGATTTTCGAGAAAAAATTAATCAGGTCTGGCCCTAACTCCCATGAGTGTTAGTGCCAGGTTAGAAGTTGATTGGTCGAAAACTTTTCACATCAGCGTCCAAAAACCACAATTTTGGCTGATTTTCATATGTTTTTTGGCTACCAGAGGGCCGATAAGGGGCCGATTTTCGTGAAAAACTAATCAGGTCTGCTCCGGACCCCCATGAGTGTTGGTGCCAGGTTGGAAGGTCAAAAACTTTTCACATTAGCGTTCGGAAACCTCAATTTTAGCTGATTTTTATAAGTTTTTTGGCCACCAGAGGGCCGATAATGGGCCGATTTTCGTTAAAAACTAATCAAGTCTGGCCCTAACCCCCATGAGTGTTAGTGCCAGGTTAGAAGTTGATTGGTCGAAAACTTTTCACATCAGCGTCCGAAAACCACAATTTTGGCTGATTTTGATATGTTTTTTGGCCACCAGAGGGCGGATAATGGGCCGATTTTCGTGAAAAACTAATCAAGTCTGGCCCTAACCCCCATGAGTGTTAGTGCCAAGTTAGAAGTTGATTGGTCGAGAAACTTTCACTATATTGCCCGGAAACGAAGTGTTACAGAAGACAGGCAGACGACAGACATCGGCGCTTATAGAGCTGCTAGGTCGCAGCTAAAAATCAGTATTTTTATTCTGGCTTATTAATATGACCATATGATGTAAACATGTCCATAAATAGGAGCTGCAAAAGTTTAAAAAAAAATCTCACAGCTGGAAGTGAACCAGTTCGGTCTCAGCGTTGGGCCATCATCACAACGCCGGACAAAGTCCTGCGTCGAATATAATGCCAATAGCTAGGCCCCTAAACCATGTTATTAATCTGACATAGGCATACAATGTGATGTAAGCCCTATGGAGTGGCCTTATGGCTCACAACTTTTCTTCACAGGTCTATTTAGAAGCGCCTAGGTGTGATGTGTTGTGCTGGGTGAGTGAACGTTGTCTCAATGGCGGCACGGCTATCTAAATGCTATGCAAACGTTGAGTGCAGACGGCCCCATAGCCTAGGCCTAGAGGCTAAATGCATGCACGACTATCTGCGGCCCGGTAAAGTAGGCCTAATCATTCATTTGAACAGGACCAGATGATTTATAGCATGTGGATAGCATTATGCCTAGACTACTGTAGTTTACTCATGATGCAGGTCTCTTCAATAGGCCTACAACACAGATTTTACGATGTGTTTAAAATAAAATATTTAAATTAATCGAGACGGTATGATTTCTGATGGAACTTACCACTTTTCTAATTCATATTTCGTTGCTTCTTCTGAAGTATGAACCGAAAAAGGATGAATGGCAACTTGTCTTGGTTGTGTGTGATTTAACTCTTGTTGTAAATTCCATGTCATGTTAAACTGATGTAGATCTGATAATGGATGGGTTTTTGTCTCGTGTGACTGTGATGGGCCGACTTCAAGAAGAACTCTCGGGTGGGCCGAAACTGGTATTGGATTTGACAGTGGCACAGATGCCGTATTTCCATACAAAATAGGACCGTTGCTTTCATTGTCGTGCTCCGTTAATCTATCAACACGGACTTCAGATGTAGCGGTACCTCTCGCACTTAATTTGGAGGAGTCATTCTCACCATCCTCCATATTTACAGTCACTAAGCCTTCTTTTAGTTTTCTTGTCAGGGCCTTGGAATTACCGTAAAGCTAACGACAAAGGAATCATAGCGTCTACTGTTTATTGGAAACCATGTGACATTATGACATTAAATTAGGCCTAGCCCTAGGGCCATGGATCCCGGCAAACACGAGACGTTGAGTCAATGTTGTTTTAATGTTGACCCAACTTCTGCGACGTTGGCCCAACATTAAAACCACATTGGCTCAATGTATCGTTTTCGCTTGGATGGCCCCAGATCGTAGCTAGCTAGGCCTAGGCCTATACCGGTATCTCCAAATTAAACGTGGCTGAAACATAATTTGAAACTGAAGGTTTCAGCCAGAGATTGTACCCATACAAAATCGTGGGACATTTTTCATTGGACTGTCGTATCTAGGACTAATGGTCTCTTACATAGGTTTATTAGAATCAGTAACATATCAGATATGATCGCATTCTTAGCTCATTCGTCGCACAGTCATTAAAATGCAGAGGTGGGCAAGTGGTCGCCATATCGCCACATGTGGCGACAGAAGCAAAATATCCATAATGTAAATAGTTCAAAATGACCATTCGACCAGAGCACCTAATAGTAGCTATTTGTGGCGACAGGACTCATTTCGCCTGTCCACCTCTGAAAAGTTATGGGCATTTTCTGGACCTTAGGGCTCGTACACGGTTAATCGTAGGTCTACACCACGACCTCACCATGCAGCTATGACAGACATATCCTAACATTAGGCCTATAGTTCAGGGGCTAGTGTGGCGTAGTTCAGTAAAAAGCATAGGCCTATGATGAATCTTTTAACCACTTCACTTCACGAAGTGCATGCCAGGATCCAGGGATCCATCCCACTAAATATCTTAAAATTAAGATCATCTTAACTTTCTCTTATTTGCAATAAAAAAGTTAGGATCATCTTAACTTGTGTAATGGGAATAAGAGAAAGTTAAGATGATCTTAATTTTAAGATTCTTTGTGGGATGGGCTCCTGGTATAACTAGGCCTGTCAAGCGAAATCATATCCCCTGGAAATAAGCTCCGTCGACCTGTGACCAAATTCAATTGGACATTAGATACAGGAACCATATAATTCGAGACAATGTCTTCATTGAGATGCGTACACTGAACATCAGTTTTGAACTAGGTGAAATGGTACTACGCACTAAGATGAGACCCATGTGTGAGATGGCAAGGACATCAATTATGCTAATATACCGGAGAAATAAAAAATAATTAATTTTTTGTAATGTTAACAATATAAATGAACAGTAGGCCTAAATAAAACAAATAATTATTTAAAATATGATTCTCATTGAAAAAAGAAGTATTTAAAAAGTATTTTGTTTCAAAAAGTATCAAAAAAGTATAAAAAGGATGTTTTGGTAAAAAAAGTACAAGTATAATGGCAGCACTGCCCTTTGCTTGCCGCTGGTGCCAAATACGGTTAGGCTATGTATCACATCAAAGTCATCTGTGGAAAGATGTTTGATGATTTCTTGAGAACGGAATACATAAGTCTATACTAAGAGAACTGGAATATTTATTAAGACTTTTGATTTGTAACCGAAATTAAAACATTAACACAATTATTATTGTATTGTGCACATTTATTTTGAAATGCATATAATGTCATTATTGCTTGCATACATACTATACATACATATGCAGGTTGTAGCCTAAATACCATTTTTATCCCCCGCCCGTAGGGGAAGGGGGATTTAAGTCGCGCCAGGATTCTGTCCGGCGTCTGGCCTCCGGCGTCACATTTTCTTGTGGGTGCGAAAACTCAAAAACTACTGGTCAATTTTTTTAAAAATTTTAGCATGACATTCCTAGCAACATGGGGATTTGCAAGTGAATTTTTATAGATGCTACCAACATTCAAAATGGCCGCCAGAGGTCAACTCCAAAAAAAATTGTGGGCGCAAAAACTCTAAATTCTAAAGTCAGAAATTTTTCAAATTTTACTATCACATTCTTCACCATATGGAGATGTGCAGGTGACCTTTTCAAGGTTTTACTGAAATTCAAAATGGCCGCCACGGATCAACTTAATTTTTTTGTGGGCGCAAAAACTTTAATTTTAAACATACCATTCCTAGCAACAAGTGGATGTGCAATTGATTTTTTAAAGATGCTAGCAAAATTCAAAATGGCCGCCAGAAATCAATTCCTAATTTTTTTGCGATCGCAAAAACTTTAAAAACTTAACGTCAGAAATTATTCAAATTTTACGATTACGTTCCCCACAATATGGAGATGTGCAGGTGATTTTTTTAGGTTTTGCTGAAATTCAAAATGGCCGCCACGGATCAATTTCGATTTTTTTTGAGATCGCAAAAACTTAGTCGTAAATTAATGAAATTTTACAATCACATTCCACACGATATGGAGATGTGAATGTGATTTTTTCAAGGTTTTACGGAAATTCAAAATGGCCGCCATGCATGAACTTCATATTTTTTGTGGGCGCAAAAATTAAAGTCAGAAATAATGTGCAGGTGATTTTAATGAAATTTTAAATGGCCACCACAAGTCGACTTTTTAAATATTTGTGACCGCAATAACTCTAACCTAATTTATGGCGAGGGATGATATAGGACTTCAGTCCTCTTGTTCTTATTATAAGCCTACTGTGTTGATTTTATTATTTTATCCATTATTACTTATGTAGTTTGTATATTTGAATGTTTGAGTGCCCCGAGGAAGATGAGTAAATGCTCATTGGGTTTACTCTCTTAAAAAAAGAAAGATTATATTATTATTATTATTACTCCTGTTAACATAATACCAAAATTATCTGTGCTGTTTCGATTTTGCATACATATTATAGACCTAATTAAATGTTCTCTTTTTGATTAAAAAAGACAGATAACGAAGAACACATTTAAACTAAATCATGTTATAATTGTGACAACTGTTCAAAAGTGTGGGATAATGTCAGTGTGAGATTTAAAAGTTATAACACGGCATGGGGAGTGAGGGATTAAATGTTTCAGTCATCGATATGTTAACCAGCGATTAAATCCGGTCACTCCATTTTATTCTAATTACTACACCACTGTGCAGCTACAAGTTCTGAAGATAATTTCGATAAAACTGAATAATTATAGTGAAAATTTCACAAATATAAGCAAGTGAGCCTGAACAACGAATTATTGGTAACGGTTAAAAATAATCAACATTCAGCCGAAAAATAATAGGGGCTTATATATTGTTTCTATTATGTTTTGATATATAGAATGTCATTGGAAAACCTGTATTTTATTTCTATGAATATAATCGTTACTGAATATTACTACATTTCGTGCCTTTCCATGTAATTAAATATTAAATACCACCGATCTTTAATATAATGAGAAAAAAAAATTTCAAGTAGGACGGATTATAATTTTGATACTGTAACAACTACATATATTTTTTTCTGCGCATGAAAGGGTAGTATAGGAAGTTATTTTCATTGTGAGGTTGTGATGGTATAAGTTCAGTCAGTGTCTAGCTTTCTTCACCTTTGATGTAAGGTGTTGAGTTGTGACTCACACGTTATCGTTACTGTGTTATAATAACAAGCTGTTCATGGGGAGAAAAAGTGGTTTTCGGTATATCAAGTGGTTTTCCGTACTCAGGACTACTGCAGATGACGTCTAAAGTCGATCCCCGCACTGTAAGAGTAAAATATTTATATAGTGATCGTAGACCCCTAACATAGGTATTCAAATGAATCAGAAAGAGCTAACTGATACATTTATGATGATTTCGAATTAATAAAATAGCCATCAATCGATGGCAGGAACCCTGAGCCGTAGCCTCTGTACATCAATATCAAGAAATAAGGAGAAAAACATAACCTTCACTACCACCATGTAAATTTTGTTTTTAAATGGCTGTGACAGCCTTTTAGTTTTTAATAGATTCATACCAAAAGTTAATCAGATCATCAGAAATACCCGGAGAACAACCATACCAAATTTGAATGCAATCCAACCAGCGGTTCATAAGTTACCGTGCCCACAAGCTTTTTAGGCGGCCATCTTGGAAAGTAACCACTTATGGCTTGGCTTGGTGCCAACTTTTTATTGAGAAGTGAATTTCTGGCCGCCCGCCCGACAGCCTCAGGTGATCACTAGAGGGTTCTATTACCCCACAGCCATTAAGGCTGTGGGCTAATAAAACCCTTTGATCTCCATGGTTTATAAAAAAAGATTCAGCGCTTGAAGGGTTAAACATCTTGGTCAGCGGATCTGCACCTCCTGTCTCTTCTAGGTGTGTGTGACACATTAACTTCCACTGAAGGCAATTTGGCACGTCAATATAGGTAACTGCTTGTATAGAAGGGTAAAAGCCTCTGCTGTCTGAACACTAGATCATAATTTTACTACAGTATAGTAGTAAAATAAAACCAGAACAAAGATTTCAATTACAAATTGGCAGTAATTTATTTTAGATTCATACGTATATGAAACGTATATAAAACATATAAATTATTCTAAATCACTAACAAAGAATTAAATGTGCACAACACAAATCAAACTAGTCATTGTTTCACACATGTTGAATCAGTTTAGATTGATGTATAGAACTGTAGAAGTGGTGCAATTTATTGACATACAGATTTGCACTGGCATTGACAAAAATTATTGTTTGACGTCTCAACAGTTGCAACATCTCGTCATGCAAGCGATGGTTATCCAGCTAGTTGCTGCATACGTCAACTAATAAAAGGGTAAGGACGGAGAGAATTCATACAGCAAACACAATTTTAACCTGATGTTGGTATAATGTTGGACCGAGTCACAGACAGTGGTCTAGCAATAAACCAATATAATGTATACTGGGCAACGAACATAATCACACAAATAACTGGACAATATGTTATTCTCTGCAGCTCTCTCTACAAGTTAATGCTGGTGACCTCATCTGAATATTATTGGATTATTACCACACAACGTCTGTGATGTAAAAAAGTCAGTTACAATGTTCAATAGTTTTTTCCCACATTTCGAGAAAAATACATTTGTTAATTCCGCGTTTGTAAGTATAAATAATGAGACTACAAATGTTTGAAAATGAAGAGATACACTGTAAAACGAATTCATGATAAATTAATTCTTCAATATAATACATTTTATTAAACATTCAACAATGATACTAGTCTATTAGCAATATTAAAGTGTAAGTGAATTAGAAAAGTGATTTAACCCTTATCCTGCCAAGCTCATTTATTTCAATTTTCACCCAAAAGAAGTTGTCTCGCTCCCGCGATCCACAACTTCAAATGGTTGAAAATTACTCATATTTGTTTAAATCTTGATGTTTAAACGATCATTTCACTCCCCAATAACAGAGACTATTGTCGTGATTAGCAGGCAAAGGTTTAATCTTTTATCTGCTACGACATTTCATCATATTTTCATTAACTGTGAGCTGCGAATTTCTGTCGTATTTCCCATCTCACAGTGAATGAAAGTTAACTAATAAAATACATGCATCACTAGCAAGTAAAGTTAATACAGATGTCGATGGTTATGCTCCACTGCAGATGCTTACACAGCTAGTAGGTAGATGGTCTTGAAGCAACATCTATAAATAACTGTAAATGTGTAAAGTCAAATTACTCCATGCATTTTACAATGTTATGTTGGGCGAAGCATTTTTATTATTTATTTAACTGCTTGCCTCGGAAACACTACCATTCTAAAGTTTTAAAATCTAGAAAGGCTGTACTTTTAAATGCAAAAAAAAGTTTTTTAATTATTCATCTACTTCACAGAATAATAAATCCTTATCAGCCATAGCTTGAAACAGCTAGGCGCTACGTTGTACTCATAATATTTTCATATGAAAAAATACCCAGCATGCGACAATAACTTATGTAAAGCCTTCCTTTTTAAAAGAAAAATGTAGCTGTAGATGTCACTGCAAATATAATTATATATCGATTTGAAAAAAATCAGAAAATCTTTGAGAGGCGCCTACATGGTAGAAATATGAAGGTGGCTGTAGAGACAAGAGTTGCCTGAGAAATCTCTATAGAACATATTTGTAGAGAAAGAGATGTATTGATTTATGGACAGATAAACTGACAGCATACCCAGCAAAAACGAGCCGTTCTCACAGTGTAATCCTTAACCGTTGTGCTGCTAGAGCGGTATATATTCGGTTTCGAGTAACTTTCAGAGGAAATAAAATGACACTGAAATCCATAACATAGTTTGTGATAGATACTCAGTTGATCACAATGTTAATTTTCACACATGTTTATTTTTCATTTTTAGTCATATTTTTCGTCATTTGAAGCTGGAAATTGCGTTAGCAATTCTAGCTTCAAATGACGAAAAATTCAATTGAAACAATTCAGCAGGACAAGGGTTAATGTATAGGGCAGCGATAAGCCAACATTAAAACAACATTAGGATAACGTCTTGTGTCTTTCTCTGGAGCTGAGGCATATAGGAACCTCCCAGCAAACACGACACATCTCCCCAATACAACATTGGTCAAACATTGGGTAGATGTGTCGTGTTTGCTGGGCTATCATCACAATACTATGTGCACAGTCAGAGCATTGAACCATCAAGTAAGGTATGCTTGGAAGTAAATTAAATCTATCATCATTAACATGGTTAAGCAAGTGATAGATACAACACGTTTTTTAACAAGGGCTGAACAATTTGTAAATATAGGGGTCTCTATTTTTACTATCTATACAGTGATGATACAGTTGAGATAACAGCACTTTTGTCATGAAATTTTCAACAGCATACATATTATCATGATTGCACAAACAATGTAACTGCTTGATATGACATTGATATATATATATGTTTATTTACAGCAAGAGAATGATTGAGTTTGAAATTAAATGAATCACAACCGGCACAATTTATCAGCATAATCTAAGTGAGAGAGAATAATCTAGAATGAACACTGAGAAATTAAAAGCAACAACAAGAAAAACTATCTGTATATTCCCATTAAGAAACAATTAATTTGATGATCACATTTGATAAAATGTGACACAATGAATAAATCATTTTACAGAGAGTACTGCAGCAGTATTACTATAAAAAATGCAAACATTACAGTAGTATAAATAATGATTTTGCAATTTCGCGATTGGGCATTTTATCGCGAATATCATAGTTGCTAATTACTGCTGTCAGATTTGTGCTCACTACATTTTATGGGTGGTATAATCGGCTGTGACCAATTTCACGAAATGTTTTGGATGCCAGCCTAATTGGATTCACTGTAGTTATAAAGAAAGCACCTAGACAACATATATATAGTATTTCGTTAAAAGATTATATGCTACATATTTATAAATTGGCACTGCTCCTTTTATCATTTTTCTCATCTCTGATGGTGGCTATTATTTGTAGCATGCATCGTTAATGCATAAACAATTGATTCGCCTAATGTAAAATGCTACTTATTATTAATACTGTGAAAAGCATACAAAAATCAGTTAACACTAAAACTTTTTTCTAATACATAATATTATTAGCTGATATGAATCGTAGATTACCGTACAAAATCTTCATAAAGCTATATTTAGCAATCACAAACAAACGTGTAAAGTGTGTAATGTGTGGAATACAATGACTTGAACCTCTTTATGATGTATTCTATTGTATTCTAATGTCCAGATCTATGCATCACCTCAAGTGGTAGGTATAACCCTGTCCTGCTACGCCTGTATATATCCAGATTAAAGCTGATTTCAAACCAAATAATATGTCACTGAAATGGATAATATAGTTTATGGTAGATGCTAAGTTAGTCAAATAATTCAATTTAGATATTTTCATAATTTTTTTTCCATAAAATACTGGTAGAAATATTTTTTGTCATTTGAACCTGAAAAGTGCTTTGAACAAAAAATACAATAGAAGCAATTCAGTAGGACAAGGCTTAACCCTTAAGGCGCTGAATTATTTTTGTTTAAACCATGGAGACCAAAGGGTTTTTTGAAACTGAAATCATCATAAATGTATTAGTCAGCTCTTTCCGATTCATTTGAATACCTATGTTATGGGTCTACGGCCATTAAAAATATTTTTAGTCTTACAGTGCGGGGATAGACTTTAGTCGGCAGAATCTGACGTTTACAGACGTCGACTAAAGTCTATCCCCGCACTGTAAAGGTTAACCCTTATTTGGTCGCTTCCATAGCCTTTCTGTCTCTACATTTACTTCATTGTGCATATTTCCTTAATCTGAGATCAAACATTTGTGAATTTTTATGTTTAAACACACATTTTGCTCCCAATATCAATGATTTGGTTGACTAATAAAATAGCTTAGACAACTCCGTCGTGATCAGCAGCACAAGGTTTAAGGAAGTAGTTTGACCTAGCCCTGAATACAAGGCTCTTCCGCCCGAGCTACATAGCCTTAAGGCCAGCTATAGAGAAAACCCCGGCTTCTGCCAGCGGCGCGCGTTACTGTGTATATAAAGCCAGCAACTCGATCTGTTGTCGCTGCTCACTATACTCGCATACAGCTGAAACCCAGGAAATACTCAATAGGTGGATTCAAAGCTATGTAGCTCGAGCGTAATAGCCTTGTATTCATGGTTAAATTTGACCCCCTTGGAAGTTAAGGTGGTGGGCCAACATCAAAATGACATTTGGTTGATGTGTTGTGTTTTCTGGGCAGAATCACTTGATTTTGTATACTGTAGATCGGGTAATATTTGCGAGGTTTTCATTTTCGCGAATTTCGTGAATCTAAACAGGCGAAAATGACCACATCTACAGTAATACAACAATAAAATATATCATTTAAAAAGGGCAGAAATGGTAGTTTATATCATGTTTACTTTAAAAAAAAAGTCAAAACATACCATTAGATGCATAAACATGACGGGAGTTTTTTACTTAAATCTATGGAAAAAAAGAACAGTTTGATGTATACAATAAAGTACATATACCATTAACTCATGCGACCCTGTATTTCCAAACTGTGTGCCATTCATTCCTGGAAAATGTGCCATAAATATGTAGCATAACTTTCAACACCAGTCAACTATTAAACTTTATATAATATGTAAGCTTGTTTAAGCTACTGGTGCTTTGGTTTAGCGAGGCACAAATTTAATCGAAGGAATCAGAAATTATATTGACTGATGGCTAGTTTTCACATATTCACAGGTCAATATGCAATTCACAAAACCTACAACACAAATGGCTTCATGTGCGAATAAAAAGAATAAACATCATTTTCTGCAATAAGCAATAATAATAAATCTATTACAGGAAGATATTGCTAGATCATACAACATCACAAAAAATGCATCACAAACTTATGGCACATTGAAATTGTCCTTGTTTTGCATAATAACATGATATAAACTGTGTTCTATTGCTGTAATAGATCTTGCTGTAGTTAGTTTTAGTTAGTTAGGGGTCAGGCTAAACGATCAATGCAGGGTCAAAAACTAAATACTCTATCGGGGGTTGAGTAGCTAATTAAGTTTATCATCCGTCTACATAAATATTTCAATGTCACGATGTCACAAACATTTTAAATTATTTGATGAAATCCAACATTTTGTGAGTTGCGTATCGAGGGGGTAAAGATACATCCCAAAGCATAAAGGTCTTTTGGCATGGCTCCTCAGTTAGTTCCAGATACATGCACATCATTACAATAGAAACTAGTCTAGTGAATAAACAGTGGTCCTCCAGCTGACACATTAGATGTTATGTCTATACTGGATTCACATTTTGCATCACACATTTTTTCAAAGTGCATAAATTCAAAAAAATAATACAAAATACCAAATATGTTAAATTGTGTCTTAATACTGTTTAAATTTTTTGATCTGTTAAGTTAACTGTTGTATTTATTTTTTACAAAGACAAATACTTGAAAGCAGGAATTCATTTTTAACATTATAAGAGTTTTCACATTGTTTATAACAAATCCTATTATTTTAGATTTATTTTAATTTCCATAACTGGTTTGAACAAAGATACATGTAGTTCCTTCTGATTTAGACCACAGTATAGTCCATTGATCTAGGGGCCCCTGGAAAATTTTGTATAATCTTATCTAAAGATTTCCATATAAACTGTTGACACAAGGAGGGACAGACTGTGCCTAATAAGCCTTAGATTGCAGGAGAAAACTTTTGGAACTCAAAAAATTTCCCCAGTTTTCCAGGCCACGGACCCCTCTGCAGTGGTACGTTCTTTCTGCAAATTTCAACCCCCCCCCCCTTCAATGAAAAGCTAGATCCGCCACTGGAAAAATGTGCAATGTGAGTGATGTTGTACAGATAGGTCACATATTTTTAGATGTCATGTTTTTCGAGAGATTACACCTCCATTCAATTTGGTTATAAATCTAAAAAAAACATCTTAGCTGGACATCATCACATTAACAGAAACACTAACACAATGTGCATCAGCTAGTAATAGAGGTTACAACACTGTTTTTAATGAAAAAAAAAAATCTAAAACAGATACTTTTCCCTATACTTTTTGAAAGCCTGAATGCAGTACTGTGTACCTAATGCCTCACTAAATATCAGTACAGTAGAACCTGCTATGAGCAGACACCCTTGTGACACAGGAAAAGTGGCCTTTTAAGGCAGGTGGTTGCTCATAAGAGGTTATTTTGTATAGGAAATGCCATCATGGGGAATGGCCTGCCAAGTGGCCTCGCATAGGAGGTTAGCTGCTCATAGCAGTGGCTGCTCATAGCAGGTTCTACTGTATCACATTAAGTTACAAGACAAACATATATACAGGTTTTTAATGTTAAACCACTGTCTAGGATATCGGCATAACGGTATAGGGTTGTCTTCTTAATGGGGTTTAACAAACAGGTCAGAATCAGGTCATGATTATAAGTACAATGGGATTATTACATTATCAGCTGTGGCAAAAACATTTTAGGCACAAAAGACATATAAACAACACAAAAAACATACAATGATGATTATCCACATTGGTAAAAATATTATTTTTTATTGTTTTAGCTTTAGTGATTTTTTACTGTATCCAATTGCTGTTACAACAAATGTATCAGTCAAAGCTTTTAAATAGCACAATGAAAATGGGTGATGTAACTCCTTGAGAATTTTGTATGATTCCACTTGATTGCTGCTGATATTTGGGACTGTTAACTGTTAACCCTTTCAGCACAGGGACCGTCTTTACATGTAAGAATCTGACATTTGTAGACCACAGATTCTGATGTCTAAAAATGATCCCAGCACTGAAAGAATAAAACAAATTATAATGGCCATTTTTAAATTTTATTGATGATCAGATGTCAAATTAAAAAAAACCTTGATCTCCATGGTTTATATAAAAATACATCAGCGATGTACGGGTTAGGACACTATCAGACTGATAATTTGGTATGTTTACATTACAAGACTAATCCTAAATACCTCGATGGGAAATATCCTTTAAAAAAAAAAAGATATGTATATACCTATTTATTTTAATAAATGCCCAGAGCATTAATTAGAATACCCCCTGAGATTACAAAAGGGATGGGCGCTTATTAGAGTAGTTTTTTAATAATCATATAGTGTACATGATCTTGGGTTTTATTTTCAAATCTGGAGGTGGGCACTTACTGAAATATGGGAGTTTATTACAATAATTATTGTACATCACCAATTTTTTTTTAGGAAGATGGTGGGATATATACTGACTGCTAAAAGTAGTAAAAATCATGTGGAGTGGACCATTTAAGTATATTAAATATATTTCACTCACAGGGCCTTACAAAGACAATGGTTGAGGTAGTAGCGACTTGGCTTGTGTTGCCTTGTGGTTGCCAACAAAAATTGTCCAAAAAATGAGTCACTCAATATACATGCCTAATAAAATGATCCACTCCAAAATATTTCTACCAGCGCCCTTATTACAAGTCAGTCTAAAATTTGTAATGTCAAAGAATGACTCTTTTAGTTGCAAAAAGTAACAATTTCAAATACAAGAGCAACATTAAAAACACGTTACACATCTTAGCTGTCTGCATGCAACATTTAATATTCATTCTAAACCTCTATTTGAGTGGGTTTCGGTAATATTTTTAATCAATAATTGGGTATTTAAACCTGAATATCATACAAATTTTACCCACAAAAACAAAATTCCATTGCTACATTTCACTGACACAGTTCCAGGACAATCTGTTATATATTTCTAATTGAAAGCATGGGTTTATATCATACATTTGATTGTACTGTTATTATTATATTAAAAAAAAGTGATACTGAGAGGACATAGATCATCACAGTGTTACAACTAGTATGGAGACAGGGTAAATTACCAGCCTCACCTACATGTAGATGTGCATTATTTCAACAATTATTTGCTATGTTTAGTTTAATTTGCACATTACGATGCTTACAACCACAAGTTCAAGTGGGTGAAAGTTACTCATATTTGTTTAATTTAAGGCAAAAAAATAGCAAATCAACAGACATATTTGATTCCCAATGACAGAGATTTTATCAGCTAAAAAAAATGATTATAAATGATTGTATTCATGATTAGCGGTGAAGAGGTTAACCTTAATCAAACTATCTCTTCTCATTTTCTATCACCTTGAAGTGGGAATTGCGGTGCAAATGTCCGCCTCACAGTGAGAAAAAATTATACCATTTGATAAAATATCCCACTGAGTGTAACATATCTAATTTTAGGGCAGAAAGTATCCAGGGATTATACAATTTATCTGAGCGGAATTATATTTCAGAGATGCCTCCTAAATACATTAATGTGATGTGTTAGTTATTGGTTTGAAATAATATAAATAAATCACTTTAAATGTCTTCATGTGTGTGGAAATGGAAACTAACCACTACACACTGAATTATCTGAATATATGTGTATATGTATATAATTTACATACAATTAGAAAAATCTTGAATAAACACTGCTGATGGAATGTTAGGCTTATAAAGTAAGTAGGTACATGTATTCTTCACACAATGTCAAGCACAACAATGTTGATTACTCAGCAGACCCCCAGATACTGATCCTGGTTGATTAGTAATAAATGGTAGGCCATTGTCTGCAATACTGACCCAACATTAAGCTAATAGAGGGCTTACACTGCATGTGATGTAATATAAATGACACTTTCTTTTTCTTATTACTATTCAGTGATCCTAGTTTCACACCTTGGTATCCAGGGGTCGTATCTGCCTTTTTGCAGCTATGACACTTTGATACCAGGGTTACATCTATAAAAGGCAAAGCACATATATGGTGGAAATCATGTATAAAACGTCATCTGTTATTTATATAGATTATATGTATATTTGTATAGACACAACACGTATACAATATAGACAACATATAAAACCAAACATAACAGGTTTCTGTAACTTATATTATATCACATGCAGTGTAAATGGAGGTTGTTGAATGTACAGAAAATAACAATTACATGAATATAATTTTAATTCTCAGCTTGGGTTATTGACAGATAAGTGATACCATACCTAACCCTTTCAGTGCAGGGATCAACTTATGATGTCAGAATCTAATATCAAAAGTCAATGTCTGCATAGAAAGAATTAAAAATGTATAATGTTCACATACCCATATTGAAGAAGAAAGTGCTAAACAAGCCATTTATCACACCTTCAAAGTCAATAACCATTTCTACTCTCTAGTAAATAACAAACTATTTCAGCACTCTAATGGATAAAGAGCTCACACTGTAGTCTGCTCTGCAAAGCCAAAAGGGCGATATCTCATGTGTGTGGAGATACTGCATTTGGCTTTGCATAGCAGTATTACATGTAGAAGGTACATAGCAAACATCTAAGATTTCTTTGATTTCATTTTTTTCCCAGAACCCTTTGAATGTTTTGTCTGTTTAGCTTCTTCGATTTCTTGATAGATATGTGGATCAGGCTCGTATTTGTTTTTACTCGCAGCGTCTTTCTTCTTCTCTTGTTGCTTCTTCTTTTTCTTCTTGCCGCCTTCGGGAGATTTATCTCTAGATGTGTTACAGTTAGGATCTGACTGCATTATAACAGGGGGCATATTGTCCATCACTTGGCTCTCTCTCACTGAGGCATAGTCTGGATCTTCTTCCTCGTCATCAAAGTTCCTGTTTTCCACGTTACCAATGGTTTGGTAGTCAGGGTCCATTTCAAGGCTGCTGTCCACAGCAGACCCCGATGCTTTGTTTTGACTGGCATTGTTCGGTCTCATATTATCCACAGTTGACGATGCACCGCTTGCTTGAGTGACACTGAGAGGAGCCACCTCAGCATAAGAGTGCCTGTCCTGGTCATAAGACATAGGAGTTCCTGTAAACCCGGGTGTGGAATCAGTTACTGTATGTCTGTGTTTGTCTTTATTGTCCTTATTCACAACAGCGTAGACTGGGGAACGTTGACCACTATCTGACACTTTGGACATATTTGTTGGTGGAGTAGCCGCTGAACCCTCGGCTCCAGCGGCACTGCTATCAATAGTTTTCTCTGTAATGGCCATGGACATCTCACTAGAAGGAGCACACTGTAGACCACTTTTAATCCTAGCATAACCTGGATCTGCCAACTCGTCCTCTGCAAATAGTGAAATACATGTGACAATTCGTTGTATTTAAAAATAAATTCTTAAAAGTTAGTTTACATGTATAATATATAGATAATTTCATTCAGAAGATCATAATTTGCAACTTAAAGAGACAAAATGCATTACTTTAGGGTCACTTGGTGATTGACCATATATCAGTAAATATCACATAAATAGGGATATTATTCAAGTCATAATTGATAACATATTGCTTTTAAACGAGTCATGTCAAATATCTGGATTAACTACATGTAGAGCCAAATGTAACTCCAATGTCCAACAACATAAAAAAGCCCAGACTAGATCTATGTAGCCTGAAATAATTTTACAGACAATTATTTTTAAATCAGATCGCCAAATTTACAATCGAAGGCACATATATCTTTAAAAACAGAATGAGTTTTATTAATTTCAAAGTGGATTCAAAATCTTGACTACTTGGTTCCAGGACAATCAACATACCGGTATTCAAATTAGAGACTTAATTGCCAGATCTTTTTTTTACTGTTTTAATCTCTTAATGTGTAGTCTTCATCATAAATGTATTTTTCATTTCCAAAAAAAAACAATATTTACAGTGCAAATAAGAAGTCTAAGCCCTCGCTTCGAACGTGAGTTTTAAAGATAGCTCCACTGCTTTAAAAATCCTAATAATACACTGTTCCAGGACTAAGCCCCATATTAATTTCAAATTTTTTTTTAGATCAAAGTTGTTTTTCAATCAAACACTTACGATTAGTGAACTAAATGTGCACTAACATGCCATTTAAACAGAGTTTTACAGATGGTGCAGAGACTTTCAAATTTTGACTGTACTCTGTTTCGAGGATATTGAATTGTAATTATAGACTTATAGACAAATATTTTTACTTCTTAAAATATGCAATCGGCAGCATATGTGACACATACCCAGCAAACCAAAAACATTTATACAAAGTATATATAAATGTTATACAAATATTTTGTGTTTGCTGGGTAGGTGGACAAAATTAGTTACCATAATTAACACACCAGTTGAAAAAATTTAATAAATATATGACATTTTTTAGTAAATGTACATGTATGCCTGACTACACTTAGCGACAAAGACATAAAATTATTAGCCACATTAAAAGATATTGTTTCGTACTAAAATAAGTGTGTTTCTAATGAATCACTTCTGAAAATCATTTAAAAAATGTTAATACAATGAAACTTTTCTAAAAAAGCACAAGATTTATAACAAACATACCAGATATTTCATGTGATAGGTGTTTTAAAACTTCCACTGGAGGTGGCGTTGGAGCATGAGTGCTCAAAGTGAAGTCAGACATTTGAGCATATGTGGAACTTCTTTGAGATTCTGGTGCTACATGTGGCAAAAAATTATTTTGCATACATTATTATATAAATCAAAGATTTTTTTGATAAAATGGTTCAAGATTTTTAAATAGAAGGTTTTAATTGATGCCTAGATAATAATGCATTGGGGAATAAAAAGGTGTTTCTCAGGGGATTTTTAAATAAAAATTAAATCTCGGAAATCTCGGAACCAAAATGTCGACCAAAAGATTTAAAATATGTTGTTTTTGATTAACCCTTATCCTGCTGAGTAAATTTATTTAAATTTTCAGCCACTTGAAGCTGTGTCTCACTACCGCGACCCACAACTTCAAGTGTGTGAAAATTACTCAATTTGTTTAATTTGAGAACAAGGTATGCAAATCTTGATGTTTAGACACACATTTCTTTCCCAATAACTGTGATTTGGTCGACTAATAAAACAGATTAAAAACGACAATAGTCTTGATCAGCAGGATGAGGGTTAAATATGAATCAAACCTGATGATATTTCTGCATATAGATCACTGATGGAGCTGTCTCTGGCAGCTCCAGATGCCTCTGGTGGTGCTGGGGTCTGTAAATAACATCACAAAATAAAATATACACAATGATATTAAAAAAGGTATAATATAGTGACATGAGCCAAGCAAATTGCCAATTTTAAACGATATTTTCAAACTCACTGCAGCATATGACTTTTTTCGTATTTTTTTACAAACAGGTCAGAAATAATACAAAAAATCATAAATAACAAAATAAAAAAATAGGTTGGAAATTATTTTCTAAATTTTTTTGTTGAGAAAACAATATTTTTCAGCAAAATTGCTTGAAAACGAAAAAATATTGATGAAAAGACCAGATTCTCCCAAGCTTCATGACTTTCCCCTTCCATCTGATTTGTCCTGGGTTACATATGACAGAGTAAAAAAAAGAACCAGCCAAACTCCCATTTTTATCCATGGTTTTTAGAATGTGTAAACATGCCTGGTGCGAAATTAAAATTGAGCTGATCACCTCAATTTCAATCTTGCTTTTTGACCAGTTTTATTGACAAAAACTTCAGGGGCTGTATTCTCGTACAATAATATTAATAAATAAAAAAAAAACGAGGAAAAAAAAATACGCCCTAAAAAATTCGAACCTTCGACCTCGACTTCTCAGTCAACAACTCTACTGTTATGCCACAGCATCGTATAATTGAAACTAGGCATACAAATTCAAGTGTATAGACTACAAGACAAGAAATGACACATCACAGACCCTGACTTATGGATGGGGGAGCATCAACAAGGAAGCGTGATGTTGTCGCTAGGCCCCCATAACACACATTTTCATAAGAATAAATCATTCATAGACTATGGAAAATATTCTGCATGTGAAAGTATGATGAAACAAGCAGAGATGCCAGTGTAGGGTAGGCTGGTAGGCCCCTATAGTTCGTCGTGGAAAGTACAACAGGTCAGGATCTGATGCAACTTTAAGAGGAAAGTTACGCTTTTTCACATCTTAATTATTTCGAGAATAGCTCACCGGTGATCTTGAACTTAAGATCTTAATCTTTGAGATAATCCCCAGTGCCCGGTGGCATAAAACAGGCTCAAGTGATCCTGTTATATAGGCCATTCTGGATCAAATATGAGATAAGATGATCCTATCAATTTTAGGTGTTACATAAAGGGGTTTAAGTTGAGGATCAAATGATCCACTTTTTGATCCGTTTTTTTCAACATCCTATGGGGCCTCACTTATAAAATTTCTAAAAATAGACTAAATCCAATCTGGATTATAATATTATAGGCTATATAGACTGACTATTTTTCAGGCCTATAGGCTATCCATAGGATAGATTAGGCCTAGGCTATAGTCTACTATAGCCTAGTTTTTTACAGACAATCTAATATATGCCTATAGCAGCGTTCGACACTGACAGTGGTCCGAGACCCCCATAATTTATGTCAGACCACCAGAACATCATATCCAGTGGTCCGGTAGACCTCTAAAATATCCAGCCCAGAATTGTAATAATAACAATAACAACTTGCTAAAAAAATTAAACAATTGTTGCCACTGGCTCTCGCCCTTTCACGGAACAAAACACGCGTTCGTAATCATGAGTGCCATACATTCTTGAGGTCGAGATAGATCATCATCCATGTTGTGGTTTTAAAAAATTTATGATGTGGAAAAACATCATGCGCGTGAAAAAAAAGTTTCAAGATTTACAAGTGTTGTTGTCAGGACCACTAGAAAAATTGTAGGACCACCAAATCCTCCAAGCTGGCTCATAAAAGTTTGTGTCAAACCCTGCTATAGTCTAGACACCCCCCCCCCCCATACACACATATACCGGTATAGTCTAGGGCTAGGCTACACATACAGAGACAATAGTCTTTATTAAGTTTATATGCCTATTATAGGAAATTATGCAGCATTCGGATTTCAATCCTTTTCTTTTTGTATTTTTCATGTCAGATTTTGATCAGCCCCTAGCTAGGCTATAGATTTAAAACTATACTGACTATAAAGTTATGCCTAGTTTCTAGACCTGGGGCTATGCTTATAAATAATTAGGCCTATGATTTATGTAGTCTAGCCTAATTTCTAGTTCGGAATTTTTTTTAGGACCAATGCATTATAGGCCTGGGACTATTATTCTACATGATTGTTCTAGGACTATCCATGTCCTAGAATCTTGAAGGTCAAGGTTGGTTGTAATGCAGTATTGTGGGTAGAGTCTACTAAGTTGTAGGCTAGCCTACTCTTTGTCAGTTTGTCGATTCAGGAGTTTGACTGACTTGTAAATGTTCCCTATACTGGTAAAATGGCTCATTCCTTCGTTAATATATATATATAATTTTGGCGTCTTCACAGATACAGATAAAATTAACACAATCCCGAACACTTATGTGAGTAAAATATACAAAATAACAAACAATTAGAAGGTGGGATCAAAGGTAAACCACCTCCTCAGATGGATCAACTTTGCTCCCATTTTTGGGATCAGTTGATCCTCTTTTATCCAACAGCAACTGGATCACAATTGTGGATCAGATCAAAGTTCCGAAATACAAATTTTGGGATCAGCTCAACTTTGATCCTATTTTATGCAATGGAAAATGGATCAAACCAAGGATCAGCTCAACTATGATCTGATCCATGGCTTGAACCTGTTTTATGCAACCGGGCCCAGGATTCCAAGTTAGGCCAGTTTTTTATATTAGTTGGTTGACGGAAGTTATTATTTGAAATCTAGGGCGGGAGGACGGAAAAAAAAAAAATCGAAATTACTTTTTTTAGAATACTGGTCAACTTTATCGTTTATTAACTCGGGGTCGGAGGAACTAAAAAAAAATGAGATTACTTTTTGTACCGGTCAACTTATTTTTCTATATAAACTAGGGGTCATATGGTAGAAAAAAATACAAATCCAAAACTGGCAGGCTGTCAAGAAACCTTTCTTAATGAAAACAATCTGTGTTCATCTAAATCTACTTGCAGGTTTAGCTATTCACCGGCAAACACAGGGTCGGCGGCAATAAAAAAATAGGTTTTTTCAATTTTTTTTCAGGATTTTGCAACTCGCCGGCTTTGTCAACCAACTAATTTAAAAAAAATTGCCTCACGATACCATTTAGACTATTCGAAAAAAAACAATTTTATAGAATAAATAGGATAATCTTTCTAAGCACTTCTATTTTAAAAGGAACATATTGTACATTTTGTGACTATGTTGAAAATGTGAGAACGCCATGTACAAATCTCTTGTGCATTTTGTTGCAGGATAAATTATATGCACACCATTGAAATATTTATTATATTGAAAGTAATTTGAAGGTTACTTTGACAAGATCATAGTCAACAGTAGCATAGGTCGAGTCTGATGCATCCCTCAACGCCTGCTCCTTAGCCTCCTCCTCTTGGCGCTTCCTCATGTTTGCAAGTGATTCTCGTGCAGTTACTTCAGAATATTTGGTATTCTTGTCAACTAAAAAAAAACCATAAAAATTAGCTGAAAAAAATAGCACGGGAAATGTATCACATGACAGACATGACAAAGGATAGAATAATTTTTCAAGCCCCAACATATAATTTTTATTTTCAAAGTTGAATCTTCAAATAGCTAAAAATTGCTTGGAATTTTTGAATTTGAAACATACACTTTGTCATTCGTACTAGTTAATTAACTCTGGCATTAGCATTAGAGCAGCACTATTATGATTTGCACAGCACACATTATTGTTATATCCATTATCCAGAATCATATATACATTAGGTCTACTTTTTATGCGAGGTTATATTAAACTGCACCTAAATTTTTAAAATATGACATTTTAGTGGTCATATTTCTGCTCAATTACCTAAAATAAGACCGTCGGCGAATTACGGCTCGCTAATCGTGCAATGTCGGGGCGACGCCACAAAGGGTTACTTGTAATGTGTTTCTTTATCTCGCACCATGACATACCAATGCGCTATTTAGTCCTATAATTACGGCAATATGTTTGAGTTATAATACAATATTAGATTAGTAAATTTATAGCTCGATTTTTATAATAGAAAATTAGTAAGAAATAATTGTTCGTACTATAGCTTGCTATAATCTGCTTAAATTATAACACGATATTAACACATTTTTTTATTCAAGAGTATTACACGATACATGGATGATCAAAACGTCACAACATGACGCAACACTATGCTGACTGTACAGTATACACAGATGTTGGCACAGGGATGGTCCAGCTCTGGCCCAATATTGAGCATAGCATTGTTGTTAGCTGGCGAACCGTTGAACCTAGCAAAGGGGTATGAAATTTTGGGGTCCATGACCTTATCGTGCTATAGCGGATCCGTGCTGTAACGATTCGTGCTATAACGATGTTAACCTGTACCACCTAAAGAAAATGGCAACTAAATTTACAATGGGCGCAAAATATCTAAGCTCCACAAATTCAAATAAATTTTTTGTTCCCCATAGCTGACCCAGCCTTGTGGAATGCTCTGTTTGTGCCGATATGTGATGTCCAAGCAATTTTGACATTCTGGAAATTACTTCAATCTCACCTACTTGATCTGGCTAAAACAAACTGTTGTAATCAGCATTTGTGAAAAAAAGTTTTATAAATTGTTTTAAAATAAACAAAGCGGCAAGCATTATCAAGACGAAGGGAGCAAGAACAACACCAATTGAACAACACCAATTATATCATAATAAAAGATAGTAGACTGCAGGTAAAATTGGGCTGTACTAGGTGCCCGGGCATGGGATTTAGCTCAATCGCTTCCAGAATACTGTGCCAGGTTGACAGTGTTGTGAATACTAACCCACAACAGGACCAGCTGCTCCCATCATGTCGTCAGGTATCATAGCAGAAGCACTGAATCCGTTAATAAATTCTGAGAATGAAGGAGATTCAAATGATCTATCCATATCAATTGCCATCGCTCCATCTACATTAGTCCCCACCATTACAACACTGTTTCGTGGCGGCAGCGAAGGACTCGCTCCAGACATATTCCCTACTGCTAGTTCCTCCTGCACATCAAAGTTTTTTTGTGGTATCGGGGGTGCAGAAGAAGGATCTAGACTATCTCTAGATTTCCCATTCACTGTACTCATTGCTATCAATCTGCTCTTTCTTTTCCCTTCATCAATTTGAGCATATGTTGCTTCTGTCACAACATCAGCATTGTCATAGTCTGGATCAATGTGAGGGTGAATGCCCTCTGCAGATACAGCCGCCACAGCCTGATGATCATTGTCCCCGTCCACACCGGCGTAGTCAGGATCATCAGATATACCAGCATAACCAGTGTCTTTTAGATCCTTAACACCAGCATACGAGCAATCTGAACCAATATGGGCATATGTAGAGTCGGAATCTGGGTCACCGGATACTTTCTCATAAGAATGGTGGCCCTTTCCTTTGTTCTTCTCCACAGACGTAACTTCTTTAGACTTGTGCTGAGGGGACTTGACAGATTTTCCTCCCTTCTTGGGTATCACATCGTAAAGTCCATCTTCTGGGTCATCTTCATCATCGGTGGCCATCACACCCATATTGTGAGAAGGTAAGTCGGGCAAAGCTCTGTCATGACTTCTACAAAAAAAAATCTCAGTAAACCAGAAATGTACATTGTCACAAGTCAGTCACATTAAAAGCCACTGTAACAAATGAACAAACGACATGGCATTCGAAACAGATGTGATTAGCATCTGTCATGGGGTTATTCTGTGCCTTGCCACATGAACCAACATCAAGTCAGTGGTGAAAATTACACAGCGCAGCCTCAACCCTTATGCTGCCGGACCGTACATGCGTTTTCAAGCAAATTTCAGACCAAATAAATTCAACTCAAATTTCTATAAGGTTTTGTGGTAGATACTAAGTAAATCTAATTTACATTTCAAAGACGTATATGTTTTGCAAAAATATAATTATTTCTTGTCATTTGGAGCTGAAAATTGGGTTAGCAATTGCAGCTCAAATTTGAAAAAAAAAATAATCCGAAACAATTTGGCAGCATAAGGGTTAAAACAGCTTATGATATTATCATCACCTCATGTTTACAGATTATATCCAAAATAAATAAATTATATTTGCAGCAACTCTCTAAAATCCCAACAAATATCTATATTGTGATACTGTGGTTTCTATTTTATTTGTTTTATAAAGAATGCACTAACCTTGGTCTACCATCACTGGGCTCCCCGGTAGAAGGCACAGTACCATTACTATTTCTTTGGCCGGCTTCTACATCTGTCTCACTCATTCGTAATACAACACCCTATAATTATGAAAAGTATATTTAGAATCAACAATTGTATCCAGTAGAAGCTGATGAAATTGTGGTTATTGAATCAGAACCACTAAACTGAGTAAGGAAGTGAGTGGTAGCAGGTCAAGTCAGGGAACAGGGTATTACTAGCAAAATAATGCTTAACATCACATTTCGTCACTAATGGTCATTTAAGTGACATTGTAATATGAGAAAAACAGTGCAGTCTATTGATGAGATGAATAATGTACAGATGATGACATGAGGGTGGGGTGATAGGGCATGTTATTTACAATGTATTCCTTCACTCACTCGGTATGGAGTTCTGGGCATGTCTAGGGGATATACCCCCAGACATGCCCCAACGAACAGAGATTTAGGTTTCGATATACAACTTAATGCTGAAACACTGTGAACATGTGTGCACTAGAAAATACGGCTGACAACAACATTTTGTAAGTTTACACATTACAACTTTCACACATCATATTGACATGCATGAACCCAAATTTTGGTATGAGCAGCTAACATTGTTGTATAAAAATAACATGATGCTGAAATAAATTCGCAAACATGTGCCATTATCAGAATACATGGTTCAGTCTGGTTGGTCATTGACTTACATTGGAATCATGTTCATGGGTTTTTCCAGCAGAGACATCTTTCTTTCTCAGTAGAGCACTGTTATTGCTGCTGCTGCAAAAAAACTCTATTGATCTTTAATAGTTTACAATCAAAGTTATTCTTTTTTCAGCATCTGCATATTGAAGTATGAAATTAGCCACAATCTCCGGCTGTGGCTAAAGTGACATAATTTCTCGTCTCTGATTTCTGTTTTTTACGAAAAAGGTCCAAATAAGTTTAGCCACAAGCATTTGGCGAAGTGGTGAGTGCTAGCGCTCACCCAGCTACATGCATGCACTGCATATTCTGAATCAGTAGATTACACAAGAAATGTCATCAAATCAATTACTTTAGAAAAAAAAAAAATTACCTTTGAAATACATTATTAGTGAACAATGAATAAACAATAATAATTTATTAAGTAGTGTATGAAAAGGGTCCATAATTAAAAAAACCTTGAAGAGATATATTATGGAATTTAAATTTTTATTCACTGGAGGTTGTGTCTTGTTATCGCAACCCACAACTTCACCTCATTATTTACAATTTAAACCAATTAAAACATGAAAAGTTCACAAATTTAACATGTTTAATGCTCATTTCTCCTTCAAATTTCCTTGTTTTAAAGACAAACAATAAGGCTAAACACAGCTATAGACATGATCAGCACTTAAAGGGTTAATCCAGCAAACAATGCTATATTTATTAACCCTTATCCTACTGATCACGACTAAATATTGTTGTTTTTAGTATTATTAAAGAAATTTAGTATTCGACTAAATCACTGTTATTGGGAATGATATGTGTGTCTCAACATCAAGATTTGCAAATATTTGTGCTCAAAATAAACAAATATGAGTAATTTTCAACCACTTGAAGTTGTGGGTCACGGTAGCGAGACACAACTTCAAGTGGGTGAAAATTGAAATAAACTAACTTAGTAGGATAAGGGGTAATTAACAAACATACATGTCCACTGAAATATAAAAAATGATATATTACTGTCCTAGTATCACTTACCTTTTCTTTTTGTTGCAAACACAGAGAGCCAGCACAGTTACAAGGACTAATGATGCAGAAATTCCACAAACAGCTGCTATAGGCGGAGCACCCAGAGCCAGGTTGACACTAAACATGGTGGAATGATAGATTGCTCAAAGTGAAGCGGAGTTGCCAGTTGTATGAAAAAGTGCTGTTTCAGTTTGATAATGACAGGTCATTATCTCACCAGGATGTGGATAGATCAACCGCACAGTAGATATAGCAAGTCGACACATCAGGATTCTTCACTGAGTAAGCTAGAATGACACAAAGGGATTAATCATGAGCTCCCGGCAAGCATGAGAGGATGAGCCAATGTTGGTTCAATGTTGGGCCAGCGTCGTAGACGGTGGACCAACATTGAGTCAACATTGGCTCAACGTCTTTGCTGTGTTTGCTGTGTTTGCTAGGCTACACCCACCCTGTGCATTACATTTAGTATAGTGCGACAGTTGTCACAGGGCTTAGATTTGTAGACATGTCCACTTACCCACCAGGAATAGTATGCTGGAAATGCACTAGCCCAAGCAATCCCAACAAGAAATCCATAGTTGCAAGTATCTCGCCCTACACTATGTTTCGGGTTACACTGTGGAACGCAGCATGTATCGTAATATCATCACAAATAGTTAAAATAGCCAAATTATTTTTTGGGACATGTTTAAACAAGAGAGCTGATGCTAACGATATCCCAGGCTGCCAATAATTAAAGTCAATAATGGCCTCAAAGTCAAAGGTTAAACATTAGGTCAAAGGGTAACCCACAAGAAGACACATCTACACCCCCTAATGGATGTGTGTGTGCAATATGAAGACAATCCAGCAAACGCTTGACATCCGAGATTATCGTCCAGAAACTGAACCATCCATTAAAGTCTTTTAAAGTCAATAATGGCCTTAAAATCAAAGGAAAAAAAATCAGGTCAGAGGTCACAACCACAAAAGGCACATCTACACCCCCTAAGGGATGTGTGTATGCAGTATGAAAACAAAACAGCAAAAACTTTTCGAGATATCATCAGGAAACAGAACTTATCATCTGCCATCAATTAGTCAATAAAGGCATTAAAACCGTAGGTCAAAAATTAGGTCAAAGGTCATAACCCCCAAAAGGTACATCTTCACCCCCTGAGGGATGTGTGTATGCAATATGAGAACAATCCAGCAGACGCTTTCCAAGATATGGTTTAGAAACTGAACTTATCATCTGCCATTAATTAACCCTTACACCGCTATTGGCGACTATAGTCGCCCCCAAAAAAACAAGCTCAGCCTGCTGCGGGTGACTCTGGTCGCCCGGTAAATTCTAATTTAGACTGTTTTTTGTAGTTTCGTTTTTTGATGTGCTTCTACTTGCGCTTCAGGGCTTCCGCCAGGAATTTTTTATTTTAACTGAAATGACAGCAAAATCTGGAATATATCATGTATATTGTCATTTTCTTTCCCAACAAGGGGAGGGATACCCCTCCCCCCCCCTGTGGTGCTGAGAGGGGGATCCAGACCCCTCACCCCCCCCTGGCAGAAACCCTGCTTTTTAAAGATGGCTAACTGACTGATTCTGTAATTTATTAGCTCTTAGTATTGGTTGTTCATCAGCAGAGTGGGCAACAATACATACTGCAAATTGTATGCAGTAGTGTAAGGGTTGAAGTCAATAATGGCCTCAAAATCAAAGGTCAAATATTGGGTTAAAGGCCATAGATCCCAAAAGGCACATCTACACACCCTGAGGGATGTATGTGTGCAATATGAAAACCATCCAGCAAACAATTTGTGAACCAACAATCATTTCTCTCAAATCTGCGGCAGCAGCACCATATTCTATTCCAGTGTTTCATCTAGGATTCAAAAAAGGCATGGCGCCAGCTATCATTAGGGGCCCCTTATCATGCACCCACCCTCCCCAATTAAGGGTATAAACAGAATCAGTTAAGTATCGCTAGTTATAATATTACCACTATGTACACATGCTGTTATAAGGTATTGCGCGATTTGCCGTCATAGGTGTGAACGTGGCATCAGTGACTGAGGTGTTTTTCACAGTCAGAATGGCCTGGGTGGGTTAAATATGATGTAACAACAGTTTAAAGAGGCATTTCACCCTGGGAAATTCCACGGTGTCGAACGTACGTTTCGGACACTTATTTTATGCCTGGTGGCCTAACTGGAAATGAGAATTATATTAAGTTGTTGCTATTTCATACACACCACCTCACTGTATCATGTGGGACATTTGAATATTTTGTCTCATTCACATATATCGGTTATTAGCCAAAATATGGGTGGTTTAGGACGTACGCAGACAAATTGCTATATTGTAAAAAAAAAAAATCAGTACCATATCTGTCTGCATTCCTAGGTGACAGCATAAAAATGTGGCCTGATACTGATAGAGGATAGTGCTGTCTTATTATTACATTTAAAATATTTTTGATGTTCAATAGTCGATGATGTACCATTAGTTTAGATATCAGGCCTTTAATAATGCCAATTAGTGTTTTCTTTGCTGTAAATATAGAGGGATGCAGTCATTTATCATGTTCATGAACATTCATCAAGCTATCAGTTTTCTGCACGTTATCAGTTGTGCCAAACTCAAGTGTATTTGGCGACTTGGCTGGATCATATTGCCTATTCAATAGCTTAAATTATCAACAGAGCACGACACATTCATTCATCAAAATGCAGTTAAATGGTCATTCAGCACTCATTACATAATTTTAAAATTAATTGTGTGCTGCATCTGGACACCCAGATTATTGAGAATATTCATTAAGAATTAAAAGACCTTCACCATGTAAACAGAGATTCAGCTTTGTACATGGTGTCGGACGTACACAAATGCAGTGTTTGGCCTACAAAGTTGCATATATTCAACAAGCAGCATTTGTACTATTGCATGCAGTTCTGATAGCATATTTGCATTTAGGGTACTATTTGTATTCAACATATTAGATAAAATAAAGTAGATATTCAACAATCTCATCTGAAAAATAAAATCATTTGCAATTGTGGTGTCGGACGTACAAGCTAATTCTCTTACGCATACTTTACACTGTTTTGCCATTCACAATCGATGAATAATTTCTCTTTCTGATATTATATCCATCGATTTGGCCTACCTCATAGTAAACTGACATGTGGCTGATTGAGGCATTTAGTTGGCATTAGTATACTAAACAGCCTTGTGATTGACACAAGGTGTCGGACGTACATTAAAAAAGTGTCGGACGTACACTTGTTTGCATGGTGATCATTAAGCATGCAACCATCACAGTGACTCCATGTTGCATAGCTGGGGTAATGGTGCCATTTTTGTTTTGCATAAGGAATTTTAGAATACTGGATGTAGTTTGTCCACTTGAAAAAACACATTTTGATAATATTTGGTGTCGGACGTACATAGTCGTTTTTATCAATTTAACACAGAAATGCCACACGTGAAACCCATGTTGAAGAAGAGTACAGCAATCAATTTATATAATGTTTTCAACAGACATTTTCTACTGATGAACAAACACTAAATATTTCCTATTAATGATATTTCTTATGTCATAGTGCAAATAATACAAACAGGTGTCAAATTGTGTATTATGCTACCAATGCAAAATACTGTTTAAATGTTCAAGATCAGCGCGATGTTACATCCATGTAATTCTGTTTACTGGCAAAAAAATTATTGATTCTCAAAATTAGACTGTAAGTTGTCTATGAAATTAAGTTATAAAAATGGAAATCAAGCCATTTTAAAATTTTCACACCCAGGTTGACACTCTCATGGAATTGCCCCCCTCTGAATATTAGAAGGGAAACATGGCGCTCATGAAGGGCAACATGGCGCTCATGAAGGGCAGCATGGCGCTCGCAAAAGGCAGCATGGCACTGCGCCATGTTAGATAGATCTAGATGAAACACTATCAAATCAAGTGTGATGAACACTACAATTTTTAGCATATACAATCCATGCAATCTGAAATCATATGTGAACGCCTAATGTAGCTAAAATTTTGCACTTGTAGTTTTTTCTAATCCATAAAATACACATTGAGAATTTCAATTAAGAACTAGATTCGATGCCGGCACAACATTAAAACAACATTAGGTCAATGCCTCGTGTTAGCTGGGAAGTGACATGAGAAAATTAGACCGCACCTACTTTTCCGTGCCTGATGAGCCGTGTTCATTTATGCGTCAAGGAGGCTACACTCCCGGCATTTATAACGGTGTTAGCACAATGACAAAACTACTTACCTTTCACAGCTCAATGCTCTCGCCTGAGCGATCAGACATGTCAGACAGGTTAATTAGTGATCGAGCCGCATATATCGCGCACTTGTTCTATACTGCGCATGAGCTTAAAAAAAAAAAAGTGGCGTGGTATAGTCCGGTAATTACAGTAAGTGGTTCTAGTTATGAGGATTTACTGACCGCAAGCTTAGAGTATTGGCTCTGAATATATTTTCATCATGGCCTGGTGTTTTATATATTGCAGATGTAAAATAAATAAATATATATATCAGTTAATAAATATTACCTAATAAATTTGCAGTTTCATTCAATGAAACTGCAAATTCATTAGTCTAGACTAAGGCTATTAGTCTAAAAAAAACACTATGTCAATGGTGACAATGAATCATTGTGTTTTTTTAGACTAACTGTTAGACTATTAGCCTAATTAGGTCCTATAATCTATATTTTTGTCGGACTGGCCACACGACACGGCCGGAGCTGACCGTCATTCAGTTTGACTTTGACTTTTAGTAAATACTCCAGCAGCCCTCCATTGTGGAGTATCAGGCTGGAGGGGGGAAAGAGACTGGCAGATCTAGTCTACCAGCTAACTCTAGAATGCTGCAACAGTTTTCGATTCTATGGCAGCTGCCGGAAGAGAATTCCAATCAGGGATAGTTCGATGCCAAAAAGAATTTTGTCCCAATGTGGTGTTAGCTCTGATGAGTTTATAGGCCTGATTGTGCCCACCATGTGTTTTTCTATCTGCTGGGATTAAACGGTCATTGATAGGAATTTAGACTAACTCATTTAAAATTTTGAACATACATAAAAGTCTAGAATTTTTTTGTCTTGTTTTCAAGTCAGTCCAGCTCAGGTTCTGAATGAGAGATGTTACACTGGCTGTTTGTCTATAACTTTGGGTGACAAATCTTGCTGCTGCTCTTTGAATTTTTTCTAATTTCAATGTCTTTTTGTCTAAAGGGGTCCCAAACTGCTGAAGAATATTCTAAGGATGATCTGACCAGGGAGAAATAGGCAGTCTCTCTTACTTTAGGGGGACATGCCTCCAGGTTCCTCCGAACAAAGCCCAGGGTGGAATTCTCTTTACTAGTAATTTTGTTAATGTGGGCCTCCCATTCCAGAGTCTCGCTAAGGCAAACACCAAGATCAGGGCCAATGATTTTCCGCGATCGCAGAAAACGGACGGAATTCGCGGAATATACCCTGTGAAACGGAATTGCATATTTTAAAGTTCAAACGGAAACGTCATTTTATGAGTCCAAATCTACTTATTTCACTGTTTGTCATTGACTTTAACCCTTATCATGTTGATCGCGGCATTTGCCGCGACTTTGACAGTGCTGATTGCGGCATATGCCGTGTCTACATGTGCTAACGGCATTTTTTCAGAAATCCATTGCAATAACGTCATTCAACTTGACTATTTTTAGCCATTTTTATATTAGACAATTATTCCAGCTAGTACGGGATCGGTTCCGGTACACGACGCATGCGCAAACATTATGTAAATGAGCCAGAGCTTGCCGAAATCGGCCGAAGACTCCTGAATCACAGCATGTGTGGTGTGACTTAATGTTGAGCCAACGTTGGCTAAGGTGACTGGGAAATAAGAGTACAATCAGAACCCCCATGACAGCCGTGTGTGCGTTGATGAGGGGCTAGATGGGTCAGCACTTTTTCCATCGACAATTATTATACTTGTCAATTTTTCATTATTGCTTGGCATTGGTAAGATACTAATATATGCAGTTATAAGGCCACACAAATTTATTAATTGTTTTACCGATTTTTTTCAGCATTGGGGCTGTCGGGTGGCAGAAAAAAAAAAAAAATCAAATAAAGAGGTGTTTTTTTTAGATTGGTCCACAATACAGAAAGGAACGAGTTTCCCAGGTTTGGGCCAATTATGAACGCTGACATACTGTATTATCCCTAATAAACGCCCCCCCCCCCATTTTTCAGGTAGGCTACCCTATAAACTGGCTTGAAAAAACTCTCCTGTCCTTAATATCGACAAACCATTTTGTTAGCTAAAACGGCGGACCGATTTTGCATACAGGTTCGTTCGTTGTGGTCAGGTTCGTTTAACAGAAAATTAGTCTTATTGAAGTCAAGAAAAAAACATTTTTTCTATTTGACCACTTCCCTAGACAAACTGAGAGAGAATGAATAGCCACCGCAGCCAGCGGGATAACTGCTCAACAAGACGCTGTGTGTCAGATCTGGATGTAAGACGGGATTTGCACACGCCACCACTAGACGCCAAACCGATGCCGGTCCAATGTAGGACACCATTGACGACAGTGGCCCAGCATTAGAACAACACTGCCCCGACGTCTCGCGCCGACAACATTCACGTGCATACAGATAGTGTCTGTGTGTGTGCGTTGTCTTCAACTTCAATGCTGGGTTAACAATGAAGATACCGGCTCAGAGTTGACACTGCCTGTTTGCCATTGAATATATCAATCAGAATGTCATCCACAACATTTGTTTTTAAATTCTTATTTGGCAATGTATTATCGATCAATCCAGGTGTTTCGGGTTAAGTTGGAGTGTAAAGTGTGTGGCACATAACCAGAACTATAGCGTGCACAGTGTAGTCCTTGATCTATCAGCTATTTTTCACACCTGATGTCGGCACCTGGCTGCACGTTGAGTTGTGTCAGACTGACAGCAGCGTTTCAGTTTTGCTTACAACGAGAGTAATGACTGTTTATTGCATTGGCACAGTAAGAAAAAAACAGTTTTAATTTTTTTTAACTTTGAAATGAATAAATCCACGACGGCGGAAAAAATAAAATTTTCGAAATTTCAATTTTTTTTTTTGCCATTTTCGGAAATTTTCGGCGGCGATTCGGTAAAACAATTAAATAAATTTGTGTGGCCTAATATGGAAAAGTAATGTTTTTTCGTGTTTATTTCTGTTGACGATTTTGGCAATCAACAATTGTGTTGTTACTCAATTACAGATCTGAGTTACTTGTAGCAGACTCAGTCACTGTATTTTAGTCAACAATCTGTGAAAATCGCGCTGAAACGGAATGAAACAGAATTCACCAAAACGTGAAACAGAAAATAAATTTTTTTGAAACGGAAAATCATTGGCCCTACAAGATATGGTGTTGATGAAACATTTTCTAATGTTTCACCTTTCAGGGTGTACTGGAATACCAGGTTTTTTTATTTCGGCCTGGAGACCCTCAGGACCGAGCATTTCGAGGGGTTGAAGCACATCCCCCATCGATCTGCCCAGTCCTGTAACGCATATAGGTCTCCCTGCAGTTTGTCCTGATCTGCCCGACATTTTATAAGGCGATACAGGAGACAGTCATCTGCAAAGAGACAAACCTGTGACAACCATGTAAGGGAGGTCATTAATGTAGGTCAAAAAAAGTAGGGGTCCGAGAACAGTACCCTGGGGCACACCAGACTTTACACGGGCTGATTCTGAAGAGCTGCCATCAACTACAACTTTTTGGGTTCTATTGGTCAGGAAATTTTGAATCGAATTAAGAGTTGTTCCCCGAATTCCGTAGTGGTCGAGTTTGTGTGAGAGGCGTTGGTGGGGGACAACGTCAAAGGCCTTACTAAAATCTAAGACAACAACATCTGTTTGTGTCTTGCCTTCGAAATTTTGAATAAATTCATCAGTTGTAATCAAAAGCTTTCGAATGAGTGTTTTGATCGAAGCCATGTTGTACAGGTGTTAAAATTATATTTTTCGAAAAATGAGACATAATTTGTTTACAAAAGATGTGTTCGAGTAATTTGGCACAAACACATGTGAGGGATATCGGCCTGTAGTTTGCCAGAGAGTGCCGATCCCCTTATTTGAAAACTGGGCCCTGGGCAACATAAGCCTCTACCCAGTCTGACATCTGGTAATTTGCCCGTCTGTAGACACTGGTAGAGATTGATCAAAAATAATTCTAAGAAAGAGAGATTTTTTGTTGGCAGCATTCTTCAGAATCAGATTGAGATTCGGGAACTTGTCTGGTCCGTGTGCCTTCCCGCCGTTTAAACCCTCGAGTAATTTAGTCTAATTAGGGGCCTACACCTTGAACAGTAATTTCAAATTTAGGCACTTCAGTATTCGGTGGTCCGGGTAGTTTAGGTAGATCTATTTGTGGTGTCTTCCGAAGTAAAAACTGAGCAAAATTGGTTGTTAAATATTTCGGCCTTGCGTCTGCTATCTGAATGCAGCTGGCCGTTTTCAAAGGAGAGACACCATTTCCATCCTGACCGTTGACGTTTGTATTTGATATGGAGTCAACCTAACGCCAGTTACTGTTAACGTTAGCGATGACAGACAAACAAAAAGGCTGCTCAACCGGAATTGACTAGACGTCTAGACTAGCATGTCTAGTAATAGTCTATTATTCTAGTAGTATCTTCCAATGTGGGCGATAAAACGTGAATACGGAACTCCGGTCAAATGCCGGTTGAGCAGCTTTTTTTCCAAGTTTTCCATTTTTTTGTGGTGAATTGTGCTTCGAAATTTTGCCACGATTTCGGCACGGCGGATGCGGTTTCGAGCCAAAAATCTACGCGTTCAGCCTACAGTAGAATTATTTAATAAATATCTAACCAATAAAAGTAAATAGACTATATTGATGCAATAAACAATTCGTGAAAACGATTAAAGCTACAATTTTTTATCATTAATTGAGTGCTCTTTCCGCCATGTTGGTTGTTTATTATTTCATGACAGCCCCGCCACACAACAAAGAAAATTGTGTCTTGTGAGTTGTGTGATGAGATTGAGAATATCATGTTTATGTTAGTTATCACAATTTAGCATAATTAACGTTACATCAAATTAAAATTCTCTGTTTCATAATTTCATCCGTTTATAAGGCATTTTTTTAAATTGTGAAACAAAAACAAATTGATTTGACAAAAGAAAGGCTACTTGACAGAAGAAACGCCCATTTATTCATGTTATTTGTGCAGCTACACCCCAACCCAACCACGGCGTACAATCATTTCAATTCCATACAAAATAAGCTTCTGGGTCTGACCAGCAAGCCAAGCTCTGACATGTCAATCAATGTGCTAATAGGAAAATCTTCATAATTTAGGGCCAAATTCCAGACTTCTGTACATTATTAAAAATAATAAATGCGAAAAGTAAGCGTTTGCTAAAGATTAGCGGTAACGAAATGAAGATATAGACCTACATGTTTGATCAATACAATAAATGAAAGGAAGGAGAATTATGGATTCAACGATGTTCCTGACGGAAATCAAGATTAGCCTCGAGGATCGGAGGTAGGGTTGGAGTGTCTGCCAACATGGCGTCTGGAAAATCCTACTTATTGACATTGGTGAGGGGCCTTGCAAAGTTAAAAAATTTCCACAAAACGAAAACAAAATTTGGATAGAGCTCACCTAATCCACCAACCCCCCCATCCAATTTTTTTTTGGAAACCAATCTCTGACATGAATCATCAAAGATTTTATTTTTTTGGGAGGGTTTTCCAATTTCCTATTTTGTATCCAAAATGGACCTGGACCCACCCACCTACTTCCAATTTTTTTTAATGTTTGGAATTTTTTTTAACTTTGCAACCTTCCTGACCCCGAAGTGATCCGGTCGCTAATCCCCATATGCCTACCGGTAGCAAAAAAGTCAAATTCTTACTGTACAGAATTTTAAAATATGGTCCATCCAAGCTGAAGAAACTGGCGCTTGTGAGATCCACCTTGGAATATGCCTGTAGGCCTACTGTGACTACTGTGTGGGATTCATACTTGGTAAGAGGCATACAGAAGCATGAAGCAGTGCAGTGACGTACGGCTCGCTTCATAGTAGGTGATTTCTGCAGACAGAGTAGTGTCACGGAGATGCTACAGAGACTGGGCTGGTCTACATGTCCTTACTACAGGATAAGAGGAAAAATGTGTGAATAATTATGCTGCATAAAATCAGCTGTGGCACACCCATCGCAGCAGAACCACTCTTGCTAGCCCCAGCTAGCCGGCGAACAAGAGCCGCAAATAAACAAATCTTATCTAAATCATATTTTACTCTACACTAAGTGGAATGCTACCCTGATGACATCGCAAGGCTCTGACAAACTGACCGCCATGTTTTAGCGGGCTTGGCTCTACTGTGATCACCAGAGCGCGCTAGCTGACTAGGGCCAACACCGTTACCGTCTTATCGGTAGGCGGAGTCACTGTCTTTTTTACACGGGCAGCTGTGGAAAAATGGTCGTCAGTGCGGCCGAGCTTCACGCAATGTGAGTAGCTTGGCTTAGCCGGGTAGTGGAATGCATCGTATTTCCACAGATCGATACAAATAGTAGGCCTATTAGGCTATAGGCCTACACTGCAAAAGCTAGCGTATCAGAAATTATTAACATACTTCACATTATTTTTAGTTGAATACTGAATAGGGTTTACATGTGCATACTAATTCTAGAAAATTAAATGTGATTCCATTTTAATGAGATGATCCTAAGACTGAGAGGGTTAATTGCATATTTGTTGTTAAGCTGATATTCTGCCTATTCGCTGAGGTGTCCATCGGTGTGGATTAGGCCTATTCACAAGTGGTAGAGGTGTTTCTTTGTTCCTTTAAAACTGGACAAGTTAGGGGTGGGGATGATGGTCGTGGTTTGTAGCCAATCAAATATTAAGATGTTGTCACCAACTATATATAGAGAGGGTGAACTGATTTATCTGATGACAGCCTGACAGGGGAGGGGACATGTCGGTGATTTTTAGTAGCCAAAAGAAATTATATAGGCGAATTTTCTGATACAGTTTATAATTACATTGGAGTAGCCTGGAGTAGGAGTACTCTCAGCGAGCAGAAAACAATATTTAACAACTAACAGCTACACACTACATGGGAAAACCCTCGATAGAGTGAAGTCAACTAAATATTTAGCAGTAGTAATAACATTTTTATACCCACCACTATGGTTATATAAACATATTCTGCAAAAAAAACGAGTCTACGCGATTTGCACACTCACGTCCATCAGATCCTGGAGTAGGTTGTCTGAGTCTAGATTATAATCCTCCATCATCCGGATGTAGCATAGCCTTTGCCGGATAATGTTCTGACCAACCAAATCGCTTGCTCACATTCTATTGTTCCATGTTACCATGATTGTTGCCATGAAATTTTGCCACACTATGTAACTGATAAAAGGCTGACTGCCGCCCCACTGTTGTCATTTCTGATAAAGCTTGTGTAAAAGCAAAACGCTAATAAACTGGTAAGCTACATTATGTCTTTATCATTAATAAACTTATCACGGACAGCACCAGTGTCTGTATGTACTGATGTGGGAGCTGTATTGGCACCGCTGTTAAACGGAGAAACCAGGCTACGCTGCTGGCAATCCTAATATAAAGCCAGACACGTGGAGGCTGTCGCCTCACTTGGATAATTGTTGTAGACTCGTGCTTCCGTACCATGCCATACAGCATGCAACAGAAGGAACAGATCCTATAGACCCTACCCAGATGGGAGCAAAAAGTACAACCACTATCAATCATCATATTAATATAAGCTTAATATAATCTTGATGCGCTAGTGTTAAACCTATACATTCGCGTAGAAATGTTGGATTAAATATTACACCTGAAGATATAACATCATAAAGTTGGATAAAACACTTTCATCACCTGTAATTGATAAAATATGATTTAAAAAGATGTGTTAAACATCTTCTATATTAAAATGACGTCGGTATTTTTAATATGGCGACAATTATAGCTGACTGATTTGACTGATTTTTTGAGTAGTCACCTATAATCTTCCATCTTTTACCAATCTTCTTTATGAATTTACAGGCCTATACACAGGACAGATTTATTTATTGTAAGTGGTGCTGATCTAGAATATACTAAAAAAAATACTTTTAAACTTACATGTCGAATGATATAAAGAACATATAAATTTAAAAAGAATTATAAAGAACAGAAATTAGGACAAAATTGTAAATATATTAAAAATAAAAAAGTCAGCTAAACTATCAAATAAAACTAATTTCTGAATGGAATTAATTCAAATTATTATTCATGTTTATCTATTTTTGAGGTGTAAAATTTTGTAAATTTAATGTTCTACACAAGCTTTCAACATAATGATAGGCCCCACTATAGCTTTAGGTGTAATATTGAATCCTAACATTTTACGCGAGAATACAGCTTCAAGCTATTGTGTATAACCAGCTGTTGTGATTACTCCCTAGCTGTATATTACACACCTGTGGCCATAGCAGACATAAAAAACAAACACCAGAGTTGTGATAAACAATACCATGCATATTGGTAAAGAACATGTACAAAGTCCTTTAAGTAGGCTTATAACAAAATATATCATAGGTGAACTAAACATTTCCATATAAATTATGTAGATCTAGGCTTGTCGATAGACTACTGCTGAAAACAATTATATAAAAACATAATTTTAGTGACAGACAAAAGCATGAGTCTTGTATAGCCTACCGCGGTAAGCTATATAGAATCAAAACTTTTACCATATGTCCAAACAAAATAGCCAAGATCCTAGGAATAAGACCAACAACCCCACCCAAATACTCTCTTTTGTCATAAGCATGATAAGGAAGCCACTGTTTGCAAATAACTGGGTACGTGGAGGGTATTTTTTATGGGATTTGCTTATTTCAAGCAATTTATCAACTACATTATCTTTTCCTCTAAAGTCAGCATGGATTTTTATTCCTGCGCCGTAGTACATGGCGTTTTTTTGTGATCACACACATGTCTGGTAAGAGAAACAAAATTAGGACGTATGCCGTAATTTTAATAAAATGTATTTAAACAAAAACACGGAAATCTAAAATGACATATGACCCTCTGATATCAACGTGACGATAGTTTTATAGACCCACGAAACATCAAAAATTGACCAAATGTTTTTTTCAAATGTTTGACCAGGTGTTTGACCAGCAATAAACCACCGTTGGTTCAATATGCCTCATACTTGCTGGGGAAGTTTTATAAATAAATAAATAAATCTCCAGGCTTTTGAACAGTTTGGAAAACTCTCTAAGCACAACGACCAAATCATTCTCATTCGATCCATGGAATTTATACACCATAGAATAACTTGCACCAGCAAACATGAGACAGTGAGCCAATGTTGCCTTAACCAATAAAGCGCTATATTATAGAAGATACTATCCAATTTTAAATAGTATTTCGCTACAATACTATCATTGGCTTAACTTGAGATCAATCATTTTGCAAATCCTGATGTTTAACACACATTTAATTGCCAAGCACAGTGACTTGATCAGATGATAATCGTGATTAGCGGCGAAAGGGTTAATGTTGAGCTAATGTCGCAAATGATGGACCAACATTAGCCTCAACGTGGCTAAAACATAACTTAGAAACATCAATAACTATTAGCAGTTAGAAAGAACAACTTCCTAATGGGCTGCCCCAGGTGAGGATGAAATGTACCACTGTAGGCCTACTACTAGCGAAAATCCCAGTATTCCTCCGTAGCAATACTTAAACCAAGGAGGTTGATAAGAGTTTGCCTAAACTGATCATTAAAACAAATATATTGGATATTTCACAAGGCCATAATAAAACTGTGCAAATACTCAAACACCCCTCGGCTGATGCAGTGACCCAAAATGACCACAAATCTGACACAACTGCTGCCAATACAGTATGCAAATAAAAGAAGACCAATGATCAAATCAAGATGGCTGCTATAGCCTCGTTTTGGATTGCACATGAAAACGGACAATGCCAATAGATTTGCACACCCTGAAACCTTTATATAGGCCTACTACGTTTCAAGCCACTATTGTGAATTCTATTTTTTTTATTATCAGTGGAAAGCTGAAAATCTGATCAGGTCGTAGACTCGCATACCCCGAAAACCTATATATACCAGGTTTCAAGAAAATTCTAAAAATAAATTAGATAAAAAAAAATTTGCCAGCTGGCGGCCATTTCAATTTTCGATGGAAAGTTGAAAATGTAGTCAGGTGATCTCCATACCATAATCATGGGTTACTTCACATAAAAAATTTGAGAGATTCAATAATTTTTTTTCAAGTTATCGCGTTAACAATAATTTTTTACGAATCCTTGATCTTTGACCTTGGTTAAAAAAAATTGCCGGAGGGGTTGAATGTCTGTATATATTATAAATTCAATCTGTTGGACCATGTTGGTGTATCAAAGGTGGTGGCGTGTTAATTGCAAAGCGCTATACACTCTAGCCAGTATGCCACGAACGTCCCTTACAACTCATTTTGTCAGATCTAGTCATATATATATATAGGTATTACAACAATTTTATCACTTTAATAGTGCTGTTGTATGAAACAATGTAAGCTTAGTAGGTAGATATGAATGTAAATCAGGAATATGATAATTTTGTTCATAGACAAGTTGTCTAAAACTGCGTTAGGCCTATCTAAGACAACGCAGTTTTAAACACAAGCAGATGATGAAAAGAATAATTACAAACTAATAATAAGACCTTTTTAGTCCAAATGTGTATGTATAATGTTTGTATTTTGTACTCATGCGTGTTGTATCTACCTGTACGAAGTCATTAATGAATCCCGGGAAGTGAATAGACCTGTCCAGAACTACATCATATTATATAATTGATTAGCCTACGCACCACTATTTACAAAATGAATGAAGTCACATATAGGAAATAGTCACACGTGATTGGCCAAACATTCTAGGCATGCCTTCTCTGATTTGTCACCTATGATATCATATCTATATATAGAAATTGTAGTACTATATATTATGGTTGTGCTCCAGTTGTGCAATAACATTTACCTAGGCCAAGACAGTGAAACAAGGACAGAAATAATGTAGCTCTACAAACGATCCAACATAAGAGAGGTACATCCATTGTCATGTAATAGAATAAGGAGTTAAAAACGACCATAATGACAATAAATGTAATACGAAAGGATCTGATGAATACCGGACGCCCACCTTCGCGGAATCGTGGCTCAAATATCACTAACGATTCATCACACACAAGTAATTCCCATCCTCAAGAAACGACGTTGTTGCACTGTCGATCTCATTACACAAAGACCAGACGGCCAAACAAAGACGAATCCAAGATGCGGAGTCAATTTGAACAAGAAACGGTATCACACATTAAGGTCACAAAATCAACGGTCATTTCTCGGACCCCTACGGGGTCGCTCACACTGGAGGAGAAGGGTTTCACCAACAAAAGGAAACCGCTTAGAAAACAACCGACGCACTAGGTCACCATCCCCTCCACTTCCCTGCAACATGTATGTTGGAGAGAACTTTTCAGTCAAATTTCAAATGCAGCACTATTTTGCACTCAATAAGATGCTGACAGACAGTAGAAACGGAGGACTGGTACGAACTAAATTTGAGAATCTAAAACATGTTAAGCAGATGAGCTTGTCACAATCAGCAGAGAAAATAATGAATGTGCCCAATGCGGGAGGCAGCTCAGTGATTTCAGAAGTTCTGTCGTACGAAATGTTACAGAGGTGTTTTGGAGCCAAACTACTAAAGGTGAGTAGGCCTAACCGTGGTTTAACTTATTATTAGGCCATATATGTATGCTATAATAGGCCCTGGCCCAGTAAACACAAAACATTTGTATAACATTAATTTGTACAATGTTGGACCAACGTCGAAGACGTTGTGCCGACGTTGTACAAATGTTTTGTGTTTGCTGGGATAGACCTACGTGTGTAGAGAAATATTGTTGATCGAATTCTAAATAATTTATTTATCGACAAATTAATCATGTGGGCGCAAGCCTAATTAACATGACTAACAAGCAGTGACATAGTTAAAAAGAGTCCGCACTGCAGCAGCACACTCCATGCCTTTGAACAATTCTAAAGTATGTATAACTCTGAGTGGTTAAACTAAGTCAGTAAGTGATTAAACATCACCAAAACTTTGTTTCCATGATTTCGTGGGGTCTAGAAAATATTTTTTTCAGACTTTCCTGAAAACGTTATGCGAACGTTAAATAGGCTTAGGGGAGCACCATTCAATCTCCAGGGGGGCTGGAGTTTTTGTCGCGGACAAATTATTTATTTCACCCCGGCTTAGCGGTGCGCTGAAAATTTCAAATTTTATTACATGTTTATATAGAACAATTATTGAAGTAAATTATTTATTTCACGCCCGAAATTATTTATTTCAAAAAATAACTCCAGCCTTCCCCCCCCCCCTGGAGATTAAATGGTGGCCCCCTAAATAGTAAACAATATAAAAAAAATTCCGATATAGGGGACTAATTATTTCAAAGAAAAGGTCAGTTCAATATTTTAATGATGTCATAAAAAAAGTATTTAATTTTTTTTAACACTACGGAATGTTCCACATAGCAGTTGACGATGGGTCTCGGGAACATTAGGCTATTGCCATCTACCTGTTGTTGGACTAGCAGGTGTTTTCCATAATCACTTGCCATCATCTAAAGGTTGCATATCACCATAAATTATTCCATTAATTACTATACAAGCCTCATGTCCATCTGCAAATAGCTAGCCGACCGCCAACTCTTGAACTGCGTTGTGCTATCTGGGATAATTATAATTAACTATATTACGGTGAATATACTACTGGGTTAATCTTGAATACACTTCTATTAGGCCCTTAGGTAAGCCTACAGTATTGACTCAGGTGTATCAAACAGAAAACTTATATCAGCGCACATCGTTTAAATGACAAGTAGTGATAACAAATAATTATAACTTCGAGCTTTTATTCGTTATAATGACCATAGATATCAATAATTATTGATTATAATTGATTTCAGACGGAGATGGAGGTGAGCTATCTATTCAACGGGGGGTCAATCACGGACTACCTGTGTGAGATGTGCGGGGTGATGCTTGGGGTTTCTGTCACTCGTGCCATGAAATATAACGGTGAATTTACAGAGGAAGATGCAACGCGTTTGCTGAATAAGAAATTGAGAGGTGAGAAATAATCTTAGGCCTGTGGGCCTATATACAGCAAACATAAAGCATTTTTTTATCTCATTTGTACTGCGTCGGCCCAACGTCTTTGACGTTAGTCCAACATTGTACAAATGTTATACATGTACAAAGGTTTTGTGTTTGCTGGGTAGAGCATACAAATGCTACAAATTATTTAGGCAACTCTTGCCAAAGGCCCGTTTTACACAGTTTGCGATAACTGTCAATCGTGTGATAAAAGACATCGCGAGATATTGAACCCATTTACACAAGTATTACACAATCCGTAATGATTCGCTTTGGATGTTGGACCAGCATCGCCATGTTTTGATTGGATATGGTAGTCTACATTTTATCGCTTCTATTTCAATCTGATTTTTTAAGGCCCGGTTCATCGCGTCGCCCCATAATTATGTAAATGTCATTACTAAATAATTAGGCCTACTATATCGATTTTGCCGTAATACAGATTCAGGAGCGGATTATGCATATGAGCCTTAATCCATATTCGTGTCCTTTTAGCACGAAAAGGACGTGTACAAAATGTCAGATATATCTTATTTTATTTTAATCATAAGGAGCTATAATTGTATAGTATTAAACATGTTAAACAGCATCATGAGTATGACACGGCGGAGTGTTACTCTATTGCTCTAACAAAGACCAGGGTCCCATCCCACAAATAATCTTAAAATTGAGATCATCTTACTTTCTGTTATTTGCATTAGAAAAATTAACTTTTCTAATGCAAAAAAAGAGAAAGTTAAGATAAGAAGAGGGTAGGCAGTATTAACCAATCATTGGGTCAACGTCTCGTGTTTGCTGGGCATAGTTTACATTATAGGCCTACAAACGTTTGATACAATTTAAGATCAAGCGGTCCTAATTGATGACCACCTATAGATAAGCAGATGCAGATCATAGAATTATTTCAATGCGTAGGCCTAAAAACCACACATTACTTAATTATTGTTGTAAAATGGCTCTTTCTGAATAAAATAATATATACTATATTTTTCAGAAATATAATTTTGAAAGTAACATAACCGCTATTTGGCTAAACCTCAGTTTTTTGTACTTATAAATTGTCATACATTCACAGTCTATTACATGTGTTTTCAGGCGTTATTAATTCGACGATGAATGCAGTGGATAAATGGGAAAAACAGTTATTGCACGTTTGGGCGTCGTCGCAACATGTGTCAAATTTAGTCGCACGAGTTTATTCATCAGTTCCAGATACTGTGAAAGCCAATACGGTGGTTATGGTCACCATTGCACAGGATACAACAGAGATTTTCACCAACAAATGCTGAAAAAAACTGAACCAAACCAGCAGTTGTGTTCAAATATTACGAACATTATGTATCGTGCTCAATAATTATATAATGTAAATAATGTAGATATGTGTAAATAAACTTTATATATTTTTAATGATGTAGTAGAATAATTTTGTACTCAATAATGTTGTTATTGTACATGTACTACTGTTGATAGTTTTGTTTTAAAATAAATATATATTTAAATTCCTCTTGATTGGGGTCCTCATATAATCATGTACAGACCCACCTTCCCCAATAGCTATCATATCCACCCAATTTATGCTATCATTGCCATGATTATGATAATGTGTCATTTGTGACTTTCTCTGGCCCTCTAGGCGAAATAACCTAAAACCAATATCAAACACAACCCTTGCTTTTGATATTATATTATATAATGTATTCCCCCAAAACTAATAGATGGCCCAGGGAATAAATATCACACCTTGATTCAGACTAACTACGGTGAATGAATTTCGCTAATTTCTCAGTCAATTCTCAAACAATTTTCATGAAATTTTGCACACATTTTTTCCTAGTTATGCGGCAATTACCCTAGAACCACAAATTGCAATAGTGAGTCTCAAAAATCTCATTGAGCGTGGCTGTTCAAATAATAAAATACTGAAGAGCGAGATAATTATTAGTAAACCCTTTAAGCTCTCGGCACGGGCTATAATGGTTTAAGAATGACAAATGTTTGGTCTGAAATTAATCAAATTGAATACGAATAATTTCCAACCAATTGAAGTTGGTGGTTAAACAGGGTAGAGGTAGATATTAGTCATTCAGGGTTCCCCACAGAAAAAAAAATCATCTGGTTGTTCTCTCAAAAATATTAACTTGGCGCGCGCGGCAGCTTAACCCTTACACTGCTGCATAAAATTTGCAGCATGTGTGGTTGCCCACTAAGTAATAGATCTATCTAAAAGCCAATAATTTACAAAATCAGTCACTGTCAGTTAGCCATCTTTAAAACGCAAATGGAAGGACACCACAAAACGAAATTCTGCGTCATTGGGCACATTTGGAATAAAAGTTATCTAACAAACACATCCATCAGCATCAAAAAATCTTAAAGGTTATTATTATGTCATTTTCAATCGCCTGCCTTTAAGAATAATATTTATTGTTTAATACGATTAGTAACGTTTTATTGTAAGAAATATCCATGCAGAGTGAATAATTAGCAAAATTGTGTTGTAAGAAATAGATTTGAATTAGGATTTTCAGAAAAAAAAAAATAATATAATTAAGTTGACAAGATGGGTATTACAGCTGGCTTCGGTAAACCAAGGACGTTCTATGTATAGAACGTCCTTGAGTAAACTGTTTGGAAAACTTGCATCTTAATGTGGCCAAATCAGTTTTTGATAGAAGTATGCAATTACAAAAGTACTAAGAAAGAAGGGTTAATAACCTGTGGAAAGGCCAGTCACTATGTACTCTAATTTCTGCCATGAAATAACTGAAAAACAAAAAAAATTTAAATGCTATTTTAATAATTATCATATTTTCCAATATTTCTTAGCACTATGTTAGGTAATATGCAATATTTACAGATATAATATGTATCTACTTAAATCCTGTGTACATTAAAACAGTAGAAAATGTTATATACACCAGGGATAAACATAACTGGTCAGCGTAAGCGAATTTAATATATCTCTTGTTGTGATAATAAAACAATAAATATGACTCTAGGAACACAGACTTGGAGAAGATATAGAAAACTCTCTCAATTTCATGATCTCTTGACCCATGGCTTCTTTAAAATTATGTTATTCTTTTAAATTAACAAAAACGTGTTTTCGTTCAAAGAAAAATTCATGACAATTATTATGTTAAACATAACTTTATCTACATAATGTGTAAATGATTGAAGTTTGGAATGTAAATATCCAAAATAACCAGCAAACAAAAAACATTTGTACAATGTTGACCCAATGTGTTCATGTTTTGTGTTTGCTGGGTAAATCTGTCCCCGGATGTACAAGAGAACCTATGATAAACATGTGGCATTAGTCTCTATTAATCATTTAAAACATCTCAATGTCTCTAAAATAAGGATCTTTTAATAGTGTTAAATGTCAGCGGAATTGCTTACTTAAAAAAATCAGGATCGTTTGCCAGCCACTGGTGACACAAGCGCAGCAAACATAAAACATTTGTATAACATCTGTACAACGTCGGCCCGACGTCTTTGACGTTGGTCCAACATTGTACAAATGTTATACATATGTTTTGTGCTTGCTGGGAGAGCAACACCGTTCAATGTGAATACAAAGGTCATACAGAGATAAAATGCGAAATTAATTATGGTTTAGTCATGCTTAACCTGTATGTGATGTTTGATACTTCACAGTAATGCAAAGCAGAACATAGCACCAAGGGCGGCCATTTTATGACAAGTGGCCGACATGTTGCTGGCCCCGTATTCTAGTACAAGTTACAACATATCGCAGGCATTGGATTGGTCGAGATGGCCATATAGAACAATCCGAAGCCCACAATATATTGTAAGTTGTACGAGAATACAGGTCCTGAGGGCTAACAAAACTAGCTTGGTTGAAAAGTTACCATATCCACAAAGATATTGAACAAGATATGTCAAATGCAATGCCTCACATAAAACATAACATGTGTATAATTTGGATATCATGACTGTATAGTGTTTATATTTCAGATCTAGTGTTGGCTACAACCAAACCATTTGGGAAAAGAAGTGATTAAATGCTGATCAAAACTGTTTGACACTTAACATCATCATTGTGTATACACATTTAGGTCGCTATGTTTGAAACTCTTGAACCTCTACAAAAATCATTTAGTTAATACTGTTAATTCTAATAAATGTGATTACAAGCTGCAAACCCCAGTAGTGGAAACAATCTTATCATGACATAAAATAAAAAGAACAGAGAGAGCGTGAACACACCAATGCAAGCCCAAGCGCAAAAATGATAAAACACACTATTTTATCATTGCCAAGACCGACCAATGTGAAGATGTGAATTTGTGCTTCTTTACGTTTCTGTGTTCAGCGTTCGAAATAAGGGTTAAAATGAGGTTGTCCATCGGACAATCAGGTCATATTTTCAAGTTGTCCGCTGAAATTTCAGATTGTCCGCAAGTAATATGTAGCTACGACCAAGCCTGTTGCCACAACTTTCTGAAAACATTAGTTAACCAACAAGTGGAAGCTCACCACTGTAATAAAAATTGTTAACCCTGACAGTCACTTGACTTACAAATGCCTTTAAATAATAATGTAATGTGAAAATATCCTTCACAAAAGTTGGTTGTCCGAGCGGACAACCGCATGGTAACTATTGATTGTCCGCCACAAATTTTGGTTGTCTCGGACAACTGGAAGGGCCTTATTTCGAACGCTGGTGTTTTGGCAATAATAAAATAGTGAATTTAATCATTTTCACGCTCACGTGTTTACACTACATCAGCCCTTATCCTGCTGATCATATCAGTTTTATTAGTTGATTAAATCACTGTTATTGTGAGCGAAATGACTGTTTGAACATCAAGATATGTCTGTCTCAAATTAAACAAATATGAGTAATTTTAAACCACTGGAGGTTGTGAATCGCGAGACACAACCTCAAGTGGTTGAAAATTTAAATAACTTAACTTAGCAGGATAGGGGTAACCCTCTTAACTGCCGAGATCTTTCGTACCATTTTACTTTCATTTGAAGCTGCACATGCTGATGCAATATCCTACTTCAAATGGAAGGAAAATCTATTTATCTGACAAATGCCAGAAATGGTCACATTATTAATAATTAAAAATACAAGCAAAGTATCCATTACTATACATATGGCTATGGTAACTCGAGGGGTAATCAGATCAAACAGAAAACAAAAATCAACAAAATGTGGCAGTAAAACCTTTTACTTTCCCAATTGTTTGAATATACCAAATCGTCACTGCATAACGTGGATAAAATTAGGAAGATTTAGATCTGCTGGTCGATATATTGGTTAACCTTCTGCTCTCCCACTCTACATGAAAAAAAACTCAACATTTACTAAAACTTGGAATTTAAAATCCTAAATTAATACAGAATACTGCTCCATCTTTATCTGGCGACACAAAGTAGAACCATCACATAGGGAATTAGTACACAGTAGATTTACGGTAACTTTACATATAAATTCATAAGTGACTAGTTTTCATTTTAATTTTACAATAAATTACATTTTCCTTTCCAAAATTTCAAATCCGACGAGTACAAAATGGCATCCGATCCCAGCAAACACAAAACATCTTTACAATGTTGGACCAACATCAAAAAACATTGGGCCGACATTGTACAAATGTTATACAAATGTTTTGTGTTTGCTGGGGTGCCATAACTAGTTCTTTGATAGAGCTTTGCTCTGCCAAAGAGAGTATCTGTTTACTTGTAAAGTAAGCAGATACTGCCTTTTGGCTTTGCACGGCAGTACTCAGCTCAGCTTTGACTAAATGCTGTTCCAGCAAAACCAGACTCCCCCCATGGACGATATTATTTTTTTTCAGGAGGGGGTTGTGGATTTCAATTCACACTTTTCAGGTTGGTGTGGTATTTTGTCAATGACTGTTTCTGAGGTGGGTGGTGGTAGGCTACTCATCAGACTGAACTCCGTGGTGGTGGGCGTCTTTTCTGGCACATATATTTTATGCCTGGCCCAATACATAAATACAAAATAAAATCGAAGTGTAAATGACAATCGCATTGTTCCTGTATTATGACACCATAACTGTAAACTTAGGGATTATTATTAGTTTCATATTTCCCCCCTTTTCACAAAAATCTGTGGGGGTGGGCGATGAAAACTATGTTGAGCCATGAGGAAATTGTGGAGACTGTGGTGCTAAAAAACTCTGAAAATCCGGGCTCTGTGGTGTGCCAAGGACCAAGATTTCCGGTGGGGTGGGGGTAGTTTTTCAATTGCTGTCCATGGGGGGAGCTCTGATTTTTACCGGAACAATCCTAAGTCATACTCAGCTCACTGAGCGATATCAAAAGATATTAAAAGAGCTGCACGTATTGTGCAATATTAACACTTGGAGAGCTCAACAATAGACTTTGAATTCTGAAAAATACAATTGTTTCTCTTATTTGACACCAAACATTCACAATGCCTACTGATTGAACATTAACCCTTGTGCTATTTTTCATTTATTCGAAGCTGGAATCGCCAACGCAATTTCCAGCTTCAAATGACGAAAAATATTTATATTTATGAAAAATAGACATCTCCAATGTTGAATTATTGGATTAACTAAGCATCTACCCAAAATTATTTTATCAAATTTAGAGATATTTATATTGATCTAAAATCTGCTTGAAACCATATCTATCCGGGCGTAGCAGGACAAGGGTTAACCCTTGTGCTGCTGGATCCCGATGTTTACGGTTAAGGGAAATTTTATACTACATAAACATATCTTTATGTAGATGCTCAGTTGTTCAAATTATTCAATTTAGAACATAATATTTTTCATTCATTTGAAGTCGGAAACTGTGTTAGAAATTCCATCTTCAAAGGAATGAAAAATACTCACAAACAATTTAGCAGCACAAGGGTTGATTTATCTCAAAATAAAAACTGGTATTTTATATGATAAAAAAGTCGTGCTTAGCGCTCAAAGGGTTAAATACAAATGATAACACAGAATGGCAGGTAAAGGGTTAATTAACAATCATAAACCTTCAACGTAATATAAATTGACATGATTTAAAGCTCTCACATCACAGAGTTATACACCAACTCATGTGAAAATACTCAATCACTTATATTCACAAATGTGATTAAAATAACCTTGCTCATGTGACCGCCAGTCTGGTTTAATGAACATTTCTACATTTCAATGCCCTATATTTCAAAAGTGACAACTATATTAATATATACACAAGAGAGATAATCTACAGATGATGTAAAATCAGAAGCAATGAAAGAGTTTGAGAATTAAGTCCTCAAATAATAATCACAACTGAAGCAGTTATGAAACCATTTTGGAACAAGAAATGATCTTCAACGAGCACCTGATCACTTTACAAAAGCTGGAGCTGTCCCCTTGGTGAACAAAGATGAGACATTGACCCAATATTGGAGTAACGTTGGCAAAACGTCTACGACTCTGGCCCAACATTAATTCAACATTGAATCATGTCTCGTGTTTGCCGGTCTGGCACCCCAAGAAAGTGGTACATCATTTCACCTTTCAAGAGACAAATTCCAACTGGGTGGAAATTTGAATAATTTGGGTTGACGCTCAAAGGGTTAAGCGATAATGGGACAAAGTAGATGAACATTTCATTAATAATTTTTTGCAGTTTGGTCAGTTATTGTGCATTACTTTCTATTAGTACATGTGTACACAGTCCAAGATAAAATCACTATACAAAAATCTAGTCCTATCTTTTTCGTTTTGCATGTGGTTTTATATGTTTCTGTGTTTTAAAGGGTTTCATCTGTGAAATACTAAGCAAGTTATCAAGTCTCTGACTCTTGATGTTACTCGCTCGCTGGCTAGGTGGGGCGAGACTTTGAGATTGTCTGAGGCGGCTGCGGATCATACAGCTGCGGGTCTGTACTGGACTAGAAGGGGCAAGTACTGTCTGCTTAACACAAATATCTGAAGTAGTCTTCCTCCGTTTACACAAAGGCACATCAGTATCTGGCTGGGCCACTTTTGCCAAAATATCAGATTTACATCCTTGTTTACCACTATTAGTTTGTTTAGGTTTTACAGGTGTATTCACAAGTGTATTGCCTGTCACACTCTCACATGACTTTCTACGAATTGCACATTGTTTTCCTCGACTTGTAGTGATTAATGTAGTTTTGAGTGGTGATTTGAATTTGGTTACAGCTTGTTTTTTGCCTTTGCTTTGCACAGCTTGGCTTTTGTACTTGGCTTGCACAGCTTGGCTTTTGCACTTGGCTTCCACAGCTTGGCTTTTACACTTGGCTTCCACAGCTTGGCTTTTACACTTGGCTCGCACAGCTTGGCTTTTACACTTGCCTAGCACAGCTTGATTTTTGTACTTGGCTTGCACAGTTTGGCTTTTGCACTTCATCTGAACAGGTTCTTCAACCTTTAACTGCTTTGTAGTGGTCTCCTTCAGACCTAATTTCCTTTTACTGAAAATTCTCAATGATTTAGCTGGTAAATTTACTTTGCAATCTAACAGTGGTTGGGCAGTCAATTTTATTTGACATGACACAGACTTTGGTATTTCTTCCTTGGATGACAATACCTTATCATCCTTTGAGCATTCTAGTACTACCTTATCATCACTGTTAGTGATATGTGGAGGAAAGTCTTTATTGTCTGTTATCACCATTCCTAATGTATTTACAGGTGACTTGATTAAAACTCCATCATAACAGAGTTTCTTTCGCAAAATTGGGTATTTGTTCGAGGAACTAACAGATGAACCAGCTTTATCCTTATTTGACACAGGCTTACTGCTTTTCAGCAGTGCCTTTTTCCCCATGAACTTCGATGGTTCAGCAATTGAATCAGGTTTCACGTCATTTATGCTACCTTTTTCTGTTCTAAGAGTTGACTTAGTTTCGATCGGCTTTGAATTCTTGACAATAACTTTGGATTTATTTGGGCACAATTTTTTCTTTTTGGTATTACTTTCTGCACATTTTGGAGTCACTGGACTCTTTTCTTTCTTTGATTCTTTATCATCAGAAACTTTAGAATCAATGGAAGCTAACAAAGCTTTCTTTGTTGGAAACAAGTTCTTTCCTGTTAGTGATTTTTTCACACTATTCTCTTTCGTTTTTGATTTTTTATGCTCTGACAAATTAATTTTATCAGACGCTGATAACGCTTCTTTTTTAACCATTGATTTTTTAGCTTGCTTTACTTTTTTCGAAAGAAAACCCTTTTTTTTCTCCTTTTTATTATTCGACAAATTATGCACAATTGACTTTCTCTTTGTAGTGTTAGGTTTCTTCAATTCCTTAGATTTTTTTGGACCACTTCCTACTTCACATTTTGACTCTTTATTACTTGAGGAATTCTCTATATCGGATCCAATTTTAGCAACTGCGTTCTGGACATGATTTATTTTTCTTGAACAACTTACGTCTGTGATGCTTGACTGCTTAACATTTGACAAAGTATGTGTATCAAGGGAAATTGACATGATTTTATCTGTAGTCATTGGTTTCTTGCCTTTTGATAATTTTGTAACGATACTACTTTCTTTATCTATTGGATCTTTAACACATGATATATCAAGTTTGTCAGATGATACTGATGTTCTTTTTGTAGCCAATAATTTCTTCTTTTCATCTGATGTTTTTACTTTGGTTGAACTAACTGCTAAATTGTGTGCGACAGATGCAATCACAGCATCAATATTCGACACTTCACTTAACAAATTTTGTTTATCAGATAATGAAGTTGCATTTACATTGAGTGTTTTTTCATCCACCACAGTCGATTTTTTATGGTCTGCTTTACCCTTTGACTTTTTACCAGAGGACACATTCAATACATCACTTGCTAGTGATCTTGTTTTTCTGAATGTTTTCTTTTTCTTTCCTGTTTGAGTTGTAGACAATATTTTGTTCTTTTCTGTTGATTTCAATGAATCACTTTCAATTTTTGCTTTTTTGTCACTGGAAGAACTACATGAAGAAGGTATGGGTTCCAACAGATGCTCCAGCTTCTGTATCTTACTACTTTTTATTGTCTTTTCTTTGAATTCTGCTTTTCGTTTGCATTCGTTAATATTTTTTTCCACATTTTTTGGTTTTGTTAGTGAAGTTTTTGTTTCTACTGCTTTTCCTTTCGTGTTATCAGATCCTGTAGACCGTCTTGTTAATCTTTTATCATCTCTCTGAAGTTTTACTGTTGAAACATTAACTATTTTTCTGAGATTTTTCTTTCTCATTTCACCAGCCTTCACATGCGATTTCTGATCTTTTGTCTCAGTTCGGTGATTATGTGTGGAGGAACACAAAGGTTTCTTCAACTCGGGTTTCACACTTTTCAGTTTGTTTTTCAACAGTTTTCGTGTTGAACTCCTTATAACGATGTTAATTTTCGCCTTCCTTGTCCTAATTTTTTTCCTATTATCCACTTTGTTGGGCTTGAACAATCCTTTAACAAGTTTCTTCTGATGCTGGCTCTTATTTGTTTTCTTTTTCTCTTTGGAGCCTTTATCAAAAATCAATTCATCATTTTTTAATAAACAATCTTGATGATTTTCCTCTGGGGGTGCTTGCCCGTCCTTGATTTCATCCTCGTTATCATCTTCTGCAATCTCCAGAGCCTTTGTTTCAGATTTTGTACAGAGGTTGATCTCTTTTTCGTCAATATTTTTTGCAATGTCTTGAAGGTCTTCGAACTCATTTTTCTCTCTAGAAGTTGTGTCTGCTGGAGTTGAAACAATTTTATCCCAGACATCAGTCTCCTCAGAGCTACTATTCCTATTTGATAAGGGATTTTCAGTTGTTGCCATGTCCAGAGATTTTTTCCTGATACGGCTATAATTTTTCAGAGGTAAGCCCCGCTTTCCCCAATTAAGATTAAACTGCAAAGTGTCATTACTTGATTTCAAATCATCACCCAGGCACACACTTTTATTTGACAACTTTGTGTCAACAGTGTTCTTTGTTTCAGGTTTGAGTTGTATAGAATCATCAAGTCTTTGTTCATCACCACTTTGATCACTATTCTCTGTTGAAATCTGTGATCGTGACAAAGTATATGAATCTTCACCATTCATTTCTCCTTTGGCAACATTTTCCGAATCAGATTCTGGTGATATGTTAGATTTGTCAGCATCTTTCTTCAATGGTGTATTTTTGCACTGATTTGTTACTGTACTATGCCTGTTTGCCGATGCATGTGTGACCTTCACGTGCAGCGACCAAGCAGACTTGACTCGAAATGCCAGTTTACATACATGGCAGGGCCAAAATTCTTCATTTAGTTTTGGGAATGTCAGTACCCTTACTCCTTTGTTCACAAAAGGTGCAGCATTCAGATTGTATCCTAGGTTCTCTTTATATCCTAACTTATCTTGCCTATCCAGCACTCTAAAATCAGATTCCTTGGTGTCTATTGAGGTTTCAGATTCAGATTCTAATTTCATTAAAGGTGTCGCCACTTCTTCTATGACCTTGGAGACTGATTCACTACTGCAAACAAAACTTACATCGTTCTGTTCTCTATATTTTAAATCATCATCTTCAACTTGTGCATCCTGAGAATGATTGGAAGTCTGACTTTCAGTGGTCAATTTGATTTCTTGACTAGCATCTTGCAAGCCACAATTTTGACCAGTTTCAGTTTCACTTTCATTCAAACTAGGTGTGGCATGATCATGAATGGCTTGTATAGTGGGACTATTACCATTATGTTTGAGCTTTGTATCCAGCCAAATAGGATCGTTTAATTCACTCGATTCAGTAGTTGTTGAGTAAAATATTAATTTTGTCAAATTCTGTGGAGATGGATTTGCTTGCACTGGTTCTTGTTCCTCGTTGTTTTCATGCAAGCTATTTTTTAAATCCACAATATGATCTCCAATATCCGTAATGCATTTTTCTCCTATACCACACAGAGGTTTCTCTTCTTCATTTTCAACTACAGTCATAGATTGGCTTTCAGCAAGAACCACTACTTTTGCCACATCACATTCGCTATCAGTTGTGTCGACCCATGCACATTGAAAATTATCAACTCCGTCATCATCAGTGCTAGCATTCTTTTGGCCATATTGTTTGGTATGTGCAGTAGTTCTACGTTTTTTCGTGGGGACACGTTTTTTTATTTTTTTCCCTGAATTCATAGCTTTTTTCAGCAATGCCAGTTTCTTAGCACTCCCATCACCTTTTCTCTTCCTTGACATGGCAACCATATTTGCCACAGCTTGCAAACGTGAGATCCATTTTTCATTTTTAACAGAATCTTTGAATTTTGAGGCAGTTTTTGGTGACTCAATTACAGACTGGTTTGATGGTATTTTTTCAGTACATATATAGTCCTCTGAGTCAGTAGAATTGTCCACTGTGGTAGTGTTAACAATACAATGTGATAGGTTATCAACATTGTGTTCATATTCCATGTTTTTATCAACAGATAGCATGGTACTGTTTGATATTTCAGCTATATTAATTCCAACATCCCCAGTGATTGGTAGTATACTAGCTTTAGTGCTCCTAGCATCTCCAGTTATAGGAGCAGTTGAGGATGAAGACGACACACAATGTAGGGAGACATCATCATCATCATTTTGATTCAAGTTAGCATCACTGATTGGTATTTTGGGCAACACAACATTGATAATTTCTTCACCACCATTTCCCTTTACAGCAGTTTCAGGGTGTCCATTTTCTTCATGTAATTCCTGTGTCGTGTCATAAGGGACAGTTTTTGTCACTTCATGTTTGCAAGTTCTATTACTATCTGATTTATTGCCTGCTCCAGCCGAGTCTACCTCATCTTCAGAGATGTTCTCCAGGCTTGATGGCTTATAAAGTCCTACCACAGATGACTCATCAGGAAGTGCACCAGATTGTAATAATGCCAAACTGTGTACAATAGGCAATATAGATGTGGTATCTGATGTACCTTGTATATTAGTTCCTTTGAACACATCTTCATTTACTGCCTTGTTGTCATTAAGGGTCGATGACGTTTGAATGCTTTCAAGAAACAGTGAATTATTATCTCCTGTATAATCTGAAAGACTGTTATCTTCCTTACTTGCATTACAAGTAACCAGCGAGTTGGAGAGAATATCTTGTGATGTTGACGCACCATATTGAAAAGGTAGATTGTACTGGTAATCACTGACATTGCTATAATCTTTAACTGTCACTGGTATGGATGCCTCAGCATCCACTTCATCATCACTAATATCCTCAATGCTATCCATGGAATACAGACCCACAGCTGAAGAGGGTTGTGATACAGCTTTGGCTGGTATAGTAGGCGTAACTTGTGCACCAATCTCCTTAACTTGTTCAATACTACATGTTTCAGGATTTAGCACCGTATTGGCAGTCTGTGATGCAAAATGGTCTTTTTTAGTAATCTGTGATTGTGTTTGGGCATCTAATGGATCACAAGACAATGAAGGCATGACCTCTTTTCTATGTGTTTCATCGTCAACAATGTGAGATATCTTATCAGAAAGAGAACATGTTTGCAGATTTTTAACAGCAGATGTATCTTGAGCTTCACCCGTCGAATAATTTTGACATTTTGGTAGACTGTCATCATATTTTTCACAGTCATTCCGTGTTTTTTGATGCACGTGGGAATGATAATTTGTCTCAGCAATGGCGGGCTTATTAAATTTGGTTATGTTGTTATAGTTCGCAGAAATAATATCACTGCTTTTGAGGGTGTGATCACTCAATACCTCTTGTTGTTCATCACATATACCCTCATCAAAAATGTCACCAGACTTTTTGTCAGCAGGTGTTTCTCTCTCTTCAGTGCCTGAATCATTTTCTTGGATCTTTTCATTGTTTGCTATATTTTGACTTTGGTCAGGAATTCTCCAGACACTGGTGTTGGAGAGATTACCAAATTGATCATTAGGATCATTTTCAGATGATGTAGATTCATAATCATGCCTATGAAGTGCAGGCATTGGCCAATCTTCCAAAGCACTTGAGCTGTCACTACTAAAACTTTTTTCAACTGACATATCTATTTCAGAATCATTGAAAAATTCTGGATAGCCAGAACCTTCCAGTGCAAATATACCGTCATCTACACTGCCCTCATACATAAGTTGAACTTTGCCTTGATAAGTCTCAGGTTTGTTTTCAGAAGAGCCCCCATGAAGGTAGTAGGCTGTGTGACTATGAACAAGATGCTCAAAAAAGTTGACCACACCACCTTGTGGTGTAGAGCAGTAGAGGCATTCAAAACACAGTGTGTTATTCTCTTCCCAGCTTTGGCGTGCATGAAAAAGAAAGGTGTACATTACAGTTTGTGACAGAGTCGGCACATATCCCACGGAATTTTCTCCATCATTTCCGTTTTCCCTATTCTTCATCACAAGCATGGACACATTGACTGTCTGTTTCATATTATGCTTAGAGCTGACACCTCGAGCGTGGCCTATATCTTGATATTCTTCAGGACACAGTCTAGTCACTGCTGCATACAATTTCATGGCATGAGACATTCTGGAGTTGGGCATACCATGTGTATTCATTAGTTCCCTGGCTTTGTGATCAGTTTTTTCATGAAAACCAACTAAATGCTTTCTCACTTCTGTTGGTAAGAAAAAAACTTCCTTGCAAAGAGGACATATAACAGAGTTGTGGTGTTTGAGAACACGATTCAAATTTGTCTTTTTAAACTTTTCGCAAGCAAGACGTAAGTGATTATAATAGTCATTTTGTGCACGAAACACGCGATCACAGAAGTAACATTGATAGTGGTATATACTAGTATATTGGGACCACCGAGTGCAGTCATGAATTTGATGATGGTCAAGTTCAGTCATGGTGGGGAAATATTCCTGACATGACAAACAGCAAAGGTAATGCAGTCTATAGACAGGTAGAGTACGGAACTGGCAAAGAACCCGTCCATCCAGCACCGCATTTGGAACATAATCGGGTATTGAGCCAGCTGCTCCCTTTGCATCAGAAATGTCAGAAGATTGAGTGTCATCACAAATATTATCTGATAATACCTCAATGAGTGGATCTTGTATTTCTCCGTTATCCAGTATCAATTGTTTAACGATTTCTTGTGTAGGTGAGAAAGGTTTGCTGTCTGACCGCTGTATGATTGTGTTTTGATTATTATAATGAGGTGTGGAAGAGATCACATTCATAGTTTCCTCATCACTGTCAACAGTGCTTCGAATTTCCAAGCAAGCTTCTCCTTCTTCCTTGTCGTCTTCTAGTGCGTCATCAATATCAACAAGATTGTCAGTCTCTTCAGTCGATGTTTTTTCAACATTAATACAATCCTTTACTTTACGTTTCGGTTCATCAGAAAAAACTTCACAATCATCACTGCCATCTTGAAATGATATCTGTTCCTTCTGTTTCATAACAGCTTCCGCACTGCTGACAACTAGAGAGAACTTGACTTTGTCATATTCATCAGAGATTCTCTTGTTTGCTTTTGGGATCCTAGTCAGCTCTCTGGCTCGATATGTCAATTTATCAGATGTAGGTGAAACAGAGGCAGAAGAACAATTATCACTGTCCTCTATAAATTCTACAAATTCCCCTTTGTCTGAATAGACACCTTGTAAGAGCATTCTTTTGTTCTTTTGTTCACACTCAATCAATATTTCATTTAAAACTTGCTGAATAACTAGAGAATCATTTTCTGTTGATATACAGGATATGGCACTGCTGCAGGTCTCTATCCCAAGTGAGAAGTCACCATATGCTAGTGAATTATAGGGGTTGCCACAATCCTCATCAGTGTCAGTTTTTCCAATAGCAATAGCAAATTTACCTGGTGAGATAGAGCATTCAGAATCCATATCCCCGGTAAGATCACTTTTACTATCACAGTGTCCATCTGTTGTGTGCCAGAAGCCTCGGTGATCATCTTCACATTTTTGGGAGATTCCATCTCCACTGCTGCTTTGAACAATCATAGCTGCATTGCGCCCTACCATATCGTCTTCACCAGGAATGGCCAGTAACATATCAGACATATTTTTAGAGTGTTCAAGCATTTTAGAATACATATCAGGATCATTAGACATATCTTGCAATGATTTTGTTGGAGAAAATTTCTCTTTGGACATTACATAATTTGCCGTTGAGTTATTATCGTTTATATTACTGTCCAGCATTTGTTTGTCATGTTCAGAGTTTTGCGTTGCATTTTCAGTTGAAGAGATGTCACCACTAGTCTTATTAGAAATGCTTGGATTAGATTCTTGCAAAATTTGGTCCTGTAGTTCCTCGATATTACTACATGCGGCTTCTTGCTCTTTTGATATCGGTTGATTAGCATTACGATGTTTAATAGCCATATGAGCTTGTAAAGCCATAGCAGATAGAAATACAACACCACACATGAGACATTTCTGTGTCAGTTGATCCACTGACACACGCCGCTTAGGATATGACTCACAAGCATAGAGTGTGTGATGACGGCATGTCTGAGGTGCTTGGTACACTACTGATGGACAGTAGAGGCAGTGGTATTTATACATTATGTTGAACTCTTTGCAACAGTCCTTTTTACGATGTCGCTCCCATGCTACTGCTGATGGGAAAAAATTGGGACAGCCTGAGCAATGATAATGTTTGGTTTGATACATAGCTATTTGAGCGTATGATATTGCCTTCCATTCAAGCAAACCAAATCTCTGCGATATTTCTGTATCTTTATTTTCTTCCACTCTGTTATTGATATCTGCAGCATTCTTTCCTGGTGACAGATGATTTGCTACTGTATGCTCTAGCACAGCTTTGGAAGTCAGAAACTTCTTACCACATATTTTACATGGATGCTTGGGTAGTCTTAGATTCGCTAAATGAGAAGCACTCTGTGTCTTAGGCGGGGGTGAATGTTTTTCTGACAAATGTGTCTGTATGTGGTCACTCAGCTTGTCAACATCATGAAACCCAGCACCACAGTGAGCACAATGCCGTAAGTTATGCAGATCATTCTTCAGATAATGCTGCATTACAGTAGCAGATAATCTCTCTAACTTCACAAAACATGGTCTTATTGCAATAGCTGGTTGTCTTTCTTCGATGGGTATTTTTTGCTGAATGCTTTGATTGTCAGCTTCAAACACTCCCGAGTCTGTTGAAGGAAGCAGCGGTCGCAACATAAGAGGTGACGGCTCTCGTTCTGGCTCATCATCTGTTGAATGATACAGCGGTCGCAACAAAAGAGGTGAATGTACTCTGCCTGGTTCATCGTCCACACCAGAACTTGTTTCATCACTTGTTGAAGGACAGTAAGAAAGATCTGCACTGGTGTCGCTTGGAGGACTTGGAGGTTCTTCATAAGAATACGACCTCTTTACCCGAGGAGCTACAGATTTGTTTTTCATTGGGGCCTCTTCATGTTTCTCCCAGTTGTCTTGGTTGTCAGAATCTTCCACGTCATAGCTCTCTGTAGTGTGTCCAGAGTCATTGCGTGCGGTCGGGTCTCTATGAATAACTAAAGGAGAGCCAGCATTTGTATCGGAAGAAGATGTAGTTGTGGTTGAGTCATCTTGATCGCGGGAAGAACCCGATGAGGGAGATGATGATGAAGCATCAGTTGATGTTGTCTCTGAGCTTGTATACTTAGATACTTGATTTGAAGACAGCTTTATCCCAGCTTTTAATTTACGTTTCCAGTGGTTTGTCTTTTTATTTTTCTTCTTTTTTCCACCTTTGTGAGTATAAGCAGGCATTTCTGCCAGCAATTTCGCAGGCAATTGTGCAAATTCAACAAGATCAGGATGCATTCTTCGCAGGTGTAATCTCAACCCATGTAAAGAGCTAACCTCACGATCACAAAACTCACATACAACCACCTCAAATTCCTTTGGATCTGTCTCTTTTTTCTGGCAGAGCCACTCCTCATGGCGTTGTCTCTTCACTCTCGTACCAAATCCTTGGTTACACATTTTGCAAAAGTATGGACCAACAACTACTTCTACCTCTTCCTCTTCACTGGAACTATACATTTCTTCACTAGAGGATGAGCCTTGGTCAGAATCTTCCTCTGAATCTTGAGAACTGTCTTTTTCATTCTTCTCAATGGTTGTTTTAGCTTTTGATACTTCATTAATCTTACTTAAATCATTTTCTTGAGGTCCAGCTGACTCTGAATTCTGAGAACTAGACATAGTTTTAATGCCTTGAGTACTAGCTTCTCGTTTATAACCAGTAACCTTCTGACTGTCATGATTCGCTAAAGAAACATTTTTGGGGCAGCAGGAATGAGAACTGTCCTTTGCAATGTCACCTTTGCATCCTTCACAAAGAGGTTTGTTTACGGTTTGAGTATTTATTGTGATTGCACCAAAATTATTGTCATGTGTCTTAGAAACGGTATTCTCTCTAGCAAAAGTTGTCTGACTTCTAGAAGCTTCGTGAGGTGCATTTGGTCTCCTGTTTACAGTAGTTTTATCTCCTTTCAGCCTGGGCTGGGTAGTCGATGTCCTAGAAATAATATTAGGCCTCACAGAATGAGAAACAGCATTTCTCTGAAATGGCAAGTTCTGATGTCCTTGTGTATATCCAATACCTCCGAGTTTATGTAGATGAGTTCTGCCCATTCTCTTATCACGAGCTGCAATTGTATTTTTACCTGGGACATGTTCACCTAGCATCTGTCTACTTGCCAATGCACTCATTGGTTTATTCATTCTCTGCATCGTTGGCTTGGTATTACTTTTCATCTGAGTTACAAGGTTGAGGACGGTGGGAGCTGGCATTGGTGGCGATTGCACTGATGGGTTGGCAGCTTGCATGGGCAGGGCATTAGACATCAAGGAATGAGGTGTGTCAGCATTTGAGGCAGTGCTGGTTGAAGGGATTGTGACTTGACTAATCTTAGTCACTTTTACTATATGCCCTACAGGTTGTGGCATAGGTATCTGATCTACAAAAGCAGCTGAGGTTTGATGGGTAGGTCTTTTTTGAGGACCCAATGTACTACTTGACATGGAGGAATTTATAGGCTGCTGCTCTTTAAGTTCACCACTCCCCTCTTTATTTTGCATTAGAATAAATTGAAGCTTTTCACCGGTAAATTTTGGTCGTGAAGGTTTTGAAGCTGATGCTGATGTAAAATTCTTGATTACTTGTGGAGGCTGTTTAGTACTCTCCAGATGACCTTGTACCAAATTGGATGTGTTCTGGTGAGTGGTTGTGGGAATTCCTGCAAGCTGAGCCTGATTTGCGACAGGAGATTCAGATTGCAGGAATTGCTTAATACGATGAATAGCACTTTGGTCATCTGAGGACATATTGGCAGATCCAGGCACAGGAGCGAGTAATGGCTGACCACCATCCAGTACCTGCTGGAGGTCATCAAATGCCTCCGATCCCCCCATACCAGACACACTGTTAGCCTGCACTGATTGTCCAGCTATTATTGCTTGTGGTGACATTACCAAAGTAACACTAGGTGTGACACGTTGAGTTTGTATAACTGGATTACTCAATAACAGATTGGAGCCAGGCTTATTTGTGAATATAGTGGTCGTTAAAACAGTTGGTGATTGTAGAGTAGCCTTTTTAGCAATTGTCTGTGACATGACCTGATGTGAATTCAAATCAGGTGTGCAAATAATATGTTGCTGTGATTGTACATTTGTAATAGCAGGTAGTGGGCGAGGAGGTTGCTGTTGAATACCAGTCATATTTGACTGGTTCATCGCCTGTGAAGTGTGATACATACTATGCTGAGATGCTGCCACTGGTACAGTTCGGTTTGGTGGCATATGCATACCCTGGTTTCGTTGGATAAAAGAACTTTGCGAATAATTTTTATTCATTGACACTTTTGAATCACTTGCTTGGGGAGACTGGGTTGAGGGATTTGTAAAGTTACAATTTTGTTGGGTGCTTGCTTGCAGTTGGGACATCTGTACCTTTTCTATCACTGTATTACCACTACCCAGATTTGAATTAAAACAGGAGCGAGAAAGATCTGTAGAGTAGGAGTGATCAGCTCGCCTGTCAGGAATTTTACTCGTCGCTGTACTACTTTTAGTCAAAGTGGCTTTTTGAACTGACGGTGCGATTGAAAAGGTGTCCCGTTGTGTTATCAGTCGTGAAGAGCAGGGAATTGGTGACATTAAATGAGAGTGCTTTGTAATCTGTGGTTTTGCCTGCGCATGTGTTTGTCCTGCCATGAGACCTGGTTTCTGTAACTGTGATTCACCTATCATTTGAAACTGTGACTGCAAATGTTGTAGTGAGCTCATAGACGTTGTCGATTTATTTGTCTGTAATGTGTGCCGCATTGATTCTTGAACATTTTGGTATTGTGGCTTTACATCTGTTTGCAATGGAACAGTCGGTTTGTCTGCACTTTGTTTTACAGTAATCACGAGAGATGGCTGTGGCATTATTGCTTCTGATTTCTTAGCAGATTTATTGGGAGCATTAGGATATTCAGAGTGAGTGGATAACGCAGCCTGTGTGGTCTGTGGCTGTGCCGGTTGTCCTTTATTCTCCTCAACCATGGTTACAGTGTCCTGGGATGTATCTGCAGACACAGACATAACCGAAGCAGTTTGTCGCTTGGGTAAGTCTGCCACAGCTGCAGAAGAGGAAGTAATTGTTATATCTTTGGCATCAGCAGTCTTCGGATCACTTTTCAATACTTCTTTTCTGCTGACATTTTCATCAGCTGAGCCGGAGCTTGTAGACTGTTTCCCTCTCTGTTTGTTAACATCCCTCTTTTTCTTCCCCTTGTATTTTTTCCATTTTTTAGGAAGCCTGACCTTTTCTCGCTTCTGTTTGATGACAGTCGGAGCCTCATCTTGATCTTTTGTAAATATATTCGCAGTAGCATCATATTTGTAGCCAGCATCTGCCAGGTATGTCAAGAAGGTATTTCTAAGAGTGGGCCACTCAATGTCTGAAGAGAACTTTGCTGGTTTTAATTTCACAATCAAGTCATGTATCTCCTCATACAGGCCAGCATCCATAGAAGCGGGAGCAATAGGAAGCTCATCGGGTGGCTCATCTAGATCTTCCATCAAAGACTGGATTTCATGGAAGAGATCATCTCTAGGGTCCAGGTACATGGCACCAAGTAGGCAGCTCTGAAACATAAAATCACAAAATAATCAATCAAATATTCTGAGAATGGTCACGAAAAAAAGAGAAAAATGATTACAATGGTACATGTAGCAGAATTATTCTTTATCCTACTGATCAAGACGTTTTTAATTTGTTTTGTTTGTCGATCAAATCACTGATTTTGGAAACAGAATGTGTGTTTAAACATCAGGATTTGCAAAAGATAGATCTTTATTAAACAAATAAGAATAATTTTCACCCACGTGGCATTGTGGGTGGCACAATCCCAAGTGGGTGAAAATTTAACTAAATTACTTCAGCAGGATAAGGGTTAATTGTCCTGCTGAATTGTTTGTTTCTGTTATTCATTCATTCAAAGCTTGTCTGCTGGGTCTGTGGTGTCATTTATGTAGCAGATAAACAACATTTACTATTTTTACATGTCATGTTTTATAACTTGTAAATAATACAGTGTTGCGATATGAAGTTTACATGCATCAGAGTAGCTGATTGCCCAATGATTTCAGATTGGCAAACAAGGCATGCATAATAACAACTCTGCCGAGAAGAGCCAAAAGGCAGTATCTGCTTACTTATAAAGTGAGCAGACACTGCCTTTTGGCTTTGCAGAGCCAAAGTAAGCAGATACTGCCTTCTGGCTTTGCTGAGCAGAGCCATTTTAAGGCAGTATTCTGGCTTTGCTGAGCAAAGACATTTTAGGGCAGTATCTGCTCACTTGTAAAGTAAGCATACAGAATACTTTACTTGTAAGAAGATTTTGTTTACCAGTAACATTTGAAGATGATCCTCAAAAATCACAGCCAGCAGACGGCATGAATTAGCAAGACGATCAGCTGCCGCGTCTGTCTCCTCTACATCCCGGCGAACTTTAGCAGAATCCAGTTGGAAACGATCTAACTCCAAACACTTCCCTAAGATTTCACAACATAAATGCTGAAACTCTCCACCAAACTGAAACAAAAAACTGTTCATTAATAATTATCCTTCCAAGTTATTTTGTTTAAATTTTCACAACGACCAACAACTTCAAGTGGCTGAAAATTACTCATATTTGTTTAGTTTGAGCCTAAATATTTGCAAATCTTGATGTTCAGACACACATTTCATACCCAATAACCTCATAACAGTGATTTGGTCAACTAATAAAACAGATTAGAAATGACAATAGTCATGATCAGCAGGATAAGGGTCAATATGGAGGATTTCTATTTTGCTGTACACCAAGTTAAAAGTCACATTGAGTGGCTAAACAAAGCAAACATAGCAATGCAACAGACAAAAGTCATATGGTTTATGAAGTAGAAATGCAGAAATTACAGAGTGACCTAATAATTATATACTCCAAATCAGGGATTGACAATAACACTGGCGGCCCCTTGGCCCAAGGCCAGTAAAAATGAATAAGGGCCAGTAAATCACATGAGATACTGGCCCTTGAGGCCAATGAATAAAACCAGGCGGGCCACTTTATTTATTTTCACACCCTTTTATTTATGGATAAATTAGCAAAAAAGGCAAAATGTACAAATGAGCCTGTGTAACAGTGAAGTGGTCGAGTATAAAAAATTGATGTAAATTCTGTGCCATAAGCCTACAGCTACATTGGCGATACAGTGTACAGTAAGGACTATCAGGTACGGCTAAGGCCCAGCGTCGTTACAACATTGAGCCAATATTGAGTATATAACGTCTCTGTTAGCTGAAGCACTGTTATGTGAATGCCGTGACAAGCACGAATGTTAGCGTGATCAGCGACAGTAAGTCGGCGAGGAAACCTCACTCCCTGTTTGATTCCATTACACAATTTTCTAAAAAAAACCTGGAAAAGGAGTCTTAAATATTGGGGTCCATGACCTTATCGTGTGATAACTGATGAGTGTTGTAACGATTTGTGTTACAACGATGTTTGCCTGTATTTCAATTAGTCTAAAACATACTTGAAAACATGTATAGACAGTAACAGCAGAATAAGTGTTAAAAAGACACTACCTGGGACACACAGTAACATTAATATTACTCAGAACTCACCTGAACCATAAGAATCTTTGTCAGAGTTCTCAGCCTATCTGTGTTTTTAGTCATTGAGAGCAACTTATTCAGATGTAGACGAAATTCCTCTTTATCATCTTCATCTTTGTGCTGTGCAACAGCCCAGTAGCGCAGCAAATCCTACAACAAATATCTATTTGCATCAATATTTCCTATAAATCTCTGAACATTTTGCTCTTATATTCGAAGATAAATATTTTGGAAAATTTATATTTTGAAATACAATTCAGTGAAATAAAGTGAGAACTTTTGTGATGAAATAGGTGAGATGGCAGGTATATCGTGACAAAAGCATGCAGCACAAGTCAACCCTTTCAGTGCATGGACGTCTTGATGATACGTCAGATCCTGACATATAAAGACTATCCTCGCACTGAAAGTATTACCAAAATTATAATGGCCGCAGACACATAACATAAGTATTTAAATGACGAGGAAAGAACTAGCTAAGATATTTATGACTTATTTCAAATTAAAAAAAAACCTTGGTCTCCATGGTTAATACACAAATATTTCAGCATTTTAACCCTTTAACCGCCAAATTATTCAATTTGAATTTTCACCCATTTGAAGTTGTGTCTCGCTGACGCGATCCACAACTTCAAGTGAGTGAAAATTATTCAGATTTGAAAAAAATGGAGGTCAACGGTTTCAAATCTTGCTGGTTGATGTCACATTTTATCTTTAAAATATATTTGAAAGGTGGTACTTAACATGCTAATAAAAAATAAAAACCCGAATATATGCGGCACCGGCGGTTAAAGGGTTAACAGCATGAGAACTACACACATAGTATGTAAAGTCACACAACAAGTGATTGAAAAAAACACATTTGTTTAATTTGGGCACAAATATTAGGAAATCCTGGTGTTTAGTTACACATTTCATTCCCAATAACAGTGATTCAGTTGACTGATAAAACAAGATTAAAAACGTGATAAGCAGGACAGAAGTGAGGGTTAAACAAAGCAGGGCTAACATATTGCACATGTCAGCCGGGTAAATGGTTGTTCATGGGATGCTCTCCAGATCTGAAAACATTTTCCTGGATTTCCTGAGCAACTAGAAGATCTGCAGAACTGTCTCTTGCAATGTAGACACGCAGGTTCCAGCGGTCTGAATATCAACCACTATGCATCTATGGCATGAATTTCAAAAATATTTTTAAATTACATTCTCAGAGCCTCAATAGAATAAATCTAATAGATCAGTTTCCTGCAACTAAAGGATGAACAATGGTAGTGGTAGTTGCTTCTCACCTGTGTGCAGCAGTTATCAGTAGATGTTGTCATCCAGTATTGAAGCAGGCAGACCTGTGACATCGGCAGAATTGCTGATCTTGTCTCCTCATCCTCAGATAAGCTGTATTCCTTAAGTATTTTCGATGCCAAACAACACTTGACATCCATGCACTAGCAAATGAAACACAAAATCTAATTATAAATTCAGACGAACGATGACAAATACTACAGTGGTGAAATTTTGATGCAAAGTTTTAAATCTTATTCAAGAAATTTAGGTGGCTAAAAATATCAGACGGGAACAAAGCACTAAGATCACAGAAAGGTAATGGTAAAATCATTAAATATTAAATATTGTTAAATATTCTATTATTAATAAAAAATTTATATATTCATATATATATATATGATTTGTTACTGGGAATTGTTTATTACGGGACTTTATTATATATTGCAATAAAATAATGCTAAAGGCGTGATAAGAATAACTTCAAATATGAGCGCTTGTCTAATTTCACCTTATTGTGAAATTCCTCCTGATGATCGAGTTTATGTAAGAGTAATAGGGCATTCTGCCAGACGTAACAGTCGTCACTGAAAGCTTTACAGCAGGTAAGCCAGGAAGCCAAATTCTTTGCATGAGTGTCACAGCCATTGTCAATAAGTATTCCCAAGCGAAGTCGGAAAAGCTCTGGATACTCACCTGATTCCAAGTATTTTAGTGCTGTAAAAAGAGAACAAACACAGTGAAAGTCACGTGTGTATTGTGAATATGATGGCGAAGTGAATCTCATGCTTGCGCATGACTCAGGGCCAGTTAATGTTTTCTCTGGGTCAGCGACTTTCCAAATCTACCATAACTTTATTTTGCTTATTGTCAAGCCATGTTGGGTCAACGGCTCGAGTTTGCTGAGGCATACATATAAATTATTTACAGTATATATACAAAATATTATGCTACAGCAGAGTTTTGCGCTTGCTCCTGAGCAGGGTATAGAAAAAGGTTTGTCACAGAGGCCCCTCTATTCAATTGAAAAATTGTATTTTGTCGTTATTATTATTTATTTTATCATTCTTATTATTACTATCATTGTAACTTTGCTATTATCTCCGTATTGTTGTGAAGGAGAACAACTCGTGGCACCAAGTGCTGTTTGTAATCCTTAGAAAATAAATTATGTTTAAACCAATTGTAAAAGGTCTCGCTAAAAGTTCCATCTTTTAAAAACAGTTTGTATCATTAAAAATATCTTGCAGTTTCCAGATTAAAAAAAAATATATAATTAGAAGTCTAGCAGCTTTTTTCAAATCTGAATTTTTTATGTTTACCTGCACACTTTTATTAATTTGCCTCAGTTGGCTATAGGCCTTAAAGCAATTATAAGATGAAAAATAGAAGTTATTAGAAGAGATGCAACCATGTGAAAAAAAATATTCTACATATGATCCAACCGCAATTGAACTGTAATTGTTCAATTACAGTGCTGATAATATTAATTATAAAACTTTATAAATACAATACAGGCACCCCCATATTTTGATTATAATTACAATTCTAATAATTTATTATATTAAAATGACCAATTTACATGTACATGTAATTACATTAAAATCGGCTCTATTTTAATTAATTAGAATTACAACTTTCTAAAACAAGAGGCCAGGCGGCCACCAGATATCCACACCCTGCCCACCTGATTTTTCAGGGTGCATCCTTCCTTAAACTCAGACATTCTGTTTTACAGTAATGGTCTATGTACAGCTGTATCTAGCACAATTTTCCATTTATATATTACATATATTAAAGTCAATGATGGTCGCACATTTTGTTTGATAGTAGTCGTCTAGCTATCTGGCACAGTTTTACAGATATTACCAGGTACTCATGTTCAAGTCAATAATGGCCTCAATTCGACCATTTCGAATTTGATTCAGTTAACATATTTCAGGGCATATCCCTCCCTGATAAACACTTACAACGCTGAAATATTTTTGTATAAACCATAGGGACAATTTGTTATGGGTCTACGCCCATTATCAAATTTTCACTTCTTTCTTTATGGGGACAGTCTTTAGACTACAGATAGCTAGAAGTAATGGTGTAGCTATCTGGCTCGGTTTGCCAGATATCAGCCATCTTAAGGTTAATTATGGCCGATAGTCGGCCATTTGGAATTTGATAGAGTTGAAATGTTTCAGAGCATAGCCCTCCCTGAAACCGCACATTTTACTTTGGTCAAGTTATCTGGCATGGTTTGCTTGATATTTTTCAGGGCATATCCCTGTAATTTTTCAGGGTACACTGTATAATCCTGAAATATTTCAGGGCATATCCCTGCTTCAAAGTACATATTTGTAAATATTTGTAAATAGTATTTATGGAATAGTAACTTTCCATCAGATATCAAGTTGATAGCAATAGTGCAGATTGTGTAGTCTATATTTATAAACATATGTCATTTAAGTTCACAACACAGGTCATTTTAAACAGTGTCCTATTCCTACCTTTTTCACGATCCACTTCGACACCATTCATTATTTCTACCAGGGTAGGGTGACTCCAGGTATTGACTAGAAGCCATTGCAGCACAAGGAAGTACTGTCCAATTGCCAAGTGTGACAGAGAACTAAATATGTCCTGGAATGCTTGCTGGAATTCCTTTCGTATTTCTGACTCCTCAGATAATGCGGTCAAATCGACACCCAGGATTACACGAGCACATTCTCTGTGAAATCAATAACATTTAATTAAAGATAATCTATTTAAATTGATGTATACTTCAGCAAGGGGGATCAAGAAGTTAAGCTGCCACCACTAGTGGTTTGACCAATGATCAATTTTATAATTGATGATCGTCATTCTGTACACCCATTATGATGATTGATTTTAAAGAACAAAATTAACATAAATTCTTTCAGCACTAAGTATTTTTTATACTTAATTTTTATACTTAATACCCTTCAACTGAATACTAAGTAACTCACTGCTACAGTTACTCTAACTGTTAGACCTGTATACAGGTCCCCAGTGTACAGGGACGGTAATATGTAGACCTGCATACAGGTCTATAGTGTTGAAGGGGTTAATGAATCATAGCTAAAAAAATCAATTTTTGGTCTGACAGTGACCGGGCCTGAATTATATCTAGCATGCTTGACTCTCTCGCTAGACACCCATATTCTTAGCACAATGGTTAAATACTTGATAAATACTTGACATAGGTATGTTGTTATTTCCATTTTACACATAAATGACTTTGTGTCTAACTTATGACTGTAATATAACAGTTTATTTCACAGACAAAAATCCCACTTCTGTTTAACAATTTTGATCGGTAGACCATGAGGGGTCTAAAAGTCAACTTTAAAAATATATCAACAATTTAATATTTTTTTTCGCAAATGATTTGTGAAAATAACACAGGTTATAATTAGTTATGCAGATCTTGATTTAATATTAATAAATACAGGCGAACATTGTTATAACACGATTGTTGGGGTCCAACAACCCAAATTGTGTTGTAAGTGAATCGTGTTATACAGGAATGAATCGATCGTACAATGATCAAACATTATCGACATAGTGGTCATATTTGCATGTTTCTAAGACGTATTACAGTTAGACTGATTAATTATTAATAATATGCCTTTATTCAAATACCGGTGATAAAAATAATTTATCAAACACAAAGGAAAAAAATTATTATTTTCTTAGTAAGATAAACGTGTGTGTTTATAGTAACAGGTGCGTTATGACCGCACTACGATGTTCACCTTGTCGAAGTGTGAATATACAAACACGCTTGGACGGCTCATAAGGCAGGGTGTAGTACGGGCCAATGCTGGGATAATATCTGAGACATCGTTCACATCTATTCGAAGGAAAAACCAGCAAACACAAGACGTTGATCCAATGATGGGTTAATGTTGGTCCAGAGTCATAGACGGTTGGCCAAAATTAAGCCAGCATTAGGTCAGCGTCTTGTGTTTGCTGGGAAGGCGGCAATCCCCAGCAAACTGAAGACCCCGACTCGATGCTGTTTTAATAATGGCCAACTGTCTGCGACGCTGGCCCAATGTTAAGGCAGCACTGGGTCAATGCTTCATGTGCCCGGGCGCTGATGGTGGCATGAGCACGGCAAATGCACAACATTAAGCACGAGTTGGATCAGTGGTGTGCCGACATCAAATATAGTGGGCCAACATTGAATCAATATAGCACGAACATTAGGAATTTGCCAGACAGGTGTCTGTCTGGAAACTGTGCCATGTCTGGCGACCCTATGGAAGCTAGTAGACAATATAATAATATATTTGAGCGATGTATTATTATCCAGAATCATATATACATGATATATGTATACATTAAGCCTACTTTTTATTTATATGCCTGGTTATATTCAACTGCACCTAAAATAATAAAATATGCCATTTAGTAGTTATTTTTCTGCTCATTAACCGCAAATATGACAGTAGTCGAATTACGGCCCACTGATCAGGCAATGTCGGGGCGACGCCACAAGGGTTAATTGCAATGACAGATATGCATTGTGTTTTTTTTTATCTCGCACCATGCCATACCAATGCGCTATTTCGTCCTACAAATATGGCAATATGTTCGAATTATAATACAATATAACTTTAGTAAATATATAGCATGATTTTATAATAGGAAATTAGTAAGAAATAATTGTTTGTGCTGTAGCTTGCTATAATATGCTTAAATTATAACACGATATTCACACAATTTTTATTCAAGAGTATAACACGATACATTGATGATCAAAACGTCACAACAGATGCAACACTGCTGATTGCACGGGATATGCAGATGTTGGCACAGCGCTGGTCCAAGGTTGAACCAATATTGAGCATAGCATCGCTGTTAGCTGACAAACTGTTGTGTGAACGCTGTGACAAGCACGCCTGTTTGTGTTGTCAGCGTTTTTGAGTCGGCGCTCAGGACTAGCTCTGTGTTTTAATAAATTGTGTATTAAGCGTAACAGCTGGCTTTTGTAACACGATTTTCTGGAAGAGAACCTAGAAAAGGGGTATGAAATTTTGGGGTCCATGACCTTATCGCGCTATAACTGATCCGTGGTGTAACGATTAGTGCTGTAACGATGTTCCCCTGTATTGCTCTTTGATATAATTATAATAACCCAGACCAGCATTGTTTAAATTTTTTGTGTATGAGACTATCCTCCCTTGATATCATACAATTTTATTCGCTTGCCAATTTCTAGTGTATGCAAACTGTGGCCAAATTGATTTATTTGACACTAAAATGTGCCCAGTTTTATAAATTGGAGCACAGTCTACTATTGACTGTCAACAAAATTGCTTAAGTTAGTGATACATGTACATTATTACAATGTAAAAGCAGTGATTGGCTAAGCATCGATGATTTTGGCTGAAAAAAATTTGATTTGGCTAAAGCCACTGTTGTTCTAGGACAGGCCTTGGTTATTAAATGTATGTCTATATTATAAATAATATTTAATAATAATAATTTATTATATATATACACACACTTGATCAAAACTATTTCCCATTTGCGTTTTTAGAATTACCGGTACTTCAGCTAGGAAAGGCCTTGGTTATGTACTGGTATATCTATAATCATTATAAAAGATCTTTAATAATAATGATACATGTACATGGGTCCACACAAAAACAATTTTCAATTTGTGTTCTTAGAATTACTTCAGTGTTGTTATTCATTAACATTATGTATATTTAGAGTACAGACAATTCTAAATTAATAACACTGAAAAACTTAACCGATATATAATAATAACTAACTCACATAAACAAAAAGTGGCCAAGGGTGTCGATTTGCACATGCCATGTTTCGTAGCTGGGTCGAATCTTGATAAACGTTCTCAGAGATTCTGCCAGTATAGTGAGCCGCATCAAAAATATGCATCCTGGATCCTTCAGTGCTTCGTCCACATACTGTAAAATAAATAAAAAATAAACACTTCCAACATTATTTGATCTATTGAAGACATAATTTAGAATGTCATTGGTGTGTGCTTGCTTTATAACACAAAGAAAGATACTACTAAGCGCAATGTCGACCCTTTAACCGCCAGTGTCACATATATTCGGGTTCCATTTTATCAAATCTAAATAATTTTCACTCACTTAAAGTTGTGGACGCGTCAGCGAGACACAACTTCAAGTGCGTGAAAATTCAGATTGAATAATTTGGTGGGTAAAGGGTTAATTCATCTGAAATAATATCTTTTATGTGAGTCATATTTTCCATATTCATAAAATTGTGGCAGCTTCATTATATATTTTTAACTGGAAATGAATTATTTGCTTAGAGTCTGTCAACATTGGGCCTGAGAAAAGTGTAGACGATTTTGAAAATTTCATAGCCACCCTAATTGAAGTGATTCTTATGATTCTGAAAGTGTGCATAAGAAATTATTTATGGAATTGACAAACTCATGCCACTCCACTGGCACTGTCTGTCACTGACAAGTAGGGTGGTCAACAAAATTGTCAAAGTTGTCTGGCACAATCCTGCAAACAGGCGTTGTCGTGGTATTGTCCTGTAGACAATGGACCAACATTAAAGCAACTCTGGGTCAATCTATTGTGTCCGCTAAAAATGTGCCGGTCCACTGACATTAATGCAATGCTGGGTAAGCATAAGCGTATCGTTACAGTCATTTAGATTAGTTGGCTGTTCATTTAAATGCTGTTCAATCAGTGTTTCATCAACACAACACTGTACATGTAATATTTTTGCATAAACCATGAAGACCAAAATGCAATTCTAATTATAAAACTTTACAAAAAATAATCCTATAAAATCACAAATTTATGTAACCACTGCATATCATGCATATGGCAGGTAAATGAAACACTTTTAGTAATTTTCACATTTTCATGTCTTCATGGCTCATTGAACCGACATCAAATTAAAGAGGAATTGTTGAAAAGATGGTAAAAATCCAAAATTCTGTGCCACATAAACCTTAAAATTAGCTAGCTTTGTGATTTGTTGAATGTATATTATTTAAAAAAAAAAAAAATATTCTATGATTGGAAAATAATTTGTAAAAAGAAATTATGCTTGTGTACGTTCGAAACCCAAAATATAACAATTGTTTTTTTTACTATTAGTTGAATTCGAAAAAAAAATTCACCTAGTAATTGAATTACCTATATCCTATGAATAATTTTCAGTATATTTTAGATACCTAACTGGGACTTTTATCTCAGAAATATTGGTTTCGAACGTACAAAGTGTCGGACGTACAGGATAATGTACGTCCAAAACCACAAAAAGGAACCCTTACAACTGGAATACATTATAGTGGTGATGTAGGCCTACATCTGAATCCAAAATGATACAAGCTTTAGCAAATTCTCATTAATCCACAGGAGATACAGAAATAGACATAAGGATCTAAAGCTCAAACATAGATATACAATATAGTGTATGTATCAGACTATCTTGACCTAACTAGAGGCTGTGATATATGCTATAACATCTCACAATTATTTTTCTAAAATTTGAAAAAAGGAAGACCTAAATTTTTTTTTATAATTATGACGACCCATATTCAAGTAACAAAGTCCTCAGAGGGAAAACTTGTAATGTTTTTACAGGGTATCTGAAACTGCGTTCGTCTAGAAACTAGTATTTTGGCAATAAAGAAGATAGCTTTGAGACTTTACTAATTAATACAATCAACTCCTGAACTTAGCTTTAGATCCTTATGTCTAATATATTGAGTTTTCTGTAATTCTTTAATTACATTAAATTCTATGCAAGTGTTTTTTGAGACACTTTTTCTTCCTGAGTTTTTATCAAATGAACATGAAATTTGGACGCAATATTCCCAGAGTAGTCAGGATTTCGCCATGATTTTTCTAAGTTATTCATCATTTTTATCCGGATTTATCCTGGATTCACTCGATCACTATGTGGATCAATGTTGGTTCGATGGTTTACATGCTGGGTGATGCCCCATAAATGCAATGAATGGAATCACGACGGTCAATAATAGGGATCCATTGTAATAGGTGACTACACAAACCATTTACATGTATTAATTAAAACATATTTATTTAGTAATGTTTCAATGCCGGGCCAGCATCGCAGACAGTGGCCAAGCCTTGAACCAATATGGGTGTTTCATATGGACAGCAGAAATCTTTTAATTCGAGCAAACACGAAACGTTGACCCAATGTTCTTAAATTAATGTTGGGCCAGCGTCGCAGACAGTGATACAGCATTCAGCCAAAAGAGAGACAAGTCAATGTGTTTACTGGGGCCTCTGAATGTGCTTCCATTTGACAAACAATTATATATCTATTTAAAAAAACAAAAGCTCAGTGGGGACTTCTGATCTCGGAAATTTGAAGACCGAATTCTGAAGTCTAAAATTTCAATTCGAAATGGTTGCTAAAAAACACATCAGCAAAATTTAAATCAATCTGTCATAGAAAAAATAACTCAACGAAATTTAAAATGGCTGCCAAAAAACTCATAAAACCAAGTCCAATCATTATTGTTACTTGAATAGTCACAATTCCTCTCTAGTTTATACATGGTATCAGATGTCAAAATGTCTATTGAAACAAGCACTTCTATAACATTTTAAATAAAAAGTAGCAGTTTCAAATTTGTATTGCAGTGAGTCATCACTATGAGGAGTCATACATTTATTTCTATTGCAAGAAGAAATAATTTACTACAGTAGTCCCCCTCTGATACGACTTCCATACTGCCAAAGAACCAAAGTCACATCAGAGGGGTAGTCGTATTCTAGAAAAAAACGTAAAATGCGCCGAATTTGATGTTTAAGACAGCCCCTTTTTCAACACCTCCATTCTCGTTGTGACACGATCAGCGCAAATGACAGCCTGTGTTAATTGCCTGTTCTAACGGTAACACGTAATTTAGAAGTACTGGAAGAGGCTTGTGTTTTCATAAGCATTGAGGCAGTGTTTTTCTCCACATTTCAATATAGCCCTATGCTTTACACTACAAAACATGAGACACTGACTCCATTCTGGCCCAGCATTAAAACAATGTACCGTACAGTGCCGCTAATAAACAGTAAACGTGCCATGTAGGCAGACGCAGTTGAGGCTCGTTTATTATATATGTGCACTGACGTAGGGTGATATTAAACAGCGCCGCGATATTTATGGCTGAAACACTAATGAATCTGTCTGAGTCGATGATCACTGAGTCAGGGCAATGACCATATGTAGTCATTACTTTTGTTGTGCTAAACTGACACTAGTACTAGAGGAGCGCGCAGCGCGAGGGCTGACGCGAGATTATGCACTAGTTATGGTATAAACTTTATAGTGCCTCTCTCTTTTCACCTGGTGAGGTAGGTGATTGTACAAGCATTGGCAAGAAGTCCAGAAGACAAGGAACCAGGGCAGGGCTGCTGAACCATAAAGAAACAGCCGTTTGAGCGACCAGCCACCAGAGTAAGGGCAAGGACTGACCCTTTTGAGATGTGCTCTGCTTTCTGAGCAGTGTGTTTGAAACCACCATCATGAACCGTCATTGTCAGCCAACCATCCGTGTCCGCCGTGCCATCACCCAAGCTAGCAATGTACTGATAAAGAGCTCATTGCTTAAGACCAGAATCCGCCTCCTTCAGTGCTATGATTGAAAGCCCACTGCCTTATGTGTCTCACAAAACGGCTCCTTTCAGAGCCCCTGTTCTCTGTGGGAACAGGAGTTAAACTGACACTCCGCGGCCTGACACAACTAATTGTACAGCCTAGTAGAGCCAACTTAATCAAGGTGCCGACATCAGGTGTGAAAAAGAGCTGTGATAGATGAAGGCTGACACTGTGCACGCTATGGCTTGATCTGTTAACGTGTCACACACATCATACACTTCCTCAACCCGAAAGATTGATCAATAATACATTGGATTGCCAAATAAAAAATTAAAAACAAATATTATGGATGTACACTGTATTCTCATTAAAATGGTCAATGGCAAACAGGCGAGGTCGGCGTCTTCTATGTTGACCAGAATTGAAGACAATACCGACTACGCACGCACCAGCACAGATATTATCTTCACGTGTATACTCTGAGAGACTGTAATGCACGTGACTGTGAATATGGACGGCGCGAGACGTTGTTGCAGTGTTGTTGTAATGCTGGGCCATCGTCGTCAATGGTGGCATCGGTTTGACGTCTTGTGGAGCTTACCCCGTTTACGTTTATTCCCCGTGATGATAGACTGCTAAACCCTGCTTCATTTTCAAAATCAATAACTCTGCGAGTTTAGGAGCTATCATTATCTAATCTATAGCATTATTTTCAGCATTAAATAAGCTTTCTGGTGATATTTATTACATGTCCATACGATCAAAATTGGGAAAGTTAGGTATTTGAAGTAGGATGTTTATCACGCCCCGCTGACACACTGACACCGTTGACGTCGGCTGCTAATTAGGGGTGTGATGCACCTTGTAATGCCAAGGGCGCGTTGTATGTTAACTGCACCCATATCAATAAATATATACATTGAAAACCCCATTTAAACATGGTTTTAAATCAATAACAGAAGACGTATTTAAGATATAGTAAACATAGTTATATCACCGGGAAGCATTTTTCAGCCACTATAATGAGACATGCGTCTCAACGCTGTTTCTAAAATACTAAAGTAGTTATACATTTAGTCGGCTAGAGACATTAAAAAGTCGTATCTTGTCAGTGCAGGGCCGGCAGACACCTGCAGACGTGACACAGTCTGTGAGCAGCTTATTTCAAAAAGTCGTATCTTTAGAAGGATATTTCTATCTGGTACGGTGATTTGAAGCTACCAGTACACATCATACCCACTTCATACCACGCTGTACCAGCCTTAGTCCGACAGTGGCTTAACATACGTATCTGCTGTGCTGTATTTGACGGTATGCACACACAAGCAGTATCTTCAGACGGGCAGCTCATGCCAGGCTGACAGTGCCGCTTAGCAGCTAATTTCAAAAAGTCGTATCTTTAGAGGGAGGTCGCTAGGTAGTGCCATGATTTGAAGGTCGCATGTCGTGGGAGAGGGGAAGTCGCATTTAAGGGGTGCTTAACAGTGTAAAGCACGTCGGTGCTACGAAAAAAAGTCGCATAATAGGAGAAGTCGCATCTGAAGGGGGTCGCATCTGGAGGGACTACTGTATTTAGCTTAATTATTAATAATTGTCTTTCCATGGGTGCCATCATCACTATCAAATTAGGTGTATGTCTGAAACCAGACAAGCAGAGCTTTCCAAAAGGTTTATGCATTTTATAGCGATGTATAAATCAGAGTACTTTTTTTAGTGCTTTATGATGCATGTGGTGGACAAAAAATTAAATATGGATCCAGAGTGATACCATTACTGAGCAGCACTACATTTAAGTACTTATTGATTACAGACGCGTACATTCGAAACCCAAAAATGTAGGTTGAAATCAAACTTGAAATTATTTTTCAACCATGTAGGAAACACTAAAAAATTAAAACTTGTCAAGGACCCTTGACACATACGTCATTTCTACACATATATATATACAGAAAATATTTTGATTCTACATCACATATCACAGAAATTTTATGAGATATTATGCATGTTTGCAAAATAAATATTCTCTGTGTACGTCCGAAACCGATATATGTTACTCATTTTTCTTCAAAACTACAAAAGATAACCAAATTTTCAATGGTGCAACTTGTAAGCAAGATAAGACTGTACTGAAACAGCACTTTTATTATTATGTATATATACCTATTATATAGCACAGAACTTTCTGAAGTGTACGTTCAAAACCGTGTAATTGCCCCACAGGGTTTTTTCAATTTGAAATCATCATTTTTGATGTTTTAGTTAGATCTTTCTGCTATGTTATGTGTCCAAGGCCATTAGATTTTAATTTATTCATTGCGGGGATCGTCAGAATTTAAGTGTACAGACGTCAGATTCTGACCTCTAAGTTGATGCCCACGCTGTAAGGGTTAATCTAGGCGACTCTGTGGCGAGAGGTGTAGCCCGGGCCAAGATATAGCGGTCAGAGTTAGCCCAACTCTCTTTCACCATTGGTTCAGTGTGCTTACTAGGACATCTGATTCTAGACCATGCTACCATCTTGGACGGCATGCTATGATCCATGCGAGGGGTTTCCTGCTATAAAATATAGGCCTCAATATCTGTACTGTATATAGTCAGTTCTCTGTGTAGAGGATTGCATGCCTGTCATATTCACGGATCTTGTCCTCTTAAATCATGTGACATATTTTGAATATACTATTATATAGGTTTTTCACCAAGTAAAAAAAAGAAGCGGACAACAGAAGAAAAAAACGAGCGAAAGCTATAAATATATTGTATAATAATATTTTTCTTATTTAAGAATGCACTTTTATAATAATAATAAAACATTATTATTATTTTAATAGTAGGCCTACGGGCCTACATATCTCCATATAATTGTGTTATCATTGTTGACTATAATGTGTTATTTTAAAATATTTTTGTTGTCTTCAGTGAAATAAATATATTTTCACATTTAATAAACAGTAGTAGTCTAGTCTAATTTGTTCTATAATGCATTTTAACATTGTGGCGAACCTTCCTATGACATTTGTGGCGAACCTTCCAAAGCTGTGGGGAACCTTCCAATTTTGTGGCGAACCTTCCCTGTGGCGAACCTTCCTGTATTCTGATGCAGACTAGGCCTAAATCAAAGCATCTAGTTTAACACCGTCTGAGTGACTGGGAGTGGGACAGCCAGTGTCAGTGAACTGTCTGAGCACTGCCACTGCACTGCCAGTCACTCAGTGAGTCAGTCAGTCAGTGCCACTGCCCTGGGTGACTGGCACTGCCACTGTGACTGGTGATTGAACGCTCAGCTAGACAGCGGTCAGTGACACTGACAGAGAGTGAGACGGTGAGACGGTGGAATTTTAAATGGTACGACTTGGTCGGTTACGAGTTGTACATGATACTAGGCCTAAGTGTCTAGAAATCCGAGCAGTCGAATGACCAGAGACGAGTGCTCGGCTCGGGCGACTTAAAAATTCTCGTACAATTTTCAAACACAAAACTTTCAAAAAGGGGCAATATTTGTAAGGCCTCACCGACTGAAATTTATTGCACCGACTATTAAAACTATCAGTGTCAGTATTGCATTCTAAATCTTTAAGTTTATCGCGGAAAATCTCCAAATTCATATTGAAAACGTTGACGTAGCTTGATCCACATTTCTTTCATTTCAGAAATCGGTTTGGATACAATGAACCAGTCGCGCCATCTGGCGAATGCTTTGTTGACAAAATAATAGCATGAAACTTATCGTTCAATTCTACGCGCTTTACCTGACGTGATCTTCGTCACATCTATAGACACACGAGAGGACGATACATGACGACATGACGATACGGCTAGTAGACAAGTATGTAAGCCGGTAATTGTGCCCATGAGTCAACACGTAATGTGACACGCGTGAACGAACGTCGTTTACGTGTAAACGAACGTCGCTTACGCGTAAGCGAAATAACCAATCACGTGGAGCTGTCCCTTACTCGCTTTAGAAATCGGTGGGGGTGTGACTCCGGCATGTTCAAAACCTGACCCTGTACGTTCTGTAACGCGTAAGCCATTTACTAATAACATTATTTTTTCAATGACATGTAGGTTAAACCAGAGCACCAGTTAAAAATGCAGTGTGGCCTACGTGAGCCTAAATTAATTTCTTTCTTACAACGCGGGGATTAAACGTCAAAATATGACGTCAATAGACGTCAGATTATGACGTCTAAACTCAATCCTCGCAATGTAGGCCCAAGAGTAAAAATATTTACAATGGCCGTATATATAGCCTACCCAATGTCCCATAACATTCCCAACAAACACGAAAAAACATTAAAAATTAACATTTGTAAAACGTCGGCCCAACGTCTTCGACGTTGGTCCAAAATTGTAAAAATGTTATACAAATGTTTTGTGTTAGCTGGGTTACTATTCAATTAAATGAACCAGAAACAGTTAACTATTAGGACATTTGTGATTATTTCAACTTGAAAAACACCCATGGTTTATACAAAAATATATCAGCAATTCAAGATTTAAATAGCTAATTAGCCAATAAAGCTCCTCACAAAAATACAAATATCCAGGAAACAAAACAAAAACATTTGCATAACATTTATACAACGTCGCCCCCACGTCTTCAATGTTGGTCCAACATTGTATGACTTTTAACCACATGTTTTGTGTTTGCTGGGTATCCCAGACAGCAGTTCCACCACTGCAGCTTGCAGCAGCACATTTCACACAAAAGGATGTTGTTCCAGATTCCAGGCCATGTCTAGACGCAGTATTCAAACAATTCAGATTAGTGAACATTCGTTTACTATTATTGTTATGCCATCAGCATCGCCGCGCTGTTAGCGTTAGGCCTATTAATAGGCCTATAAACAAATTTAGGCCTACCTTAAAAAATATGATCCTATAATAATTGATAAACGTTAGGCCGTTTTACTGTTAGGCCTATTGTTATCAAATCAATATAGCCTAATACATCTCCATGATCACTGTCATCAGCAAAAAATATAACGTTAGGCCTGTCGCATAGCATAGAGCGTAGAGACTATGTGGTCAGACGTACCAACACTATATTAAAACATGCACAGTCATTTACATTGACAATGGTATAACAGCAAAAAGAGACATTCACCCCAAATCTATTATGGTTTTGATGTTGGACTAACGACTATAATATAATCGTTTTTATCTATTTGTGATACAATGACTATAAGGACTTGGTCAATGATGTAGATTTACTTTTGATCTTGGCCAAGGTCATAAACATTGGGCCACCGTGACTAAACAATTTTAAATATGGTGCTTTAACGATGAGAATTTGAGAAAGTAACGTTACGAGACTTGTCAACCAATCTCGTAAGTCAGAGGTTGAGGTATCACACAACTAATTGCACTCCCATAGACATGGTACACTTAGGCCTACATGTATGCCTAATCGCCCACACGCTAGAGTGTAGTGAAGTAAAACAACATATTTGAAATAGGTGTGTTGTGTACTGCCTTCATTGTTTTTAATTTGTGGCCGAACTCAGTGATTAACTTCAAAGGGTGGACAAAATGTATTATCTAGCGACTTTCGTGATTTAGAGATTGCTGGTGGTGCGACTCCTCATGTTGATACGCCACTTAGCATTTTTTTGTGTTTTTGGTGAATTACAAACACAAAATCAACAATTGTCAGGAAAAAAAGCCGCATCATAAATTTTCATCAATAATTCATACCTTCCTGACCACAATAACTAGCGGGGTTTGGCAAAAATAAAATAATAATGGTCCAAACTTTTACTGAATACATTCCAAGTAGACCTAATTAGCTGCGTGGGACCTTTTGATAGTGATTGAATGAGAAACGTCTCTCGTGTTTTCACGTTGATGTCGAGAGACAATGCGAAATATTTCAACCAATCACGTCAGTCAGCAGTCAGTGGTGATAATGATTGGTTTAGGGACATTAACAGCTGTCAATCAAATCTCTGACACAACTGAAATTTCTAACGTCATTGTAGGTTTGACTACATAAACCGTCTCGCCACAGCATAACAGCGGCCTCGGATAGCCGGAAATATCCACCCAACTATTGCTTAGGCCTAATACTGGGCCAGTGTCGCCAGCATTTGTCTAATATTGAGCTAGCCAGTTTTGTGCTGCTTGTTAATAGTGGATGAATCAGAGGATACTGATTTTAATAGGGCATATACAAATAATAGAGTGGGCGTGGTTTCTAGTATAGGCCTACTCCTCTGGCCCATCTAAAGCGCAGCTTGTGAGTAAATGAGCAGATACTGCAATTTCACTTTGCACGACAATAAACATTATATATTTACATTTGCATTTTAATCTGATATCTCTATCACTATTGCTTCCAGAATCACCCTTAACGAACCCTGTAGTAGTGCAGTTTGATCCCTCAAGTTTGTTATACATGCATTCCACCGTGACGGTAAGACGTTTTTTTTTACAAATACCGTTAGGCCCACTCGTTCCCACAAGTTGATAACACGTTCCCACACCATACGTAACGCGTTCCAACAACATACATTACTCGTTCCCACAGCATATATGTTAGTCGATCCCACGACATATGTTATTCGTTCCCACGACTTGCATGACTTGTTCTCACGAGTTAGTAACCCGTTCCTACGACATACATAATTCGTACCCATGACCTAGTGACTCGTTCCCGTTTGATAAATATTATCTTGCATGTCCCCAGAAAGGCTTCGTACCTATATGATATATATTCCGCACAATGATAATATTACCTCATCAAGTATTCTGGCTTTTTTATTAGCACAAGCTGTGCAACCATTCTTGGAAACAGACACACATGAACCAATGTTCACTTTTTCTGTATTTTTATCTCAATTATTACAATCACAGTTTTTTACAAATGTAAAAAAGTAGGAAATTAACGGTTACTCAGAATAAAAATGCCCTCCGGCGGCTATCTTGAATTGAATCACCAAATTACACGGTGATTTCTATATGTAGGGCTAGATATTTTTTATTTTTCAATCACTAACATATGCTGTAACTTCTGCCTCACATGCAGGTGGTAGATAAATGTATAATTATAAGTGCATAATAATGATAAGTCAAATATGATTTTGACATCACGCTTGCTTAATAAACATATCTAGTCAAATTATCCAGCTTAGCAGTGTGTGGCCTGGGGCCATCCATGTAGTTTTGAAAATCATATTAAAAGTAGACCCAGTCTACCCAGAAATTTTAGTTCGAGAAAAAATTAGATGGCCGCCAGAAAATGGAGAATCAGATAAGCACATTTAAATTTTTTTTATAGGCCTATGCTATAGGGGAGCCCGGGGCATGCAGCACTATTTTTTCTATTTATAACTGTAAAATGTGATTAGCATGATGCATGCAAAAAGCAAGTGTGTCTTGTAAAACTTTATAGATCACGTATTACTTAAATTTTCTATGATATTTGTTGTAGTACACATGATGCTCGGGCTATCACTTATGTGTTATAAGCCTAGCCTAGGTATATATCAGTTGTGAGGTCAGTCAGGGTGGGGTACCATTATGAAACACTGTCTCGAGGAGCCCTGAAAACGTCTCAAAGTTAGATCCAAATGTTGTCTCATGGTAGACCTATTAGGCCTACTATCCGTGTTGTCGTCCTATCCGAGGCCGTGGATTGATGTATTTGCATCACTCGAAAATTCAACATGGCGTTGACTGAGAGCGATCTGGACCCCAAGGTCCGAAAAATGACCGTAACTTTGTAATGACTGTGCGATCTGTGAGCTGAGCATGCGAACATGTAATTAAAATGTCACTGATTCTAACAAAACTATTTTCGACCTGATTATTCGAGGGTAGTCTTTGTTATGACCGTCCAAAGAAATGACCCACGATTTTGTAAGGGGTCAATCTGTGGCTGAAACTTGTTTCAGCCACTGGGGCTAGGCCTATTAAGTTTCTGCACTGAAAGGGTAAATGACAATACACGGAGCATAGTAAGATGAATTTTTTAAAGTTTTTTTTGTTATCTGTTTTTTCGTGTGCTATTTTTTGGTCACACTAGTTTCACTAATGTACAGAGTCGTTTTTAAAGCACAAAAAACTTAAGGATGACAATTTATTTAAGAAAAAGCGCTACTCAGCAATTTCTATAATAACTATGTTATCATGCAACTTCCGTCAGTATTTATCATTCTGAGTCAAAATATGTATTTTTTTTTTGATAGGATCAATGTCATAATTACTCATCGTAATGTGTTAAAATCATACCAGAGAATAGTGACAAAGCATCAGCTCCAACCCCCAACATTGAGATCAGCACTGAGTGATTTGATTTCACGTTATTGTACAAAATCTTTGATATATATAGTACGTGGCTGGTATTTGGATGGCTAACATTTATCATGTTTATAAGCCATATTAATGGCCATGGTAATTCATTGTATAAATATTTATAAGTTTTTATTGTTGTATTAGGTTATATTTTACATAAAATTATATTAGTGACAAGTGTGAGCTAGGTAGAAAATTTACGATAGCCATCAGCCAGTCATTGCCCGACGTTGCCAAACATGTCTGTGTTGGGACAGTTATATAATAGATTCTGTACTAAAACTGAGATGATATCGATGCTTCTGCATGACGGGTTCTCCTGATAATGAGGTCTATGTTCAGTTTTATCATTTTCAATCTATTTTTATCACTAAACGTATATTGTACTGTGAATAGCAAAGTGTCTCGATTCATAATGGAAAGCCAATGTTATCTGTGATTAGGATATATTTCATACTAAACTGTTTACATTTGATAAAATTGAATGATGCCACATAAACACACATCATAATAATATCCCAGCAAACACAAGCATTTCACCCAATGTAAGATCAATGTTGCTCCACCATCGTGTATTATGTCTGTCAGTAACGTAAGATGCGGGCATAAGTGGAACAATTAATACTGTACACGAAGCCTAGACTAGACTAGAGCAGTGGGAAAAATGTAAGGCCAATTATCATATTCCTCAATTTACATTATGATCTATTTTTTAGTACTTACATTGGAGACAAATTTATGATTCAGGGAAAAAATACAATTGTAATTCAATCTATAGGGGCCTATCTGCTCAGACGGCCAGTGGATATGTAGGCCTATGTGTGATCCAGGTAGCATGATGTACGATGAACTCTTTTTATGTTTTGTTGAAAAACGGAAAATCAGATTTTTTCTTATGTCTTCCTTATTCTGTACGTTACCATTTGCTGGTTTATTCTGGTCAACGTAATTTTTTATCAATTCCGTCAACAAACTTTTTAAGACAATATTTAATTGTGCGTCCCTTAATGGCGGTATTGAACATACATTAGAGCAATTTGTCAAATGATCATGGCTTACACATCTTGCTCCAACCTTGATAGCCGGGCTCGGCAGGACAAGGCAAGGTGATGCTAACCAAGTCAGCACAAGAAGCTGACACAATGTTTGTTGTATGTTGGTCCGGAGTCGATAAAGAAAGTAGGCCAACATCAAGCCAGCATTAGTTCAACGCATTGTGTTTGCTGGAAATAAGCTAAGGAAAATTCCGATAACTGGCCCGCTTAGGTTTAGCCGATGAGGTACTCTTGTTCAAAATTTAAAAAAATATCATTGGTCCTGAGATAATTTGTGTTTATAGTATCGTGCGTTGTTCCAGAAAAGGGGGCTGTTGCATATCGCTTGGTAGTTGAAGTTGAAGGGGGGGGGGGGGGTTGCGGGCTTACAAAGATTATAAGTAGCTTGGAAACCTCTGCAGTATGAATATAATAGATGCAAAGTTACAAATCTCACAAATTTATTATGTAAGCCTACAATCTATTTGAATCAAGGTATCAAGTCACACATTTATCATATCTTCACACGCAAGGCTTGCTGTTCTCGAGGTCGCAGTCACGCAGACCGAGTCTGCGACCTCGGAAGCAGCGAGCCTTGCGTGGGAAGATGACATTTATCACTAATACATTTACTTTTGTAGAGTACATTGGCAACTTAGATCTTCAAGCACTATGAAAAGTTTGTAACAATTAGGCATCAAATTGAGAGGTGACGCGGTAAGTGTTGATCAACAGCATGCATGAACACCAGATAATGTTGATTATGATTCCGGCAGTATTTCAATCAACTTTGAATCAAACCCTGTGTCTGAATTAAGGGCAGTGCCATCTGATTGTCATTTCACCATCACCATAAGATTTATTGAAGAACAATAAGCCTACACGTTATCATCAGACATAAAACCGATCTTAGACATATATATTATTTTCTAGCTGTATACGTTACTTTCCTAGTCGTATTAACATTTAAAACGCCACAGCAGAATAACTCCAATTGTTTCAAAAACACCTGAAAAGAAATGAAACACAACCATGAAAATTATTAAAGAGTAAATCACAATACAATTGTCATTGTTATTACTAGTTGTAATCAAGTTTTAGCAATGAGACACGTGGCGGAAATATAAAAGGTGAGATTGTAGCGCTTTGCAATAGCCGCTACCTAGGCCCTATCAATCCACCCAGATAACTATGTTTCTCCCTTTCTCAACAATGGAACATCGCTGTATCGATGGTGCGTCCTGAGAGAAGACACTGGTAGGACAGATATTACAATATGTACGATAAGTTGCTGGCGCTAAATGATTGCAGTGCAACGTAGGCCTATGCTCCCTGGAGAGTTGACATGGTACCTGAATAAACAGGTCCATTGACCATGGCTATACTATGATGTAAGGGACTTTGAAGAGCCCTAGGCTGGATATATTAGCTCTATAATTATTACATCATCAACTAGGTTATAATCTGTGTGTATCCACTTTTTGAAATAATGATTATTTGTCAAGAGAGCCGATGCATTAGATCTACTGTAATAGCTGCATTATAATTCCTAATACATATGTTTATCTTTCTATTGTTAATTTCATCATTTATACTTACTGTAATTTTTTTTAATATGAACCAACTTCGTAGTAGTCTGAATAAATCCGTAGTCCAGTTGCCAAAAAGTGAACCGGGATTTTCTTTTAAGTTCAAGGTTTTTTTATTGATAAGTCTTCATATACACCCTGAGAGCATTTGTAGCTTTGTTGGCATCGCGCCAACTTTGGGGAGAATTTTTAAAAATCTAATTTGCATAATTCACCCTAATTAACATACTGAGCCGTTTTTATAATACAACTTTTTAACAAATATGCGTAGAAACAAGTGTAATACGACTTTTTCGAATAAGTTCAGCATGAGGAAGTGATTTCCGACTTTATTTTTTGCTATTGAAGGTCAAGGTCATTTATAAATGTCAAGGTTAAGGCTGAAATAATCCATAGATACGACTTGATCATCTTTAGGCCTATATGAGACACGTGGTTCAATTGTAGAGGTTTATTTCAATCCCTGCTCTTTTAAGCATGTCTGCATCATTATAAATACCATTATATATGTGCCACTTTAGATGTTTGCTAAGCTCATTTGTATTATTCACCCCAATTAACATAATTGACCATTATATGTGATGAAATAACTTTTTTTGCCAATAATCTTTATATAATTGCTATTTATGTGTAATGCTATTTTTTTAATAAGTTCGACGCCACCCAGAAATGTTTGACATATTTAAAAAAACATCTTATGTGGAATTTGCATAATTCACGCTAATTAACATAATTAACCACTATGATAGTAATTTACCAAATAGGTCTAGAAACACGTGTAATACCACTTTTTCGTATAAGTTTGACCCCAGGAAGTGGTTCTGGATGGTATTTTTTGCAATTAGACGTCAATTACAGCCTAATATGCCAAGTTCAATATTAATATGGTGAAAAGTCAAATTTAGCACATTGAACACGATTTTGATGTTATTTTGCGATTAAAGATCAAGGGAAACTTATCAGGTAAATGTATTTTTGAGCCAAGTCATTAAATAATATTCACAAGTGCACATATGATGATATGTAGGGTCTTCACAATCATTACGCCTATATGAGCGTAATCCCGATATCTAACCCTTCTGCTGCTGAATGTTTTGTTTCTATTTCTATTTTTCGTCAATTTAAGCTGGAATTGCAAACCCAATTTCCCGCTTCATTGACGATTTTTTTTTATATTTATTTAAAAACAGACATCTCTCAAATTCAGTTTTTTTCTGAAATGATGAACTTCCACAAACTGTTTTATTATTATTTTGAAGTCATTTTATTTTGTTTTGAACTGGCTTCAAATCATCTATGTACTGGCCTTGTAGTACAAGGGTTAAAATTTCAACGCCAATACAGAATAATTACGCGAGTTTGAGAATTATCTCAATATATCAGATTATAATATCGAAAAATTACACTATATACTCGCAGTATATCAGTGTAATAATATCAGAATATAATAGGCCTACTATGTTTCGGAAGATGAACATATATATATATTAATACCTCGAGATTTAACACGCTCGTAACCAATTCAGTCAGATGTTAGAATATATCATCATACCGACGAAATATGACACTGTAGTATATTGTATTGCAAACTCAAAATATGAAATCATTGACAATCCTATGTGAGAATATGCCGCTTTCTGGCAGGTGGTGAAAAAATGGCTATATAGGCCTAATATAATATGTTTCCGAAAATCATGATTGTGTCAATATGTTTACAAAATAAGACACTTAGTAGGGCGGATTATGGGTCGAACCGTGACCGGCTGGACAAAAGTTTGAAATTTGGCACTGTTACTCCTGCGATATTACTGAACAATTTCAGAAGGGTAGCCCAAAAATCGAAGTGAATTTTATTTGTAAAATTTGCATTTTACGTAACCATGACAACAAAAGAAACTTGAATCAATAAAATCGTTGATTTAATAAGTAATAAATAAATAAACCCTTCTAAAAGCTGATATACACGGAAAATACATCATCATCTTAAACAGAGTGGCGTAAAATATTTGTTTTGTTAGAAAATTCCCAGTTACCATAGCAACCAAGTATGCATTATTACAGAAATGTAATTGTACTTGTCTTTATTCTTTAAATTGACGGATTATAGCGTTACAGAGAGTTATATTAACACTAATAGCGCTTCTGTTAAACAGTATAGACAATCTCAGATAACAGTGATAACATAAACAAGTGAGGATATACAGTAATCATCATGTTGCCATCGATACCGACGACATATATTCTGACACATTTCTTCACAAAATATTTACATATACATTACATAAATGCTTTATATAAACCACCAGTTCATTATTTGAAAAAAAACTGAATCCCCCCGTGTTCGCCCCAACTCGACATCGAAAATTTTATGACGTCATCATTTTATGACGTCACACCGTGCTAATTATTACCGCTGATTACTCAGATCGGACAAACTTTTGACTATCACTCATCAATTAATAATGTATTTCATTGTAAACGACTGAAGATCATGCATGGTCTGCTAGACCATGGTCTTGTTTGACCCATTGGAACGGTTTTTTTTCTGGCAAATAGACACAGCCGGTTGTAAAATATCACCAAATGGAACACAACGTTGGGGGACTACCTCGTGAACAAGCTGCTGAAAATGTGTAAGAAGTCAAAATTCAAAATAGACGCCGGTGGCCAATATTGGATCTGATTAATTTCTAACTTTCGGAGTAGAAATCCAATTTTTTTATGCAATGCCTCATTTTCGACTAAATCAATGATTGCAAATTCATTAAAATGGTTATTGAAGGTCAGCTAAGGATGAAATCTAAGATTTATTTCATGCGAAGCATAGTTACCATGACAACCCATAATCAGGTAATTGATATGCTTCGAAGCAAACACATGTGTTTGAATCTTCCATGAGCCATACAATTTCACAAATAACACTGTAATAATCTTTCCATCCGGGCTCGTCTAATATTTCCACATACCATACTAAAATATTATTTATAGCATGATACTGATGTATGTAAGCAAGGCGACGAATTATTTCTGATACTCATAGTGGTCAGGAAATATTTTCGTGTGAGAAAAATCATCTATGTCTTCACCACGACATTGACTTGCTATGTCAATGTTGTGTCTGGTATTTATAACTGCTCAACTGTTAGATTGTGGGAAATAGATAAGGCAACTTTTTCGTACAAGAAAGTGTATCCAAGTAGACCTACAACAGCTCAGGACACCTGTCAAGTGTATTAATTACCAATAATACAGATGGCTGAGCATATTTTGAACTTCAGTTTTAGACATGTCTCAATTGCTGGACATTAACACGATGAGCATTATCTTTTGGGTCTAAAATTTAATTATCAAAATCAATATTCTCACTTGTTCTCTGACGCCTATTAACCACCTCACAAATACAAAATTGTCAGTGAGGGCCACAGCGTCACAATAATTTTTGATAGAATCGTTGTTTTTGGTCCTGTCGCATACATTGAAATTTATTGTGCGACTTAGGCAGCGCCCAGCAGTGTTGGAACTATTTTCTGAATTCCAATCCAGTAAGAGTGTATTCATGTCTATTATGTATCGGAAACCAGCGTGCATAGTCCACATGATCCAGTGCACAAAAGCATAGAACAAAGGCCTCTAGTGATGTCATAAGTACGGAAGTGCATTTAGAACATAACGATGTTTTTCTCATCCGTTATAACGGTCTACGATTCCGTTATAACGGTCTACTATTCCGTTATACCGGCTCACTGATCCGTTATGACGATCTCCTGATCATGTATAACGGTCTACTATCCCGTTATAGCGGTGTAGTATTTCGTTATAACGGTCTACTATCCCGTTATAGCGGTGTAGTATTTTGTTATAACGGTCTACTAATTGTTTGTAATGGTCTTCCACCAGACTACTAATTCGTTATAAAGGTATACTAATCCGTTATAACAAAATACTAGACCGTTATAGCGGATTAGTAGACCATTATAATGGAACACTAGACCGCTATGGCGGAATAGTATGTCGTTATAGCGGAATAGTAGACCTCTATTACAAAATACTAGACCGTTAAAACGGATTAGTAGACGGTTTAACGCGTTAGTAGACCGTTATAACGAAAAAAGGCCGTTATAACGGATTAGTAGACCGTTATAGCGAAATAGTAGACCATTATAACGGATTAGTAGTCCGTTTTACGAAACAACATACCGTTATAACGGAATAGTAGGCCGTTATAACGAAATACTCGGTCGTTATAACGGGATAGTATACCGTTTTAACGGATTAGTATACCGCTCTAGCGAAATACTAGACCGCTGTCACGGATTAGTAGACCGTTATACCGAAATATAGTAGACCGTTATAATGATATAATAGACGTTATAACGGAATAGTAGACCGTTATAACGGATGAGTAAACCGTTATAACGGAATAGTAGACCGTTGTAACGAAATGCTCGATCGTTATAACGGAATAGTATACCGTTATAACGGATTAGTATACCGCTATAGCGAAATACTAGATCGTTGTTACGGATTAGTAGCCCATTATAACGAAATAGTAGACCCTTATAATGATATAATAGACCGTTATAACGGAATAGTAGACAGTTATAACAGATGAGTAAACCGTTATAACGACATAGTATACCGTTACAACGACATATTAGACTGTTATAACGGAAAAGTAGGCGGCTATAACGAAATACTAGACCGTTATAGCGAAATACTAGACTGTTATAGCGAAATACTAGACTGTTATAGCGAAATACTAGACCGTTATAGGGGAACAGTAATCCGTTATAACACATCTTCATGTCCTAAGAGCACTTCTGTACAAAAGTCATAGCGGCGGTGAGTTCGGATAAAAATCGGAGCAAGATGATATCCCAAAATTAATATGTCGGATTTACTTTGAGCAACACTGCCCAATCAGACTGATCAAGAAAATCATTTTTTGTTTTCCAGAGAGCCTTATTCAAATGCAAACCACCGAACATCACTATAATTTGGTTGTCATCGTAGATTTCTAGCCACTGCCACTGGGTGTATTTAACAACGGCAAAAAATGGCTGATCAACAGCAACGACAGCCAATAACCCAGTATTAAGATATTCTGTTATGTTATGCTGTATGTCCATCCCATGTCTAATCCTAGCCACAGCTGCAACTTTTTCATTAAACAAAAGGGACACATGAGATTACTGCTGAGTCAATAGGTTGTTGTTCAAATGCATGAAAGAGGCCCATGGTATAGTGTGTCTCCAGATTCGAATCTCTCCCTATATAGAACATAATTTTAAACGGCTTGTTTTCGCCCAGCAGTTTTTTTGGCGATGGCATTTTCAAAACATTTATTGATACTATGTATTCTGTGTGTGGTACATGAAAGTGGCGCTCTGGGAGACGAGTCAATAGGTTGTTGTTCAAATGCATGTAAAAGACCCATGTTATATAGTCTCTCCAAATCCGAGTCTCTCCTTACACAGAACAGAAGCGGCTTGTTTTCGCCCCGCAGTTTCTTTTTCGATGGCCTTTTCAAAACCTTTATCGATATTATGCATTCTGTGCGTGATACATGAACGTAGCGCTCTGGGAGACAAAGTTGGCATATGTAGGCCTAGTAATACACTCACGACTTATTGGCTCGTGAAAAATACTCATTCCAGTGCCAAGAGGGACGTGGCACAATGGTACAATGGGTAGAGCCGTGAGAGTTCGATACCCGCTTGATGTAGGATTTACAGAGAAGTTTCATGTTTCTCTTAATGCTGGGACATCATTGTTTCGATGCTGTGCCCTTGAGCAATGTACTTCGCCCTCACGTGCTTCATTTCCCTCAGGTGTAAAATGAGTATATGTTCTAATTATTTGGTAGGACATAGATGGCAATGTGTACGAGAAATGGACGAAATGGTTGCAGTGCTGTATGCTTCAAGAGGGAATTGAAATGGTACATAGATGAACAGGTCCAGTGACCAGGGGTAATGTCTGTGAAGCGAACAGCGTATTGTATGTGCGCTTTATACGAATTACCGTTATAATTATTATGAATATACATACCCCTTTCCAAAGTCATGACACGGGAATAGCTATTTGAAATCCCATGTTACAAGTGATTGTCAATTATTTTCCCACTTCTCGTAAGTATTTGAATATTTATTTAGGTCGGGATAATAGGCAATGGAGGCTCATTATAGTTGGTATGGCGTGATATTGCGATTGCTTTATTATTGGAAATCAATAATATAATAATTAATATGATGTGATATTGTTGAACAGGTTTAAGATGCTTGTGCATCCTGGTGCTGTACATTTAAGAAAGATTCAGACAATTTGAAGGAATTAAGACGACTGAGCCTACAATGGGCTATTCATGCCATCAAACCGTGAAAAAATCGTGTGGGCGATCGTCTATACCATGAAAAATAGATTTAAAAAAATTACTTTCGATTTCAATGAAGGACAGCAAAAACTCGAGCTTCAATAATTATTATTTGTTTGAATTCGTTGTCGTCGTCTCTACATTCTGCTGAATATAAACCTTTGTGGTGGTTTCTGAATGCTCTCAAACTTAATTGATACTCAGATCCATTTGAAATCACGTCACCAGTTGCAAATCTGGGCAATAATGATGTGTCTTAAAGGTTGGTGGTCTGTGTCCTCAAATTTAAAGGTCGAAAAAATATTTGTATTGTGAGAATGTGCGTGTACATGGATTCAATCGGCTGCCCTGCTGTCTGTGGGTCATATGAATAGGTCACCTCCTCCACGTGTGATACAATAATTTCAATCCATGTTGTACGGGATGCATTTACACACTAATCCTCTGCGGTGGGGGGGGGGGGGGGTTGGTGTTTGGTTATATGTTAAAACAGGCAGACTGATTGTTCAAACCCTTGTCCGTGGATGTACTGTATTGAACAAAAGCACGCTTTTAAACATAGTTTTGACGAAAATTATATTATAATACATATTTTGTAAAAAAATCTATGGTTATCTGTCAGAGGATATCACGTTGGTATCCATGGGAACATGATCATTTCTGTATATCCTATTTGAGAGAATAGGACGTCATGATGTCAGGACATTACAGCATAATCTCAATATATATGAAGTTCTAAATATTATCATGGTACAAGGACAGAATACATCGACTCAATGAGACAGTTTACGACGATAGATATTATGATATCACATAATATATTGTTTTAATTGTTGTTATATTGACATTATATTATAACAATACGGCGTTGTGGCATACCCCTTTTTATATCCCCATTGACTACAATGTGAAAATATGACCCTTCATTACCACGATGCAGTTATGTCAGATTATGATACAAAAGTTAAATATGCGAAACTACACATGATCATAGTTCAATTAGTTATGAAGACATTTTAACACAACGGCTAAAATGTATAATACTAGTATGTCTTAGGCAGTGACGAGTGTAATAATGTACTAAATTGCTCTAAATTGTCCGAACGATTTTTACGCATATCACTGTTATTATATCATAAATACGTGAGACAATGCATGATCGTGGACTTGAATCTTCTACACCAGTGGTGCTAGAAAAGAAGGAGTTTGATTATTTTTTAGATTTTATGAAGTGTTGCTAATTAATATTGAAAAAAATAACCATGGAAATACATATATGATGTATATCTGTGTAAGCCGGTGACCAACATTTGGTGTCAAAGGTATAGACATTAAATGTCACCCGGATGTGAACAATTAAATAAGAGGCTAAATATTATTTTTAGCTTTATATATTCACATCATTGCATTTTGATCTCATTAAAGAAAGAGATAATATGTTGTTGGATAGTTCTCATATGAGTTGGTTGTGCTAGGTATGGTGATTGAAATATGTGTATTAACATGATTAACATATAATATAATTATCTCAATATTAGCGCATAGTTTAGGATGCTATATGGTGAATTTTATATATAGACGTATTTAACGAACTGAGTTAAGGATTATATATAGTGAGGTTTGTATAAAGACGTATTAAAGAAAATAAACACACCTCCAGATTCGTTATTTCAAACAGGATCATCATGCATTTTAGCTGCTAGCGCCATCATTAGGCCTACATTTTTTGTAATTTTACAACGTCATTCACCCGCACGCCTCACAAAATGATATTTCTCTTTATATAACTAAAGGAATAGTTACGCAGCTTTAAACTTTTATGTGACTATTATAGCAATTTACATATTTAACAAAATGTTGATAACTAGACGTGCCCACGCTGTTAATGTAGTAATGAATTGACCTTGACACCAAATCGTGAAAAAAACACTAGAAATGTATTTCTTAGAAGTTATTTAGTATTGCGCTTGATTCTATACCCAATAGATAAACCGTTATTCTCTCTTCTTTGATTCAAAGAACCAATTATGTTAATTAGATAAAATATACTGATTAGCTCTTGACCTAGATCGTATATATGTTGAAATTGACATATAATTGCAAACATAACAAGAAACCACTCACTTGTGTCAAAGGTATTCGAAAAAGTGTTGTTACAAATGTTTACGAGCATATTTGAGCCCTATTATCGGAATTGCTAATTATGCTAATTAGCGTAACGTATGCAAATTAGATCATGAAATGTTTTTCTAAAGTTGGAAAAAAGTACTACGTCGTTTCAAACTTAAGATATGGCACTAGGGCCTACATATACATAGAATTACAACTAACATGTTTAGTTTACAGTAAAGTTGTTCAGTCCTATTGTGTTAATTAGGGTGACTTTTGCAAATTAGCTTATATATTTATGTCTAATAATGTTTATAAAGATCCACACATGTTTAAAAGGGCACGGAATGAAAAAAATCCTGTACAATTAACACATATGTGACATATAAACATGCATAAAGTAATATTTTGGCAATATTTCAGCCTTGACCTTGACATTTTCGGTTGACCTTGACCTTCAATTGTTAAAATAACGCCAGAAATCAGTTCCAGGGGTTCAAGTTATTCGAAAAAATGGTATTACACTTGTTTCTACGCCAATTTGTTCAAAAGTTATATTATAAAATGGGTAGGTATGTTAATTAGGGTGAATTGGACGTTGTTAAGCACAAGGGGACCAACCCACATGACCATAAAAAGAATTTTGCACAACAGAACCAACCCACACATGAAAATGCGAAAAGCTGTAAAATATATTCAGATTGTTCTAAAAACATGAAAAAGTAGCAGTATGATATCTTGTTATCAATTATAGAACACATGTTCATGAAATTATGTGTCCGTAACAAGTAATTATGCGATACACATTTTCTGATTAATCATTTTGCTATTTGTGGGTTGGTTCTCTTTACCGTAATTAACAATGCAAAAATGGTTAGTTATTTGAAAAGTATTTTATTTTTACAAAAAGTAACTTTAACTATAATTTGAGTGATCCTCATCTATTTTATTAATACATTCTTCTATTTTAAACATGATCTGTCCCATTACAATCTTTTGTGGTAGATAAATAACTACCATTTGCCACCTTATGTGGGTTGGTTCCCTTGTGTAAAACGATATTTTACTCCAGGTTCAAGTGATTTATATTCAGATCTTGACCTTATGTGTTGAAAGAAATTATATTTCTAACGTTCGTGTAATCTTTGTCGCAATGTGTGTTTTAACAGTAAGACATCACATAGGCCTAATAGTTTACTGTCTTAAAAAGAGTTTGAACTACAAAGATGATGTGTTCATTATTTCAGAATTGAATGTTCGCCTTTTAATTACGTTATTCTGACAATGAGATAGGAACGATGAATTGTTCTGTGTAAATTTTAGCATTAAATATGTTGTGTTTTTATTGCATTCTTCAGACAGCGAAATATGGAGGACCGAGAGTTTAATATTTTAGCATAAGACTTAGCCGTTTTTATATATTCACTGTTACTACCATCATGCACATTCCCAGCAACATGGGGATGTTAAAGTGATTTTTAAAGATGCGACCAAAATTCATTTTTTTTGTGGACGCAAAACCTCTAAAACTCTAAAAGTCAGAAATTATTTAAATTTTACTATGACATTCCCCACGATATGTAGATGTGCAGGTGATTTTTTCAAGGTTTTAATGAAGTTCAAAATGTGTGTTTTTTAGCGCAAAAACTCAAAAAATTAATTTGGTCGTTTTTTTGAAATTTTAACCTCACATTCCTAGCAACCTGAGGATGTGCAAGTGATTTTTTTAAAGATGCTACAAAAATTTAAAATGGCCGCCGGAGGTCAACACAAATTTTTTTGTGGACTAAAAAATTAGTCAGAAATTATTCACATTTTACAATCACATTCCCTACGATATGGAGATGTGCAGGTGATTTTTTTAAGGTTTAGCTGAAATTCAAAATGGCCGCCACAGATCACCCTAATTTTTTTGTGGGCGCAAAAACTCAAAAACTTAAAGTCAAAAATTATTCAAATTTTGCTATAACATTCCCCACGATATGGAGATGTGCAGGTGATTTTTTCAAGGTTTTACAGAAATTCAAAATGACCGCCACAGATCAACTTCATTTTGTTTGTGGGCGCAAAAACTCAAAAACTTAAAGTCAGAAATTATTCAAATTTCACAATCACATACCTCACGATATGGAGATGTGCAGGTGATTGTTTTAAGATTTTACTGAAATTCAAAATGGCCGCCATGGATGAACATCATATTTTTTGTGAGCGCAAAAAATTCAAAAATTGAAATCAGAAAAAATCATATTTTACAATCACATTACCCACCATCTGGAAATGTGCAGGTGATTTTACTGAAATTTAAAATGGCCACCACAAGTCGACTTTTTAAATATTTGTTATCGCAAAAACTCTAACCTAATTTATGGCGGTGAATGATATAGGACTTCATGCAGGCCTCTTGTTTTATATAGAATTTAAAAAAAGGGGAGGGGGTCCGATGAAAAATCAGTTGTCCTCCACCCACAAAAAATACATAATAATAAGTGACTCATCAAACAAAAAAAAATTCGGCTTAAATTTTGGCAAATAATGATGCTTTCACAATTTTGGTCGATTTTTCGTCAAAATAGTTCTTGAAAGCGTGGTCAGAACACCGCTCTTGACCCCCCCCCCCCTCTGGATCTGCCACTGTAGATACGTCCTATTATATTATTGGTGAGAAGAGCGAAAATCTAGCCAAACATGGAGGAGACGTTGGGCTGAAGTCTTGGGACAGGTCGTCTTTCTCCATCAGCATTTTTCACACAGTGACAGAAAATGAGTCAAATACGCATAATTCCTCTCATATAATACGTTCACGTTACATGCATACTAGATATTATTCCATTTCCAATGTTCTCATCATAATGCAGGGACAGATATATATGGTCTGAACATGATAACCTCACTGAGGAGTGGGCATTAATGTATCGGATCGACACGGGCTCAATATAAAAATGTTGGCTGGTTCCGTTGTCCGAAATTGGAATACGCGATTCATCATTTCTAACAACAGAACCACGACCATTAGAACGCCTGCACCACACACGCTATCATCAACACAATCACAACAATGTTCCTTAGAGTACATGTTCAAACAACTATTCTAATAATTCCATGCAAACAACTCTCATTATATTTCCGAATTAACACAGCTTTTCAAGTTTCAAGTTCATTTTACAGAAAATGACTTCCTTGTGGGTTGGTTCTCTTGTGCTTAATAACGTTCAATTATGCAAATTAGCTTATAAAAAAATTTCCCCAAAGTTGGCGCGACGCCAATAAATCTGAAAATGCTTGAAATATGCATATGAACACAAATAAATAAAAAAACCTTGAACTTAAAAGAAAATATCGGTCCACTACATGAATGATGGTGCTGGCAACTGGACTATCCAGGTGAGAAGTAAAACATGATTTAAATATATGTTTTTCCATTTAAAACACGTGTCAATGTTTCCAGAACAACGAGTAAGTCGGTCGTGGTTCAGTTGGAGCCACGTGTTGTGTTTTTCTCTCGGCACATGGATCGTAGGGAATATGTGTTGTTCGTTCTGAAAAAATAGGAAAGTCGACTTGAAAACACATAGTTAGCAAACAAACTACGTTGATCCATTGCTTAGTAGACGGCGGACCAGCATTTAAAGCGAATTGTGTTTGTTGGGTTACTGTTACATTTAGAAAACCCTATAAATATAATTTATCATAGAAATATTTAATAATTATTAAACTTTTTAAGTATGTGTTATTAATTCACAACAGTTGACTAATTAATGCTTTTTCAAATGTTTGACATGTATATCTTAAATGAATTGTAATAATATTATGGTGCACCATTGTTTTCCATGAAGTTACACAAGTGTTCTTTGTACCTATCTATATATTAGACACTGACCTCTTTCCGATAAAATATCATTTTCTAGTCTTTGTTTATGAACTGCAAATAAGATGGAAAGTGATTAGGCATCAGTTCATGGAAGTTAATTAAACATTGATCATTTAGAATTCGCCAAAATAAACAATATATGTTACACTATTAATTTCAAAAACAAAAATTGTCGCTCAGAATTTGTCACGTTGAGGGGCATAATCAAATAACGGTGGGCGTTTAAATATAGGCTACATATAGACTAGTATTGTCAACGGTGTATACACAATTTGCACACACAATAAGCCTAAGCAAAAGGGTAAGTTACGATGTTTGATATTAAAACTACTATTCTCACCCATGATAATAAGAATAATACAGAGTAACGTGCCAAATATCATCACTATGGTTACCACCGTCTTGATATGTTTACAGCAGAAATGATAAACTGTTTTATTGTCTTGCTCGTCTTCAGCGAGTCCAGCCATAACTATACTGAGTCGTGGTGCATGAGACATCCTCTTACTCATACGTCCTGGCATGGCGGCAGGAGCACACAATGCAGCAGCCATCGCTACTCTAGGACACTAGGATGTACTGGTGTATATGACGCATGTATACGTACTAAGACCAAGTATCCTTGCTAAGACTCACAATCTGTCTCCTGTGGTAATCCATTACACTGTTCATCTAGCTGACTAAGAACTGGGGCTGATGTGAGCTTCAGTGCTACTGGTCCAAAATATCTTCCCATTTTTCATCTGAAATAAAACGTATTGACTTGTGTAATTTACAGATTCGGCTGAAGTACAGTTAAGTGCAAATCGTCCCCTTGGTGGTAAAAGGTGCTGCCACTTTGCAAAATGGCAGTTTAGCACCTTCTAACTCTAAGGGGATAAAATATCATACAAACCTGGTGGCGCACCAATCATGCTTCAAACGTGTCCTCAGCGAAAGTGCAACGTTTTTTATACATGTGTATCAAAATCCTGAGAACAAAGTATTAGGCGAAGGCAACCCACAGCGGCGCAATGGCCATACAATTACATTGTTGGTCAGAAGCTGTAGTTATGGCGCTCGTTCGGAATAAACATTAATGCGTCAGTTAATATTTGTGCAAATGATAAATGTGTGCAGAACTTGATGCAAACAGTAAATAATTAAGATTGGTCCAAGCAAACAACCACGTCTAATTTGTTAGTCTGTTGGCCGGACGTCCGTGTAGTTACTCTAATTATGATTGTGTGACTAGGATAACATTTCGTTTTCAAGATGCTTCCTCTTGAGAACGAGATGCAAAAAAAAACAGTGCACATATGTGATCAATCCAAAATCATTTCTACAGTAAAGAATATCTGATTATTCTATCGCATTACCTGACTGCTAGTAATTTTGATCATTATTGATCATGATTGTTCTAAAAGCATCTCAGCATTAATATTAATTAATTAATTACTGTTAATGATGTATTCAAGCTGCAGGTGTTAGTTCTATTAAATGCTCGTGAATATTTAATGGGTCCACTCACTAATTATATCTGTAAATGCGTCATATCGGTTTAATTGCAATGGATTGAATAATGATATTGGGAATGAAAGTGTGCGCACATGAACATTTACCCTAACCCTTACAACGCTGGAATATTTTAATATAAACCATGGAGACCAAAGGTTTTTTTCTATTTGAAATCATTCTAAATGTCTCAGTTAGCTATTTCCGCTTCATTTAAATACCAATATTATGGTTTATTATGGTTATGATTTTTCAATCCTTTCAGCGCGGGGCCGTCTGTAGACGTCAGAATCTGACGTCTACAGACGTCAGATTATGACGTTTAAAGACGGTATCCGCGCTAGAAGATTTAAAGCTTTAAATTCGATAATTTAAATGTGTATCCTCACTACCGCGACTCACAACTTCAAGGGGGTTAACAATACTTATATTTGTATCATATTTGTATCATATTTGTATAATTTGAGACCAAACGTTTGTAAATCTTGATGTTCAATCACCCACTTCATTTCCAATAATTGTGATTTAACCTGCTAATAAAACAAGTTACAACGACTTAGCTGTGTAAGGATTATATATAAATTCATGTTCTGAAGTATAAGTAATTGTTTTCACCTACCACATCCTGACTAATTAATCCTGATATCCTGTGTATGCCATACTTACTACTTCAACATTCTGTTTATCTCAACATTGCAGTAAGAAAGTATGTGAAGTCAAAAGCATAGCGATCAGACAAAATCAGCTTTGTCACTACAGCGAGCCGATGGCGTTGTGCTGGTTCGCTGATCCCATTTCTCTGAGCGTCTATAATAAGCACTTCAGCTGATACGGCAGCAGCTGTTACATCCCGCAAAGCAGCAGAACATGGAACGGTAAGATCAAATTGTCATCCACTATCAGCATTTACAACATCTGTACCAAGAACATCAGCATCAGAAAACAACAGCTTAAACACCAGGAGCAATCAAAATTAAGCTTAACCCTTATATTACTGAGATTTTCAATTTAAATTGTCAGTCACTTGAAGCTGTGTCTCGCTACCGCGATACACAACTTCAAGTGACATAAAATGTATGTTTTTGTGGAGTTTAAGGCTCAATATATATTAGTGTTTCAGGATTGCAAGAATATTTTACTGTGAACAGTTTTTTATCAGGGGTTATATAGGTGCTGATAAAAACACAGGATGTCTACTGCAGTCGACACCAGTGCTACAAGGGTTAATCTAATATCACCGGTAACAACACCAGCAAGAAACATAACAGCCTCAACAGCAGAATACCACAACAGCAAGATAAACAACAACAGCGGCAAGAGAAAACTGTAATACTATTACCAGCATAAACACTGAAAAAATACAGCGTCCTCAACATCAAAAGAGTCTGAACAGCAACAACAACAGAAGAAACAACAACTGCGCTTGCAAGAGCAAATTGTAATACACCAGTAACAATCAAGCAAAAACAAGTGGTTAAAATATGCCACATATAATTATGAAAATGTTCAGAATAGGCCACAGAATAAGAACAAGTTTGATGGAGCTAGCAAATGTGTGTCAAAACCCTCTTTTTCAAGCAAAATTTTAAATGGCCGCCATGAAATAACTAAAGTTATCATATCTTCGTCACTAATTAAGATTATGACAAGATTATTTCACCAAACCATGTTTTCGGTATCAAGGAATGCAATAAAAGAAACAATTTGACATCATTATCATTTAAAATTTAAAAAAAGCCGCAATGAAATCACTAAATGATTATATCGTCGTTAATAATTTAGATAGAGACAAGATTATTTCACCAAACCATATGTGTTCGCTATCAGGGCTTGCAAAAAAACAAACGATACATTTATTCGACATCATTATCGTGCATAATTCAAAATGGCCGCCATGGAATCGCTGAAGTTAGGATGTAGCCGTCAATAATAGAGATTATTTCACCAAACCACATGTTTTCGGTATCAAGGAATGCGATAGATACACAATACCTCTACACGACATCACTACATGTATCATAAAAAAATCAAAATGACCACCATAACATCATCACAAAAGTTATCATATCGTTATGATAAAGTTATCAATATTTCAGACGGAGGCTTGATTTTTCTTACCAGGGAATACAATGGCACCGTTTCTAACTTTTTAGAAATCAAGATATTGCCTGAAACACTACACCAGATAAAAAAAACGATTATGCTGAATCTTGTATCCCCCAAAAACACCTAAGTGCGGTGGGCCTGGTGTAGTGGTGAATGTTGTTCGACTGTCACATCAAACAATATATTAAGCTCGTCCCCGCTCTGGTATGATGGTTTAAAAATCCCCCCTTACAAACTCGAGAATTTATTATTGTGGGTAGCCTCTGTGAACGAGAAGTAGCGTGCTTGCTTTCAAACTGCCAGGACTCGAATTTTGGATCGTGGGTCAAGACGACATGCAGTGCCATCAGAAATAATATTTATTACAATCATATTTATATTTAACTGATATTATTTAAATAAATATATGATATTACATAATAATTATACTTCATGTAAATCGATATCACATTTTAAACAAATCAACCGTTCGTGACCCCAAGGTTGATGAATTATCACAATCAGATCATCTTAGCAATAAAAGTTCTTTAAATCCTGGACATTACTGACTTTTCATGACCAAAATGTGTTGGGGACTTGCCCCTTTGATTCTTCGGTTAAATTAAAGTCAATTCTTGGGATCTTGAAAGCAAAATTCCTTACTTTCCCCTGACTTTGCCTAATGTTCTAACGGAAGTTGTTTTCCTTGACAAGTCAGTGTTATCATAAACAATCCCGACTTTGCAGGTTATAATAGGTGTCGTGGCAACCTTGAAAAATGCCAATTCATTTTCCATTACCTTTATTATTTAAAGTGTATAATGTACTTTATTGCCATATAACTCAATACTTTAATCTAATTTGAGGAAGACAATAATACAATACAGAATGGAAAATAACTGTCATTTACCCTATAACATTTGCGAGCTCCATCAAACTTTTTTTTATTCTGTAGTCTATTCTGAACATTTTCATATAGGTGGAACACAAGCATTCCCACTACAAGAGCAATAACCTGATAAGAGCAAACTGTAATGCATCATCGCCATCCACAACACCTTAAGCTAGTAAGTAAGTGAGTAAGTGAGTGAGTGAGTGAGTGAGTGAGTGAGTGAGTGAGTGAGTGAGTGAGTGAGTGAGTGAGTGAGTGAGTGAGTGAGTGAGTGAGTGAGTGAGTGAGTGAGTGAGTGAGTGAGTGAGTGAGTGAGTGAGTGAGTGAGTGAGTGGGTGAGTGAGTGGGTGGGTGAGTGAGTAAGTGAGTGAGTGAGTGAGTGAGTGAGTGAGTGAGTGAGTGAGTGAGTGAGTGAGTGAGTGAGTGAGTGAGTGAGTGAGTGAGTGAGTGAGTGAGTGAGTGAGTGAGTGAGTGAGTGAGTGAGTGAGTGAGTGAGTGAGTGAGTGAGTGAGTGAGTGAGTGAGTGAGTGAGTGAGTGAGTGAGTGAGTGAGTGAGTGAGTGAGTGAGTGAGTGAGTGAGTGAGTGAGTGAGTGAGTGAGTGAGTGAGTGAGTGAGTGACATAGTGAGTGACATAGTGAGTGACATAGTGAGTGAGTGAGTGAGTGAGTGAGTGAGTGAGTGAGTGAGTGAGTGAGTGAGTGAGTGAGTGAGTGAGTGAGTGAGTGAGTGAGTGAGTGAGTGAGTGAGTCAGTGAGTGAGTGAGTGAGTGAGTGAGTGAGTGAGTGAGTGAGTGAGCACGTAAGTAAACACGTGAGCACGTAAGTAAGAAGTAGGCTCAGTAAGTATGTCAGTAAGTAGGGTCAATATTATTGTTTTTGCTGGGAATTAGATTCTGCATGTTATCGGAAGATCGTATTGCTGCTTAATGCTATGTTTTGCTTTAAACTCGTTTCGTATGGCTAAATATATCCACCATGCAGGCGTTTATACATTCTATCAGAAATCATATGTTAATTTGGATCCTTGTCACACACGTTTGACACGACACACAGTTATAAACAAACCTCGGAGATACACGATGAATCCATAGAGATATTACAGTTGAAGGACCGAATTATCCCCGGAATAAACTCCCCAGCCTAGGGGAATGTTTAGCAGAATAACCATTGAAGCGCTGAAAAAGTTTTATGTAAACCATCAAAGTTTTTTTTCATTTTGAAATCATCATAAATATCTTAATCAGCTCTTTATAAATATGTTTCATTTGAATACCTATTTTATGGGTTTACGGCCATTATCAATATTTTAATTGTTTCAGTGCGGGGATTAGAGATTGACTTATAGACGTCAGATTCTGATTCTGACGCCTAAAGTCGATCCCCGCGCTGTAAGGGATAATGTTACATATAGTAACGTTGGTCTAAAAAACAAATCCAACTAATTAGTATAGGCCTACGTTAGCAGTTTTCAGCAGATATTTTATTTTAGGCCTACACATATTAGGCCTACTAACTCGCATGTCAACGTTATTGTGATAACAGATAGCGTAGGCCTAACGTTATACCAATCTAATTTATACGCAACAAAAAAGTAGTGACATTGCAACAGCTTGAAGAACATTTCAATCATCCCAACAGTTTTATTGTACTACATTAAAAAATAGTTATCTGATGTTTTTTACAAAATGATTGCACAATAACAGTAAACAAAAAGAAGGATTGAACATGTTGAAAGGCTTTGCTTTTTATTTTCTGGCTATTTGGACGTCAAAGTGTAGCCTAATCTGTTTTACGGATCACAGCTGCTACCTGGTCCCACGGTGATCCCAGCTCACGGGAGGCGATCTATCTAGCCGGTTCCGCTGAAATGCCCTTTTGTGATTGCTCGCATTAGAAAAATATACTGACATCAATGCAAAATAACGATGTGAGTTCTTATTAAGGCCAGCTTTGTGCATAATATTATGGACTGAATTGTCTGTCTGACTTTCCATCGACTGATCTAATTTTGCACACAAACTATGTTGCAGAAATATTTTGCAACACGATAAGTTATAACATTTTATTTTTTTGCTCACTAGAAGTTGTGTCCTCCTACTGCGATCCCAAACTTCAAGTGAGTGAAAATGAATTTAAATAATTACATACCGTTACATTTTGAATTAATATGTCAATTTGCAAATGTGCTGCTCATTTCTCCTGGAAATTGTCCGCTTTGAAGGACAAATACACGGACAACAAACGGCTATAGACAGACTAGATTAGCACTTTAGCGCTTTAAGCGCTGTTTTTTTGTAAAAAACATGGAGACCAAAGGGTTTTTCTCAATTTGAAATCATCATAAATGTCTTGGTTAGATCTGTCCGATTCATTTGAATACCTATGTTATGGGTCTACGGCCATTAGAAATATTTTTATTCTTACAGTGCGGGGATTGGTTTTAGTCGTCAGAATCTGACGTCTACAGACGTCAGATTCTGACGACTAAAGTCGATCCCCGCGCTCTAAAGTTAATTAACTTAAAGTTTGTGCGGACGACGTAGACATTAATTGGAGTGACATAATAAGCCATGGGAGTGACATGTGAGTAGATTGTGAGAACAAGTGCATGACTAAGTTACGGGAATGTGTAAAACAGTTGTCGGAACTAATGAGCAATTCATCTGAACGACATTTGAAAAATAACAGTTAATCATAGTAAATCGGGAAATAAAGGTAGTAGTCCACTGTGCACCAACAGTAGGTTATTGGTATACTGAGTATTACAGAAATAGTCAGGATAAACGCCACCTGGTGAATAACATAAACAGACCCGATAGTGGACTACAGCTTTAAGTAATGCAGTATAAAAATAATGGGAACGATATAGGCCTAGATGTCGTGGTAGTGACTTACTAAATCGTTATCATGTTTTACTAACTTGTTACATATACAATTTTCCTCGCATACAGGAGCGATATGAAAATAGTATTTTTATGATGAGAAAGAGACCCATAGTCCACCAAATTGTGGATCCACAACCGAAATGCCGGCATAAACCTCTCTGTAAATTCATAAATCCAGCATGCGGTGAAAAACTCAAACTATTGTTAGAAGGACTGTTTTTGAAGAATAAAACCCTCTATGAATAGGCGTTATATCGAGAATATGGTAACATGAAACACTTTCATCTGTGATAAAGCTGGAGGCTACGTTAATCCTTTCAGTGCGGGGGGGGGGGGCGCCTGTACACGTCAGAATCTGACGTCTAAAGACAATCCCAGTACTGATAAAGTAAAATATTTAACATGGCCGTAGACCAATAACATATGTATTCAAAAGAAGCGGAGAGATCTAGTTAAGACATTTATGACGATTTCGAATTGGAAACCCCCCCCCCCCTGGTTTCCATGGTTGATATAAAGTATGTCCTGCAGCGTTGTAAGGGTTTAGCCAGACGTAAGCCTTGTTGTGCCAACCATTCACTCACAGCAATCTGGTTAACATGCTAGCTATGTCCAGGCTGCCCAGATCTGTCAAAACGCGCTATAATCTTCCAAATGGTTTCAGCCCAGAAGCATGCATTCCGGGCCCGTATTCTATCATACAAGTTACGATATATCGTAACTTGTACGAGAATACGAACCCAGGCTGAACTGTTATTATCGTTTGTAATACGTTTCAATAAACTCGACGCTGGACCAACATTAGTTCAGCATAGGGTCAACATCTTGTGTTTGGCCGTCTTGTGTTTGGTGGTCGATCAAATAACTGTTAGTAGGAATGACATGAGTGTTCAAACATAAATATTTGCAAAGAATTGAAGTAGGTGAAAATTCTATAGGCCTAATAATATATTCTATAATATATACTATATTCTATAATATAATATTGAAAACTATACGCGTTTTAAGGGTTAACATGTGAACCCTTTTAGAGTGGAGAATCAGTACTAATATTACAACTAAATTAGCAGAGTAACGTGATATGGGCACACAATAAGTAATATATAACCTCGCATTTATTGATATGTGGCCACGCATTAGTTGATACGTGGTCACACAATAATTAATACGTGTAGTGTAATAGCGGTCATGTACTAATAGTGGTCGTGTTTTAATTAATATGCGACCAGTCCATTTTTTTTATAAAAAATGTGAAAAAAAAACAACACAAAAAAACGCAAAAAACCCACAAAATTGCCAAAAAACCTATCCGAGTTGGAGCTTGACCCACCCACCCACTTCCGGAGATTTTCTCGCATGTTTTGGGTTTTTTTAACTTGAAAAATCTCTAAGGATGTTAAATGCATGCTAAAATCAACTGAATACATAAAATTATACACACATGGTTGATTTCATTTCACCAATCTTAACATTCATCTTACCTCGCACGGCTTTTTATATCGTCCCTGTCAGAGTAAAAAAAAGACATCCATCTTGCCGCCATGGCATCTTCAGCACTGAAGTATTTTGTGAAGTTGTGTTTTATTTAAAACCATATTATCAGATGGTATGAATGCCTAAAATGAATACTCACTCTGAAGGTTCAGAAAATGTATAAATGGCTGCGTTGCAACATAATGATCATCACATTAGAATCTCATGATCAGTCGCATGTACTTATAAAACTGATTATACGTTACAGATTTCACTAGTGCAAAAATCATCATTGTTGTTAGAACCTCTGTATTAAATCACAAATCACCAAATGTACCTGTGGAGACCCATTTCATTAGATATTCGATATAATTGCGTAATTGATTTACTGTTAATTTATATATCAATTTATTGTTTTAATAATCATTCATTTTGTCTTGATCAACTAAAATAAATACTTGGAGACTGATACAGGTTCCGGGCAATTAGTAGACTTAGAAATACAGTCGCTGTTCTCAGAATGTGTCCTGCGGAAAAAAATGTGATGTTGTCAAACTCTTCGATTTTATGTTTCTTAATACCTCCAGTATAACAGAATCAAGTACTTAGATATATACATTGGGCATTGTTTCTGTGATAGTGGGGCGGATAACAGTCAAACGTCAGGGAAGATAATTACTTTTGTGAAGAAAGCATGAAAATTTGCATACAGAGGTCAAAAGGTATGCTGAGTTCAGATCGATCATGATACATTTGATCCGAAGTTCATAATCTCTTGAAAATCCAAGATGGCCGCCGTTTACGATCGAAATCAAAAATCTTAATTACTTTAGTTCTAATTGCAATATAAGTATGATTTTAAAATCTAATCCCATGTTTCCACGGGTGGAGAATCCAATTCTCATGTTTTTTTTAAGATTTGGTGGCCATTTTAAAAATGTAAATCCAAGATGACCACCAAAACTACTGTTGCCTCAGCTAAGAAGTGTAACAGACCTGATTTGTTTGAATCCACACGGGAGAAATGTTATCCAGTTGCAAGGTAGCTTTGTGTTTGTTGCTACTGTCAATGACTCACCACTTTATACTGGCTCGCACTTGTGACGTCAAGCTGCCAGCTTTATATACGTCCCATATATAACATCTAGACGACTCACAAACTGCAGTTGCTTCGAGATGTATGGTAGAAATACCATGGATGCATAATCACCAAATGTCCAAAAAATGAGACATAATTGTGAAAAAATCTGATAGGTCGATTAATGCCCGTATTGCTAAATAGTATTAAATAAAGACTGACACCATCTAGACCATTAATTTTGTTGTCTGCAGTTCCAAATTGGAGACCAAGAATGTGCCAGTAGATTATTTTCTGGACACTGAATTTGGCAAAAGTAGAAACTGCAGCGCAATCAATATTTAAGTGACTATTCCAAACTTTGTATCAATTGCGGTATTATCCCAATATGCATCCAAAGTGAAATCAGCTGTCAATTTGAGCTGATTGACCAGTAATGTCCATTACATATACCTTTGAAATATCCGCAGGTGTTCATTATAGCAGCCATAGCGGTCATATGTCCTATCCATCCTCCGTTACAACCATGCGATATGTATCAAAAATTGTCATTGAAATAGACACTTTGTAGGTGCAGTTAACTGGAATATTAAAAACCAAGTTATATTTCTTCGAAATGTATAGTAAACGAGCCATGCAAGCCTGAAGATAATACATCTAGAAAATTGTTTATTATTATACTATTTCAATTAATATCATGACATTTGACACGACAGATAAATATCCACGCTTATATTTATTTATCTGTCATGTGCAGACATCATCAATGTCATTGAAGTAGGCCTATCAACCAACACCTCATTTTTCATACAGCTTCTACAAGTCGCTATCTTTCCACATTTTGTGCGCTATAAAATAAGGCTATTGCTTATAAAAGGTAGACCTACTATTCCCAAAGGGTCCATTTTCTTTGTCCGATTAAATCAGCAGATGGTGGTAGCCTTGGGTGACTTTCAAGCACAGCACGTTGGGTTAGCGTTGATTAAACGTCAAACCATGCATTATTGAGCCGTTGTTTTGTGATGGAGATTTTATGTGAGCAGTGGGGCAAAATCTCTAGCCTATAAATTCAAAAACTGACGATAAAACTATATAATGTATTGGCATATTTTTAACCAAGGTCTTATATCATTGCTCTTTACGAAGATAAAAGATCAAAAGCTAAGATGAGACGGATATTCATATTTTGATCACCAGTATCGCAGACGTAGATAACACGCAGAATAAGCTGAGATAGGCCTATACCGCCAATCGACCTCCTATCCCTGCAAACTCAAGATGATAAACCAATGCTGGCTTGATGTTGGCCCATCATTTACAACGCTGCCAACATCAAGTCAGCATTGGGTTATCGTCCGGTTTTTGCTGGGATAATTCTCAGAATATTGCCATTATTATTGATTTAGTATAACCGATGACCCTTATTGCTGGTTTGTAAAAAAATGGTATTCTAGCTAGTATAATTAAATTGATAATGTTCATTGTGTACGGTATGCTAAAAGTGTGACGTAAAGCTCTCAGATCCCTTGTTGTTCATTGCAATGTTTTAATCTGCACTATTCTTTGTAACATATGCCTGTGAAGCTATTTATTATAATTATGTGACAATTATATGGCCTGACGTTTTTACCTTTATTATCCCATTGCTAACACATCATTTATTATTATTACTCTGCCACATATCGACTATTAAAACGTAAAATTCTCATTACCTGAATATTCAATGCCAGATATTGATGATACCGTTTTGGTAAATATAGTAGGCCTATTGCCAATTATTCCACCTATTTATCCTGTGTACCATCCAATACGTCCCCGTGTACTGAAACTATTGCCTTAGAAAATACGTACTATCTGGGCTTGTCACATTGTATCATCAAGTCAAACCTTGTTTAGTTTTAGTGTTACTAGTAGTTTTAGTGCGTGCTGGCTCTTGGACTAACGATATTATTCTGCTTTACAGAATGGTGACTGAACAGCGAACCGGGACTGATGACAGAGTGTTTAATTGGCTGGCGTGTCAGCTTCCGGTCACTAATAACAAATCCCTGATCGGATGTTCCGCTTGACCTTCACCTTGGTGAGCACACACTGATCAGTGTCTTTGGTTCTCCACCAGGTTTCCGGGGCAATACATTGACCTCACCCTCACATAGCCGTGTCGTCCTCTCAGAGGCCATGGGTTGAAGTATTTGTTTTACCTGAAAAATTCAACATGGCGGTGACTGAGAGCGATCTCGACCACAAGATCCGAAAAATGTCCATAACTTTTTAATGAAAGTGCGACCTGTGAGCTGAGCAGGCGGGCATGGAACTGAAATGTTACTGATTCTAAAAAAACTATTTTCGACCTGATTATTCAGCGATATATTCAGATATGACGGTCCAAATAAATGTCCCACGATTTTGTACAATCTGTGACTGAAACCTGTTTCAGCCACTGAGGCTAACCCTCACATTGGTTGTCATTCAATCCTCGGTCAACGCTTTCTTCTGGCTCGTCATTCTGTTGAGTAGCTGTAACTGTAGGGAAACTGATTCAATGTTGGCTCAACGCCTGGCCAGCGTCAGCAACGCCGGCCAGACATTATTCCAACATTGATTTTTCTTCAGGTTGTATTATGGTCCAGAATCCCAGGGACCCGAGAAGCAGTGACACAAATCACAACTCCCTCTTAAAGTACACAATGACATGTTCTGAGAATTTTTATTAAATTTTGGTCCACTACTTTATATCAGTTATTACCAACAATTATTAAGACTGAAATGTACACTCATTCTGGGCTGGTACAGCTTCAATAATAATATAAAGTTATTTAGGTAACATTAGGCCAATCATCCTAAAATATCAAAACCATCATATATTTTTGTCTGTGTAGGTCTCATGCAAAAAGTTTTAGTATAAAGCCAAAATCTATATATACAAAATACAAAGCAAAAACAAAGAAAAAAGAGTGGTCTTAAAATGTGAACATTTCTACCCCTAATTTAAATGAAAACTGAATGACGGATTTGATTGGCTGATCTCGTCAAGTCACAGGATGAAGTATTCTATCATTGATCGTGGCTAGAGTACCATACTTTTAGATTTTTTTTGAGAAAAACATTCAGTTACTTTTCAAATTGAAACAATATTTTGAAATGGAAATAAATGAAATAGAAAAAAATGCAAAACATGCTGTATTGAGATAACAGGGTTACCATTTTAAACTGCCAAAGTTATCTCTGAGGTTCTGAGTGAGGATCGAGTTCCCAAGACGACAGTGTGGAAAGACAAGGAAATATAGATATATGTCGGCGCGCCACAGGACACGGATTCTGATTGATGTAACTGGAAGTCCTCTGACCCGTAGTTTACCCTTTGACCACCGGTCCTGATTATATTCGTGTTTTTTCCATTTTTATTAATTACTATTAAATACCAGCTTTTTGAACATGTATCCTGGAGACAGGAGACGATGACACAGTGCCGGATTAGTGTTGGTCCACCTTCGGCGACGCTGGCCCAACACTAACCCAGCATTGCGTCATTGTCTCCTGATTACCGGGATGGACAGCTGCCTTGAAGGGTTTGCTGAATCGTAGAATTAACCTTGGCTTGCAAGTGCTTACACTGGGCCATCTGGTCATCACCAAATACCATCTCAACCAATTTAAACAACTGCACTATCGATATTCAGGTTTCAAATAAAACATATGTTGGCCTCATTTTGTATACGCTAAAAGAACGATTATTGTGGGGAGCCTCCGTGACCGAGAGGTGGGTACAGGGACTTCGAATCCTGTTTCTGGAGGGCAGTGTCTATCTAATTATCATGATATCATCTGCATATCATGCAACCGTTAAACGCCAGCTTCAAATTATTGATTAATACTTTAGCTTACCATATTCAGCTGATTAAATTTCCATTTATTTTCGAGTACGTTCACAAAACAAAACGACATCAGTTTCAATAGCGAGGGGGTGTCCTACTTCTCTATACTAATACTCTTAATTGACTAATCCTCTTTGTTTAAGTATAAATCCGTTCGCATATCTTACTAATCATGTTCAACGGCTCGGGTCTAACGTATCTTGAGAAATACAACATATGCATCGTTAGCTATGGCTGTATTCAATAACAATGACTAATGCATTTTACGAATCTCTACGGCGCTGAAATATGTTTAAATAAACCAAGAGATTAACGTGTCATTTTAATTTGAAAAAATCATAAATGTCTTAATTAGCTGTCTCTGCTTCATTTGAATACCTATGTTTTTTTATCTACAGCCATTACATAAATAGTTAATTCTTTCAGCGCGGGGATCGATTTTAGACGTCAGAATCTGACGTCAAAGTCAATCTTCGCGCTAAAAGAGTCCTGGTTCTTGGTGCGTCAAAATAACAATGTTTGTTTGTTTGTGTTTGCTGGGTTGATTCTAGGGATTCACTTCTGCTGAATGTTTCTCGTGGCTCAGCTGCCATGGGGGTGGGGATGTAAGATGATGTTGACCAAAAATTACTACGTGCAATCAGCCATCATTTTTTTGCTTTGCTGAAAAAATACTTATTATTATAATTGGAAAATTAGCATTTCGATCATGCAGCAGAATGGTTTTATAACATATTGGGGTTTTAATAGTCCCAGTTCCCGCGAGGAAACAACCCAAGTCTGTTCTTGGCGATAACACATTCCGAACAAAAACCCACGTCATTTCTTCCTGCACCCTTGAAAACCCAAAGAGACTAATTCTTCAACCATTCGCTATTATAATTTATCCAACATCTTGCGTTGGTTTAATTTTAGGTCATCGTGTACAACGCTAGCCTAACAATGAACCAACACGTCTGCTGTGAGAGCAAGTTATAATGTTATCTTTTTCATTATTTTCTCTTTACTTCACTGCTACATTTTATTTCATTGATTTTCTATTTTTTGTGCCAAACAGCTTGTCACCGTTAAATGTGTCTGTGTACAGGATGTAGTTATTTACGGGACTGTTTTTGTATCGATTGTAGTAGAGACTCATATCAATCAGTGTGGTGAAATAAAGCATCTTGAAAAAACGCTGCAGGTGTACGTTTAATTAGGTTATCGTGGAAAACACAATAATATACAAAAAATCGCTAACTGTGATATTTTACATTGTTTTTCTTATTAAAATTTGAATATATTTATTTTGTCCTACTGCACAAAAACAACTACGGTTTAAAAAATATGCAAATGTAAAACGGTTTATTTCTAATGCACACGCTTGTTTGAAGTTTTATGTTGTAAACAAGCACCGGGCTAAATAATGAGTAGAGGAAAATACTGCTAATATACTCTTTAAGATGATTACTGAATCAGCTTTAAATACTGTTAGTAAAACTAGAACCACCGATTTTTTAGACAAAATATGTACTTGACCCTTTTCTCGCTAAGTTAGCTTATTTCATTGTTCTCCCACTTAAAGTTGTGTATCACTACCGCGACCCATAACTTGATTGAAGTGGGTGAAAAATAGCCATATTTGTTTAATTTTGGACCAAATATGTACAAATCTTGATGTTTAACCCTTTAACCGCCAAATTATACAATTTGAATTTTCACCCACTTGAAGTTGTGTCTCGCTGACGCGATCCACAACTTCAAGTGAGTGAAAATTATTCAGATTTGACAAAATGGGGGTCACTGTTTTCAAATATTGCTGATTGATGTCACATTTTATCTTTAAAATGTGGTACTTAATGTGCTAAGAAAAAATGAAAACCTGAATATATGCGGCACCGGCGGTTAAAGGGTTAAGCACACATTTTATTCTAAATAATCGTGATTTAAACTGGTAATACAACGGATTAAAAATTATCATCGTCGTGCTTAGTGCATAAAGTGTTAACCATTTGATCACCCTTTATAGTCCGCCTTAACATTTGTGTAAACGTGTGCTATTGCAATTGAAGTTTGGCGTCGTCGGCGTTAACATTTCCTTGTGAGCATGATAACTAGCCAAGTTGTTCATGTATTCTGCTCAGTTTGTTCTGCATGTATTCTGTGAAAAGCGGCTACTCGGCCAAAATAATGTTATATAAGTCTCTTCTCCCATACTTCATTGTATTAGATTGCTAGGTGAAAACATTGCGGGGCATGGCTTTTGAGTTTAACAGAAACGATAATAACCATTTCTCAGTTCTCTGACGAATTAAATAATGCCTGTTTTATCTTATTTTACGTTGCCAATTTTTACCTTGTGGGCTCGATAACTTAAAAAGTTAATAATAATTTTTATATCTTGCTCAAATTTTTCTGCAAAATTTGTCTGCTAATAACCTGTTCAATAATGGCTGTGATAAAATAAAAACGTCCGATTTATCTTACTTTACATTGGTAAATCTAGCTTGAGGACTCGATAACTTGAAACGTTTCTCATGTATCATGCTCAAATTTGTTCTGCACGTTGCTAATAACCAGTAGGCCTACTCGGACAAGATCAATAATGGCAGCGGGCTATTGTCGAGTGTGCTATGTCAAATTTATGCATCACATGGAAAATTTGGAATAACCTTATTTAATAGATGAACATTGTGTATGATCAATCACATTGTGGACACTTTGAGTTTTCCTCAGATATGTGTTATCAGGTACCTGTGTCGGCCCAATGCTGGGCCAACATTGGGCCAACACAGGCATAATATCCAGACGCATTTCGCATCCACTCTCACATCTCAAGGTGAATGAAAATGCGGAAAAAATCATCATTTAACAAATTAATAAATACTTTACACCCTTCAAGTGGATAACAAGTAATTAACTAGCTGCAGTGCTCTAAGGGTTGATTAACTTACGCCTGTACTTAGTGGAGAAGATTAGATCAGTGATAGATATGACGCGATGTCAACATGAATGGATTTTCTTAATTAAAATGTTAACACTTTGAGTACCAAATTGAATGTTTTTTCCCCCTTAAGATGTATGTGGGTAAGGAAACACAATTTCAAGTGAAGTGAAAATGTGTTAGTTGCCACTAACTAATGTGTTAGTTGCCACTAATTATACATCTTAACCTGTTTACCACAGCTAAGAAATTTCGAGAAAAATATACAAATTATGATTGACAAAAAACATCGGGCAATCACCGCCGTCATTCAGTTGTCATTTAAATTAGGGGGGAAATAACAGACGTGGTCCAATTTTTCCCAGATTGGCGCATTGATGCTCCGTGAAATAGACCCAGGGCCAAGTTTTTGCGCTGCATACCAAAACAAGAGGCTTCAGGTGAACGACAAATGTATTCTACTCTGCACAGTCAAAAGGCAGTATCTACGTACTTGTAAAGTAAGCAGATACTGTCTTTTGGCCTTTTGGCAGTATTGATGTTCAGTTGGATAAAAAAGTGAAGAAAATATTGTACCAAATTTAGCCAATGATATAGTTCCTCCATCAGATGATGAAACAATTTTTGATTACATGGAAGCACATGTTACCGTTTCCATGTTTTTATTTGACACAGATGAATTAGAGATTACTAAGATTGTACGAGAGTGTAAACCAAAAAAATCTACTGAATATGATGGTATTAACATGAACATAATTAAAAGTGTCAAATCCATTTCAAAACCTTTAGTGTACATTATCTTTAAGTTGAGGCATTTTTCATGATGATATAAAAATTGCTAGGGTTATTCCATCATATAAAGCAAGAGAAAACGATTTGTTCACAAATTATAGGCCTGTTTCACTACTTCCTCAGTTTTCAAAAATACTTGAAAAGATTTACTATAGCCGATTAGATAAATTTATTTCCAAACATGACATTTTATCAAATAGTCAGTATGGTTTTAGGCAAAAAATGTCAGCTAATCTTGCTTTATTAGAATTAGTAGAAGAATTAACTTTATCAATGTACAATAAAAATAAAACCATATAGGTGTAATCATAGATTTAAAGAAAGCTTTTGACACAATTGATCATGACATTTTATTAAAAAAGCTGGTCAGGTATTGGGTAAGAGGTATAATATTGATATTGATAAATATTGATAAATATTGATATTGCAACATCGGGTATGTTATAAACAGTTTGTGGGGTGCTACAAGGATCAGTACTTGGTCCACAGTTGTTTTTATCGTACATAAATGATATATGGAACGTGTCAAAACTGAATAAAATGTATTGTATTTGCGGATGATACAATTTTTTTTGCAGTGGAAAATGTATAAAACATATATGTAAAGTTATGAGTATGGAATTAATTAAAAAATTGGTTTGCTTTGAATAAATTGTCACTAAACATCTCAAAAACAAATTATATAGTTTTTGGTAAAGTTGACAAGGATGAGCTCATTAATGTTTCAATCGATGAGCTCATTCTGACAAGAGTTTGCAGTACACAGTTTCGGGGTTTCAAGTAGATGAAGGTCTTAACTGGAAGAAACATATAAAATTATCAGCTTAAAAACTTATTAAAGTCTCAGGTATCATTTTCATAACAAAACGTGTGTTAAATTATCATAGTCTATATAGGCATACCTTATACTGTTCATTATTTCTTTCATATATGAATTATTGCTCAGAAATATGGAGAAACACCTACAAAACTAAGTTAAATTATATCATCTCAATCCAGAAAAAAGTAATTAGAGCTATTTGTGGTATTAATGATATGCGCACTCATACCAGTCCATTATTTTATAAGTATGGTATATTTAAGTCTGCTGATTTGATTGCTTATAAAACACTGATTGTTATGTTCAAGGTGAAAAATAATTTATTGCCTATAGGAATACAATCTCTTATTTACAATCGATTCCAATTCGTACAATACAAGACAAAGTCGTAAATTTAATCAGAAATATGCTCGCACTACCATGAAATCTATGACAATGAGTGTAGCTGGGGTTAAACTACGGAATTCCCTCAAAACTAATATTACAACCATTCATAAGATTTGTGTATTCAAGAAAATGTGTAGTTGATTCATTCACATATTGTAGAGATTACATTTACAAGATACATGAGGACAATAATAGATTCATCATACATTTATTTACCCATTTCGAGTCAATCATAGATGTATTATTACTCAATGTAAAAACGATAAATAGGAAGTGAACTTAGTATAAGTCATTGACTTAATTTCACTTCCTTTCAAACACTAATTTGTGGCAATATAATGAAAGGTGTCTTACTTTTATTTATTTTTAATATCACTGTATAAGTTGATATGTTTGTATTTTGTTTGAATAAACTATTTGATTTGATTTTGATCTTCAGATGTCTTTTTTATGACTGTATAGCAGTATATGCTCATAATTTATCATAAAAATATAGCCTATACATGCTGTACTTTTAAAAAAAATTCAGCTGAGATAGAAGTCGCTGAACCGTTCATCTCTAGGATATCTTCGCCATCAGATTCTCAGCTGACCACCAAGTATTTGCTGATTGTGTGTCTGCTTCCCAACGATAAGAGGCAGCGGGCCAGGCCAGGGGTCAGTCTGAATTCCTTATCATAGCAAACACGAGGCGTGCACCAAATGCTGGCTCAATGTTGGCCCACCGTCTGCGACACTGGCCCAACATTAAACCAGCATTGTCTCAACACTCTTTTTTTGCTGGGTATTGCTGTCTATCCCCTGAAGTATTTGTATTTAATTTGATAATTTCACACACTTGTTAGTGCATTTATTTACAAATCCTCGGTCATCTTTGTTTGCTAATTTAATATAAAACGTTTAAGCCCAGTACCCCGGATACATGGTGGATTAAAAAAAATATCGCATATGCCCACTCCTTGGGCCTGTATGGTTTTCAGGACTGGTTTTCGCGCGTGGTTTAAATATTGAATGTCACCACCTTTTTAAGCTGAAAAGTAATATGTTAGGTCATTTTGACTTTACACTGCAATGCAGGTGGTAAAGCTTTCAGAACAGCTTATATTAGTGACCATTATATTAGTGAGCATTATAAATATTTTTAAATATTCCAAATTTTATTGCGGTTATAGAAACCATAATATTTACATTGTTGAGGACCCCACTCCTGTGGACGTTGACCATACTGCGCATGCGGTTGGGCCCACAATATTTACTCAGCGAATCATGAAGACCCACGTACTTAAAGGTTGGATGGGTTTGATTTTGTGATGGCGTTTTCGGAGGATGTTAGTATCATTTGTGCAGTATCTCAGCAAGCACAAGACATGTGGCTAACATTTATACAACGTCGGCTCAGCGTCACGTCCAACATTGTACAAACGCTATACACATGTTTTGTGTTTACTGCAGTGGTGACGATCAAGCCAGTGGCATAGAAAGGGTTAACTTATCACGTGTTCGCGACAGTTCTTGTCTCGTGGAATGATTAACTGGCTGCAATCGTAACCTTTGCATCTTGAGGAATGTATCACCGTCACACAGTGATCAACTTACTTCACTATATCACTTACATTGTTATTGATAACAATGACGTGCATTTATATTAAAAACTGTGCAAAGGCAAACAGCAGTACATACATACTTGAAAGTAAGCTATTACTGCTGTTTGCCTTTGTATATAATTTATTGTAAAAGTAACGTGGACTTTCCCACTGGGTACTCGACGTTGGTGCGACGTTGAAGCAACGTCTTTGACGTTGATTCAACGTCGCAACAACGTCGTGTGCTCATTGTTTCACCTTCCACAGATACAATACAACATTTAAAACTATGATCGGACATTGGTGCAACGTTGTTTCAATGTTGATAGAAAAACCTCGAGCGAATGCCAAAACTCGGGTATTATAAATCGGCAACGTGAATATACACAGACTAATGGTGTTAATGCTGGGTCAATAAGGATTTATTACGTTGGGTTTGGTGCTCAATCATTTATAGGTTTGACACATTGACTTATTCCCATGGTCACTGAATATGAAAAAAGAATATTTTATTGTGTCTTGCTTTTGCTATGTCGACTCTGTAATGTATATTATGTTCGTTTCTGAATTACCAACACTTTTTGTATAATACTGTAACTATGTACGATTTAATTGAATACTCACCAGGTAGAACTACGTCCTGGATACATTTTAATGATAAAATAAAATTTATTCGCATTCTACGTGTTTTTTTAATTTTCCTTGTTTGCAGGAGATAATCTGGAGGGGTGAGGAGAAATAAGGGGCGAAGTTGTCGCGCTGAATATTCTTCACACTTTTCCATTAGATTAAATCATATTCTTCTGGAAAAGCATTTAATTGTATTATTTTTATTTTCCGTGATTGTGGTTGGTGTCTTTATCTCTAAGGATTCTTAGTAGCAGAGACGTCATATAAAGGGCAACGAAAAAGAGCATGCATCATCGAAAAGATTACATAAGAACAAATATGAAGTGTTAGCTTATAATGATTGTCGTAACATCATTTTATCGTATTTTACCAATTACAAATTGGTAGCAATAGTTTAGTGTACATATATATTATGCATTAAAATATTCCATTTCAGGAATAAAGACATCTGTTTTAAAAATACGTAAGCAAATATATATTTTTCATATAAATAAAATTGCATAATTATTTTAAAACATAGATAAATTCCAGCATATGCCTACACATAAATTGAACATATTTTGTATCACTTTCATAGTTGAGGATTTGAAAATATGTTTCTAAAAAACAAATAAATTAAAAAAGAGTAATCAGGGTATGATTGTTGGGTTCCTTGTCTATTAGATAAGTAAATAATGGAAAAAAATGTCACAACGTGTGTTGAAAATCCGATTATACGGATTTTCGAAAATTCAGATATTTCTAATTCCTCCAGGTTGAAAATGTGATACTTTGTCAAATCTACATTTACTTTCAGTGGAATCATTCCACTTATTTCAAGCGTGAATATAAATATGATATCATGTTGCCACCATAATCTCATCTTCCCAAGCAAGGCCCGGCTTCTCCCGAGTAACCGTGCGATGCATAATATAGGCCTGATCCATTTGAAGTCGTTACGCGAGAAACAACTTCAAATATTTTATGTTAATATGCATGTCATCAAGAATATTATATATTCTTGATGTCATCAAGAATATTATATATTCTTGATGTCATGTATTTTGTATATTGAATATTTTGAGGGCCCCAAGGAAGATGGGTGAATGCTCATTGGGTTTACTATCTTTAATTAAAGATATTATTATTATTAAATAAAGATATTATTATATTATTATTATTGAATAGATGAAAAATAACTCGCCAACCAATTTCACAAATTCCTATATTGTTTGACTTGACGGTATTGTGTCATACGACTTTCTCTGTAGCATTCGAATAATCCTCTTCTATGAAAGTTTCTAGTAAGTCAGACAGCACTTTAGGGGTGATCATGTAGATGGAATGTCCCACATTGGGGAGGATATCGAACCTCCGTAAGTTGGGGAGCAAACTTTGGAGCAATGTGGCACCGGAAGCGTGAACTACCTGGAAATAACAACACACGAAAATAAACATTTAATAAACATACAAGTCAAAGAGAGGTCAACATGGTCAATGTAGGCCAGTAGCCCTTCCCAGTCAATACAAAACATTTGTATAACATTTGTACAATGTTGGACGGCGTTGTACAAATGTTATACAAATGTTTTGTGTTTGCTGAGTTGTACGTGAATAAACTGTTTGAATTTGATATATTGTAAGAGCTAAGAATTGTTGGTGGTCAATTTACTGCTTATGATTACGTAAGTACGAATAATGTCTTTTGTAGTCCTAGTTGGTAGCGACTAAAAAAATACCGTGCAAGCACTCAAATACCCCTCGGCTAATGCAGTGACTCTTTATATGCCATGTTTCAAGGCAATAAATTGAAAATAAAAACAATTCATTAAAATTGATAAAACCAAAATGACCGCCGCGGCCTCGTTTTCAGTTTCACATGAAAACGGACAATTCTAATAGACTCACAGTCTCACAGACCCCGAAAACCTATATATATACCAGGTTTCGAGGGAATTCTGAAAAAAAGTTTTAAAAAAATTAGTTGCCAGGTGGCGGCCATTTTGATTATCGGTGGAAAGCTGAAATTCTGGTCATGTCATCTCCATACTCATGGGTAACTTAACATAAAAAATTGGAGAGATCCAATAATTAATTTTCAAGTTATCGCGTTAACAAGGAATTATTAAATTAAAAAATCAAGATGGCCGCCATAGCCTCGTTTTCAGTCGCACACTAGAACAGACAATGCCAATAGACTCGCAGACCACAAAAACCTATATATACCAGGTTTCGAGGGAAATCTGAAAAAAAAATAAAAAAAAAATTTGATCGCCAGGTGGCGGCCATTTTGATTTTCGGTTGAAAGCTGAAAATTTAATCAGGTCATCTCCATACTCATGGGCAACATCACATAAAAAAATGGAGAGATCCAATAATTATTTTTCAAGTTATCGCGTTAACACATGGTTAACAAGGAATTTTGTAATTAAAAATTAAGATGGCCGCCATAGCCTCGTTTTCGGTTGCACGCGAAAACGGATAATGCCAACAGACTCGCAGACCCTGAAAACCTATATATACCAGGTTTCAAGGGAATTATGAAAAAAAAAATTAAGGCGAAAAAAAAATTTAGTCGCCAGGTGGCGGCCATTTCGATTATCGGTGGAAAGCTGAAAATCTAATCAGGTGATTAGAGAGATCCGATAATTATTTTTCAAGTTATCGCGTTAACAAGATTTTTTTTAAATCATCGACCTTGACCTTGACCTTGGGTAAAAAAAAGTGCAGGGAGGGGTTGAATGTTTGTATGAATTATGAATTTAATCTGTTGCACCATGTTGGTGTGGTAGCCAAAAGAGTGTGTGCGGCGGCGGCGGCGGCGGAGACGGCGGCACACGAGGGGGACGACAATACCCCTTCGGACCAAGCGAACACGACACACCGACCCAATGTTAGACCAATGTTGGCCCCATTGTGTCGATGTGTCGTGTTTGCTGGGTAAAAAAATACGTGTAACCCTTTGGTTCCCAAGTCAAAAAATGGTACATCACAACACATCTTGGGAAAGTCACATATATTATTTCGTCTCACCCTGTCATTGTCACCCCAAATCACTTGTGTTGGGGTGGTAATACTGGGGGCACTCTCTGTTAAGTATTGGTCTCTCTCATCTGTCATGTGAACCATCAGGTTGTCCATCACTGAAAATACGTGGTGAAAGGGTCAGTGTAAACGAGGAACATTTACTTTAAAAAAAAAACAATATTAAATTTCTGGTCAAAAACTTATCACAAACCCAATTAATTTTGAATCGATAATGACATTAACTCTTACAGAGCGGGGATTGACTTTAGAAGTCCGAATCTGACGTATGTAGACGGCAGATTCTGATATCTACAGACGTCAGATTCTGACGTATAAAGCCCCCCTCCCCCACGCAATAATATAATGACAATATTTTTAATGGCCGTAGACCCATGAGGTATTCAAATGAAGCAGAAAGAGCTGACTAAAATATTTATAAGTATTTTTACTTGAACAAATCTTTAGAAAAATGTTTCAGCTTTGTAAAGGGTTAAGAATCGACTTACATTTCGTATGATATTCAGAATGTCGTCGTCTGTAATCGAGAACGGCAGCGAATATCTGGTGTTATATGAAAAAAAAAGTTTATTATAACTATAACAATAACATAACATTTATAATATCATAGGGCATAACATTTATATATAATAATCAGTCACATTATCATGATATAGAAGTGAAATGGTCGTTATCACACCCCTTTTAACGGCTGAATCTAGTGTGAAATCATCACTAACATCCAAAAAGCGAAAATCCATCGGTATACAACTATTTTTGTATCTTTTAAAAATACCTAGAAATTATGACAACTAAAATATAATTATAAAATAATCTATATACATGTAATTGATCGGGTACATTCTACGTATTGTGAATGAAGTATTGAATATTTCATTTTACAAAATGGCCGCAGATGTGAACACTACACAGTAAACAAAAAACAACGTCTCCGACGTTGCACCAACATTGTACAAATGTTATACAACTGTTTTGTGTTCACTGGGTATGTTATACTCACTGGTCGAGGGAGGACTGGATCTCTGTTCAGGCACAAATTCAGAGTTTGCTTCAATCCTTCTTGATTCATGGCTACTAATGGGTTGTATTTGGTGTCTTTAACGCATTTTACCAGTTCACTGTCTTCAGGTGTTATCACTGTGACACCATAAACAAACATTATAGTTATCAAGCATATCGATGATTGAGTGACCCCGACCCCCACCCCCTAGTTGCATATGTGGCTCGCTGCTTTAAATTAATTTATACAACTCAAAATTCGCTCACTTGTAGGAATGTCTCGATATCGCGACCCATAACCTCAAGTGGGTAAAAACTTACATACGTGTACAATTTGAATCAAAACAAAAGCCGATGTTTATTTATACTTCAAGTTTTATTGTTTGAGGCAGCTCTGGACATGATTTGCCTTTCAGCGCGGAGCCCGTCTTTGTCTGTAGACGTCAGATTCTGACATATAAAGACGCTCCACCTGTTGAGAAGTTTGATGATATGAAAAACAAACACTCATACCATACATGATAAAATAGCCGTAGCTAAAGGAGATAATGCAGCCAATACTTAATCTATATCTAGCGTATTATACATGCAAATTAAGAAGAAAATAATTATATCAAAGAAAAAAGGTCGAAGTTACGAAAACATAAAAAATATATATAATAGTCTGAAAGTAACAGTAATTTGACAGGAAGATTGAAAAAGTGACTTTGAAGAAAATTCATCAATCTAAAGATTGGTAGAGTTCATCAACAGAAGGAGGCCCTGATCTTTCATTTGCCATATACTATTTTAGTAGACTAGAGCTTGATCAAATCAGATAGTTTTCTTTCATCTTGAGGTGAGAATTACACTTATTATTTTATTTTATTTAATGATCTGTTGATGTTAATAATTGCATGCTAATTGTTGTAGGTCATAATTTATTTCAGTTAGGTATTTGTGTTTACATGTCAGACCATCTATCTTTATGTTTTTCCATTGTAGATTGATTACCTGCTTCAAAATTATATGATCGTTGTTTGATATTTAGTGTTTGAAATAAATGTGTCAAACTTGTCTGATTTGACAGTAATTCACATAACAATGTGAATTAAAGCAAGAAGAGGGATAAATAATACGTAAAATCTATGCATTGGTTTTTGAGACACAAAGTTTTAAGTTATGAAATAGTTTATTTCTGTTTACTCACTCAGCGGGCAGACGAGGGTGAGCTTCTTGACAAAAGTTGGATGTTTAGCAGCGTAACAACCAGCCACAGCACCGCCCATGGAACATCCAACTACATGTAGGTGTGTGGCTCCCAAGCCTATCGCTGTTACGAACTGTCAACAAAAATACTCAGTATCAGATATATATTATATATCTAGATAGGCCTAGTGACTTCTGCTATACAATAGTGCCCGAGTGACGCTGGTACTATTGCATCGCAGAAGTCTCTACCAAGACATAATCCATTAGAAGAAGAATATATTTAATGTTACAGTAAAACATTAACGTCAGCCTGGGTTACATTTATATGTATTAGTAAATAAGGCATCCTTAATGCAACAGTGCTCTCGGCTAATTTGCGTCCCAAAATGAAATATTTAGGCATTATCCCGCAAAACTAGTTTATATTTGTTGGACAGCGAAACAAAAAGTAACAAGAGTGGTTGTCGACATGTGAAGTAGGACTCGTGTTAATTCCATCGCAGAAGTAAAAATGTAGGCGCAAAACCCCGGAGAGCTATCACTATCTTTGTTTGAAAAAATGTAATAAACCGCTTACGGATTATAGCTTGAAAATTATCTATGCCTACGATGGTATTTAAGATAGGTCCTTCAACATTTGGTCACTAATCGATAATGAGTTCATATGTGCTTTGTTGATAAAATAATATATAACTTAAACATATAAATTCTTTGATAAATGGTAATTAGCAAATAGACATCTCATCTGATTGCTCTTATTAGTGATTATTTCCCTCACCTCGTGCAGTCGTGACAGCATACCCTCCATACATAAATCTGCATCGGCATCACAGCTTGAATATTCATGTCCTGGTAAATTAATTGCCACTAGATGGTGCTTCTGAGACATGTTCTAAAATATATATTGAGTATTTGCAAGTTACTAAAAATCATGAGATATATAATATGTATATATACGTGACAAGAAAAAAAAAATTGTATGTTGCGGAAAAAATCAAGATCATAGAGGTCACAGAAAGGTCAAATGTGACCCACCATGAAGAGTTAATGAAACAGGAAGGACACGGCTATCAAATAAAATAAATAAATATATTTTGACCTCACTGCCCTTTTCGCGTGGCGGGTCACAAATGTGACAAGATTTAGTCATAGCCTAATTACCGGTATACATATGAAGTTAACGTGAAACATGTTATAGTGCTGTGCACAATCTGTATCTAAAATTTACATTCATAGCTATGCCTATAGCTAATTCATAAACCTCCAGAATGTTTTTTTTTCAACTCGACCTGGCAATCCCCTGAGACCTAACACCTTCAGTGCCCAGTGCCCACATTAACATGATTAATAGCTGAAGGTGATCGATCCACTAACAATTTATTCATCGTATAAAAATAGGTTTCTTATTTTAGGATATGATTCACAATGCATTATGTTAACTTTTAATCAACCCCCAAAATATGGAGTTTAGTGGAGCTATACTTTACCTTGATTGTGATGTCCCAGTTATGTGCAGTGCCTCCATAGCCGTGTATTAACAGGATAGTGGGTCTGTCATCGCCACCAGGATCGCCTCGCTCACTGTAGGATATAACATAATCTCTTGCCAACTTTATGGATCGTCTTTTCCATCCCGCACTCCAAGCTTGATGTCTGATAATCCAAAATATAGGACAATGGTTAGTTTCTGTGCTTAAACAAAATAAGTGTCTGATTGGTTAAGGCTATGCATAGATATTCATGTGAGATTTTCTGACTTACATATAGCTATTTTTTAATTGATATTAAATTTACATAACTTAACACCGTTAATTGTAGACCACAATAATTGTATTTTAAAAAATCATATAGACGTAGTTTGTTTTCATTATAATAAAATAGCTTTCTTGTTTTGTATTTCATTATATTTTCGCCCATTACATGTGATCTCAGATGGCGACAATTTAAAAACTACTGCTTTAAACAAAAATTGATGATATAAGGAGTTTTCCAGTGAATATAATCTTTACGACAAATATCGAGATAAATAAATCATGTTTTTATTTCAGTTTGACTAGAATGGTCCATACAAGATTTTTTTAAATTACAGCATCATGGATCTCGACATCGGTTTGTTGATGCCACAACCAGAAATATATAGACATATCTAATTACTACCTTCTCATTTACCTATTATGTGATATCGCGTCGTATCACTGAAAGTTAATAAAGTATTATTTTATGAGTTGCAGTACCTGTTTATCCAGTTAATAATGTGGTATGGATTGGAGTAGAGATACAGGGCCCCCAGTAGACCCGCCATCGAGGCTGACCAGGCTGCAGTGTTCCATCCCTGCATCCACTGGTAATATGGCAAGCTCCTCCACCACTCATACAATGAGGAGAGGGGCACTTCAACTTTACCCAGAGAATCCATTCTCTTTCACAATGACTGAAAAATACATTAACCCACCGAATATTCTTTATATAAACCATGGAGACCAGAGAGTTTTATTCATGTCGAAATTACCTTAAATTAGTCTTAGTTAGCTCTTTCTGCATTTTTTGATTCATTTAAATACCTATGTTATGGGTTTTCGGCCATTATAAATATGTTCACTCTTACAATGTGGGGATCGACTATAGACGTCAGAATCTGATTCTGACCCATTACCTGCTAATAACGACCATAGTCGTTTTTAATCCTTTTTTTTAAATACATCTAGTAACTGATATCGGGATTGAAATGTGTGTAAAGGTTTGGTCCCAAATTAAACAAATATGAGTAATTTTCAACCTTGAGGTTGTGGGTCGCGATAGCGAGCCACAACCTCAAGTGATTGAAAATGTATGACCCTGATGTACTAAAGGAAGCAAATATTTCATTTCAGTGGCGGTTTGATGAAAATGTTGAGGATTTAAAGAAATGGGGAAATAAGTTTTGAAAACAAAATCTAAGTAACAAACTATTTCGGCAGAACAGTCCGCTGTCCTGTCGGGAAAAACATGAAACATGAAATTTTAAGGGATTGTCTACAAAGGTCTTCGGCATAATTTTTTTCCGAAGCACCAAAAATATTGATTGATATTGTCGGGAATATGTCATTTTTTTCAAAATGGCCGTCATTCAGTTGGGTAAGCATATGCAGATATGGTAATTCCGTGACCGTTGCTTCCGCAGGTTGGTTTTATGGTTGATTTGCCTTACACAACTAATACATAAAATAATCAGCCCATATGCCTGTCTCAAAAGTGTGGGTACAATTTCTAAAATTCACAATGGCCACCAAAATGCATGAAAAATGAATTTCCTTCGATTTACCATATAGTTATGTATAATTTATGGTTTCTAGGTGGTGTGGGCTCGGAAAATCCATTTTATGAGTTTTTGTGATAATTTGACCTATATTTTAACCGAAAAATTCAAGATGGCCGCCGTTGTTCTCATTAATAAAAAATAATCTTCATTTACCACCTAGATATGTGTAATTTATGGTTTTTATGTGACTGTTGGTTTATTTCGATTTATATTTCACACACAAAAACCGTGTTTTTATTCATGAAAAAGAATCTTCTTTTTTCACCTAGCTAATATGTGTCTTTTTTCATTTCTACATAACTGTGTTCTGGAAATTCCATTTCATATGCCTCTTAGGTTATTTAATCAATATTAAGCACCAATAGACAAGATGGCTGAGGGTTTCCCGCAGGCTCAGGGGGTTTGGGGGATAAGAAAATGCGTGCTTCAAAGATGCACGCCAACTAGGTTTCTATCAATGGCGACTGTCCCGAATAAATGTACAACTGCTGTCTGTACAGATATGTATAGGCCTACACCACGCGGGCTTCCTCACTTACTCTAGTTAGATATACTAGGGTAACTCATTTTGGCCTCTCATTGAAATAATGTTTAAGCCATCAGGAATCCTGCCCTCCACATTCTCTTATTATCGACCTTTACCAAAATATGTCTGCACCTCCACACTCATCTCGCGTAGTAAACCCTTTGGCGATAATGACACCACAGTGTCTTGATGGCACTTTGCTGTGGAAATATTTATATATTTAATGCGAATTATTGTGAATATCATATATTCCGCATTCACAGTTCACAAGTACATTTTTGATGAATACCAGACATTTACCACCTATCTAAGCATATACGGCAAACCCATAATTAGTGTAAACAATGCCTAAATGTTGTCTGAATAATAATGTCAAACCTGCATCGTTTCACACTTGATTACACCAATAAATGTCGGATGAAAAACTACACGTTCCTCGCCACATCAGCATATATGTACGCCCCCTATATTTTCATATTATACACGCTTTATCTGTTTTAACATGTTTAAGGTCATGTTAGCATCTCCACAGCAAGCTATCCTGCGTCATCAAATAATGTCAAATATGTTCACATGTCGAATTGAATATGTTGACAACAAAACAACATTATGTGGCCAATTTTGCCAGAAAATGTGACAACTTAGATTATCCAGTATTTTTCAAGCGATCTTTACGAAAAAATCTGGAGTTGGATGAAAAAGGACTCAGGAGGGGTCAAACCAACTTCATGTACATGTGAAGAAATTAAAGCTGCATTATTCAGAAGTTCTGACGGAATTTGTCCTGCAAAAATCAGAACATTGTATTCCTTATGCTCGAATAAGCCTAAAGTTTAATCTGAGCAATCTCAAGATTAAAAGAGAAATTAATAAAATTCGACAAAAAATCAAATGAATGGGCTTTTAGGCCACCTTTGTGCACATATAGGCCAAACTGGCCAGGAGAACCTCCTGAGGATGGTGAGATGAATGAGATGACACTGCCCTCCAGACACAGGATTCGAAATTCGAACCCTGGCGGTCTGAGGCCGAGCACACTACCTCTAGGTCACAGCGGCTCCCCACAATATCGAATATTTACGAGTGAGCGGGGATTTTTTTTTTTTTTTGAAACTCAAAGGCCAGAGTGGGGCTCGAACCCGCGATCTCAGACTTTCCCATGAGGCAGCTTTAACCACCGCACCAGGACCCCCGCCGAATAAAATTGAACAATCATGTTGTCATTTAGATTTCTATTTAAATCAGTTACAGTTACTCTCTTTGCTATGTAAATTTTCGGCTGGATTGTAAAATGTGTATATCTAATTATTGTACGTGAACATCAATAAAGGATTAATGTGTATATTGCGAGGAATGTACAATTTTCAATTCGACATTTTTTGGTGTAATCAAGTGTGAAGGATGGTGGTTTGAACTTATGCAGACACACTAAAAGCATTGTGTATACCTTTCTATGGATTTGTCGTATATGCCCTCCACATAAGAGAATGTGGAGGGCAAGATTCCTGATTGCTTAAACATTACGTCAATGAGAGGCCAAAGAGAGTTGCATACCATAGTATATATAGTTAGAGTGAATGGGGAATAGCGCGTGTGTGTACACATTTCTAACAGTTGTACATTTATCCGGGACAGTCACCAGTGGTTTCTATGAAAAACTGTTCATGAAAAACATATTCGACCATATTCGATTAAGGTGTGAAAGACAAAATTACCTCTCTAAGCAATAAATCACGCATATCAAAAAGGCCGGCCGACTTGGATTTCTGGGGGGGGGGTACATAGATCAACTTATCGAGTAAGAGACACAAACAAAATTCGACCTCAAATCATCTAGAAACAATAAATTACACATACCTACACTGGAAGATAACTTTTTCATTAATGAAACAAAACGGCGACAATCTTGGATTAGTGGGTAAAATATAGGGCAATTTTTAATTATCTAAAAAACAAAAAAATACTTTCTGGACCAGAATCGCATAGAAACTATTGTATAGTCCAGGAGCATTAGCCCGAAAACAGCTGAAACCCGGACAAAATTCATAACAAGCTGATTTTTTTAGGAAACGTCCCCAGAGGTATCTAGATTTACATATTAAAAGACCCCGGTAATCCAGATAGAGCCTTTCGAGAAATTAAGGATGGCTAAATTAAAAATGATTAAAGCATTTTTTATCTACGTGTAGATTGATTGCATACATGTATCTGAAATTGCATGATAATGATGTCTTGAAGCGGGTGAAAAATTGTGAAAGAAAATTGACAAATATTCTTAAAGCCCGCCAGCCAACCGCCAGCCAGCCAGCCGCCAGCCAGCCAGCTGCCAGACAGCTGTCAGCCAACCGCCAGCCAGCCAGCTGTCAGCCAACCGCCAGCCAGCCACCACCCGGCCAACCAGCCAGTCAGCTTCATTTGTAAAGCAAAAATTGCTTAATTGAAAAGTAAGCCTTTACTAACTTCCGGCTTTGTACAACAATGCAAAGCCAGCCAGCCAGCCGCCAGCCATCCAGCCGCCAGCCAGCCAGCCAGCCGCCAGCTAGCCGCCAGCCAGCCAGTCAGCAGCCAGCCAGCCGCCAGCCAGCCGCCAGCCAGCCGCCAGCCAGCCGTCAGCCAGCCGCCAGCCAGCCAGCCAGCCGCCAGCAAGCTTGATTTGTGAAGCAAAAAGGCTGTAATTGCTTAATTGCCTTTACTAGCTTCTGGTTTTGTACAACAGTGTACATTACTTTTTACCTTTATTGTATTAAGTTTAGAAAAAGATGATTACAGGACAGATATTTCTCATAGTCTTTCGTTTGCTAAGATATTCCCTAACTCTCTCAATCCTGAATTTAACATTAAAATCGTCATTCACTACAAGCCAGCCAGCCGCCAGCCAGCCAGCCAGCCGCCAACCAGCCGCCAGCCAGCTTGATTTGTAAAGCAAAAAGGCAGTAAAATGATTACCGAAGTGATATTTCTCATAGTCTTTCGTTTTCTAAGATATTCCTAGCTAACCCTTGAATTTACCATTACAATCATCACCCACAACAAGCCAGCCAGCTGCCAGTCATCTGCCAGCCAGTCGCCAGCTAGCCAGCCAGCCAGCTTGATTTGTAAAGCAAAAAGGCAATAATTACTTAATTTAAAAGTAATGCTTCACTAACTTCCGGCTTCGTACAACATAGTCTAGGAGCATTAGCCCGAAAACAGTTGAAACCCGGACAAAATTCATAACAAGCAGATTTTTTCAGGAAACGTCCCCAGAGGTATCTAGATATACATATTAAATGTCTCCGAAAATCCAGATGGAGCCTTTCGAGAAATTCAAGATGGCCGCCAAACTGGCCATTTAACGTCTCACCACACATAATACCCGTCCCATAGACTTACATGTATTATGACCCATACGCCCAGGCCTCCCAGCACTCCTAAAATGGGGAAATGTAAAAAACCCTATATATCATTTTAACCATCCTGCTGTTCTCTTTCAAAATACAAAATAAAAAAGGTATGTGAATCTGCTTGCTTTTCTGCTATTTTAGCCTAGAATAACCTCTTGCCCCACTCTCGCCCGGGCGACCTAGAAAAAAATTGACCTCGTTTTTTTAGAAGAGCCTTGTTACAGCCAGCGCAAGGACTTCCTGTTAGATCTATCTTGTATGATTTCGATGCTTCTGCTACAGCAAAACATCACAGAATCGATTTAAATTGGTATCAAAATGATATTTCCGTAATAATCACCACAAGAGCTGCTGCAAAAAGCCACAATTTTTAAAAAGAGACTAGCTTTCTTATTCTTAAACTTTATAATGATATGCGCGAATGAATTTGTGTGGTGAGACCTTAAGGGAAATAAACGTTTTTATGGAATATTTTTTTCCAAGTGATCTGGAAAATACATTCTATTCTGAAATCGAAAAAGAAAACCTTGTCCAATTCTGATGAGCAGAAGGCACACAAACGCAAAATGAAATTCCCCTGTTTTTACTAGATCTTGAGAAATGGCCCGTTTTTCGATATTACAACATAATTTTCCATTTTCATGAAGCATCTGTACGGAATTGTCTATTTTTTCAGAGACTCGTCTTGAAATTAGACAATGAATGATTTTATTTCTTCAGAATAGTGATGTACGGACATTATACACACAAACAAAAGAGGTATAAATACCAAAGGACAAGAAAAGCAATGCGGGGAAGTGGAAGAACCAAGTTGAACTTACAACTGTTATAGTGCTATATGGACGAATGCTTGGTATATGGGCCATAATTGAACATTATCAAATTAGTTTCGTTAAATTCGCTAGAAAACATAGCTATATTATATTTTTTCGCTGAATTGCCTGCCTGGTGATAATAAATGAGCAAAATTAATGGTCTAGTAGCAATAAAACATCCCATAGGCGCGAAAATGTGTTTTCTGGAACTATGGCCTTAAGGGAAATAAACGTTTTTATGGAATATTTTTTTTCAAGTGATCTGGAAAATACATTCTATTCTGAAATCGAAAAAGAAAACATTGTCCGATTCTGATGAGCAGAAGGCACACAAACGCAAAATAAAATTCCCCTGTTTTTTACTAGATCTTGAGAAATGGCCCGTTTTTCGATATTTCAACATAATTTTCCATTTTCAAGAAGCATCTGTATGGAATTGTCTATTTTTTCAGAGACTCGTCTTGAAATTAGACAATGAATGATTTTATTTCTTCAGAATAGTGATGTACGGACATTATACACACAAACAAAAGAGGTATAAATACCAAAGGACAAGAAAAGCAATGCGGGGAAGTGGAAGAACCAAGTTGAACTTACGACTGTTTCAGTGCTATATGGACGAATGCTTGGTATATGGGCCATAATTGAACATTATCAAATTAGTTTCGTTAAATTCGCTAGAAAACATAGCTATATTATATTTTTTCGCTGAATTGCCTGCCTGGTGATAATAAATGAGCAAAATAATGGTCTAGTAGCAATAAAACATCCCACAGGCGCGAAAATGTGTTTTCTGGAACTATGGCCTTAACGTCTCACCACACATAATACCCGTCCCATAGACTTACATGTATTATGACCCATACGCCCAGGCCTCCCAGCTCTCCTAAAATGGGGAAATGTAAATAACCCTATATATCATTTTAACCATCCTGCTGTTCTCTTTCAAAATACAAAATAAAAAAGGTATGTGAATCTGCTTGCTTTTCTGCTATTTTAGCCTAGAATAAGCTCTTGCCCCACTCTCCCCCGGGCGATCTAGAAAAAAATTGACCTCGTTTTTTAGAAGAGCCTTGTTACAGCCAGCGCAAGGACTTCCTGTTAGATCTATCTTGTATGATTTCGATGCTTCTGCCACAGCAAAACATCACAGAATCGATTTAAATTGGTATCAAAATGATATTTCCGTAATAATCACCACAAGAGCTGCTGCAAAGAGCCACAATTTTTAAAAAGAGACTAGCTTTCTTATTCTTAAACTTTATAATGATATGCGCGAATGAATTTGTGTGGTGAGACCTTAATTCTTATGACAATACATCGGCCGCCATCTTGGACACCATCTTGGATTAGAAAAGCGCTATATAATCATCAATATTGCCTGGGAGTAGTCTAGATGGACTTACTGACTACAAAACCAGTTGAAATGGTAAATCACAAAAGAAAATTCAGCTAAAATTGACTGTTTTATACAATTTCCTAGATATGACAATAATGGCGGCGGCCATCTTGGACACCGTCTTGAATTTGTCCGGGTATATGTCTAATGCTCCTGGACTAATAGGTCTACCTATATGGTGAATCAATTTAAGAATTTAATTTTTAGTATATTTTTGCGGCTATTTGGAATTTTAGGCTTTCAGAAATTTCGCTCATACGTGTCTGCAAGGCATGGGGGCTGTTTTCTTAATTTTATAAAAGCATCAAACCAAACTTCGATAACAACGGTCACGGATTTACCAAATGGAACCAAACTACTTTGACAGGGAACATGACTAGATTATAATAATCATACATCAGTCTGGGTTACTACCGTTGCACATTAGAATATGATGATTCATGATCCAGACATAACGAAAATGTCGCCCCCCCCCCTAAATCCGCCACCGTTTACAGACGCTCTAGCGCAGTTTTTATGCAGGAGCTGCCAGCTGTCACGGCCGGTGCACATAATTTAGGTTTTATGCGTTTTTTTGTCGGCCATTTTAGAATTTTGTTATTTTTATTATGACAGATTGATTGGAGTTTTGTTCATGGGTTTTTTGGCAGCCATTTTGCATTGAAATTTTAGATTTCAGACTTCAGAATACGGACTTCAGATTACAAATTTCAGAAGTCCCCACTGAGCTTTTGTACTTTTATATAGATATATTTGTTTGTGAAATGGAAACACATTCAGAGGGCCCCAAGTAAACACATTGACTTGTCTCTCTGTTGGCTTAATGTTGTATCACTGTCTGAGACGCTGGCCCAGCATTAAAACAGCATCGGATAACGTTTCGTGTTTGCTGGAATTACAACTGTTATTTTAATTTTGTAATGTAGCATTTAAAAGATTTGTACTTGCGCAAGTAGGCTATTTGTGTACTTGCGCACTTACGCACTTGGGCAAGTACTTGCGCACTTGCGCAAGTACTTTCTCAGTTGCGTACCTGCGCACTTGCGAAAGTACTTGCGCAAGAGCTTGAGCAAGTACTTGCGCACTTACGCAAATACTTGCACAAATACTTGCGCAAGCACTTGCGCACTTGCATACTTGTGAAATTGCGCACTTCCGCTATTGCGCAAGTACTTGCGCACTTGCACACTCTTGCAAACTTGAGAACTTGCGCAAGTACTTGCACACTTGCGCATTTGCACACTTGTGTACTTGCGCCCTTGCGCACTCACGCACTTGCGCATGCACTTGCGCACTTGTGCACTTACGTACTTGGAGAAATAGCGCATTATATAGAAAAATAATAAAAAATAGCCAGGTCCAAAGCAAACTCAATATGTTTGGACCACAAGGTCCAAAAATAATAATACCATGGATTAAACCGGTTATACAACTAAGATTAAATAATAAACGCCCTACACATCTGCCACATCATGCACATGACGTTGAGTCAACGTCATTTAAAAAAAATACGTAGCCTGCCTTAGCTTGCGAGGTAAAAATAGAATATTTGAGCAACCAACTTCAAAGAAGTTCATATCAGCATGATTGTTGCCGCCGAACATTCTCTATTTATTCACTTCTCTAGGCCTATATACCAAATCTAGCGGATGACCATGATGATGCATATCTAGCCTAATGCATATCATTATGTATTTCTAATAACAGAAAGTCCTTTAATAATATTTGACAATCAAGCTATATTTCTTAATAATAGTAAATGAACATAATATGCCTAAGACCGAACTATAACATGTATGTCAGGCATAGGGGGCTGTAACGTAACTTTAATGTTCTATTATTTGAAATACAATTTCTCAATATTATTCATTCATTCATTTATTTATTTATTCATTCATTCATCCATTCGTTGGTCCATTCATTCATTCATTCATTCATTCATTCATTCATTCATTCATTCATTCATTCATTCATTCATTCATTCATTCATCCTTTTATTCATTCATTCATTCATTCATTCATTCATTCATTCATTCATTCATTCATTCATTCATTCATTCAGTCATCCTTTCATTCATTCATTCATTCATTCATTCATTCATTCATTCATTCATTCATTCATTCATTCATTCATTCATTCATTCATTTATTCATTCATTCATTCATTCATTCATTCATTCATTCATTCATTCATTCATTCATTCATTCATTCATTCATCCTTTTATTCATTCATTCATTCATTCATTCATTCATTCATTCATTCATTCATTCATTCATTCATTCATTCATTCATTCATATATCTTTTCATTCATTCATTCATTCATTCATTCATTCATTCATTCATTCATTCATTCATTCATTCATCCATTCAAACAATAGAAGAGAATATATTTCCATGCTGAGCCACGTCTACGACGATGGCCCATCATTGAAGCAACACAGACCAGCATATCGTATTTGCTGTGTCTTGCTGCCAGAGTAAGTCTTGGTCTGGTATCTGGGTATGAGACACAACACGTGGAGAGGGTGGAGGAAACGTCCAAACATGAGACAAACCTGGATGCGTGCATACAGGTTGACAGCGATCAATATAGGCCATTAGACCACTGCTGATCCATATTTCCGAGAGCACTGTATAACCCGCTGTAATACAACACACAAATATGTGTAGGCAAACACCGGACGTTGACCCTGTGTGGTGTTAATGCTGGGCCAACACTGGATAACGTCGCATTATTGCTGTGATTATACATGTAGTTAATTAGGTATATAATTTAGTGCACAGCAAACATACATGACTCTGTCTAATGTTGCTAACATGTGTAATAAATGGATGTAATGTTGTTCTATGCGGCATAGTGTAATTATTGTGGTGCATTATAATATATATATGATATCCATGATATCTGGTGATGTAGATCTATATAATTATGTTATGAAATGGGCCGATTGAGTGGTAAATATGACTACTCGTAATATCAGGGGAATTAAACTATGGCATGTGACAGTGTTATCAGGGTATAAGTGACTTGAGATTTTGTCCGTTCTAAACGTTTTTTATCAGAAAATATTATACTCCAATTATAATGATTATTTTGATAGTCGCACGTTACCATGATTACCATCATTGATCACCATTATTGCAAGTTACTGTACATCATGTACATAGCCAGAGTTGTTACTTCGCCGCTAAAATGCCATATCAGCCACTCTATCATGTCTATAGTAACTAACGTTACTAATATAAATCACAACAGACATACATAAGGATTCTGGTCACAGATATATCGCACGGGGGTTCTAGGGGATATGAGGGGTGAAGTTTATGACTGGTGTGTCGGTGTTTATAGCTGGTGATCATCCTGATCCGTTGTGGTGAGATGAACTTGTAATATAACTATATTAAAACCAAATACGTGCCATGAATGTACCGTCCTGTATAACTGTGAATTAAAAGTCTTAGAACATGATAGCAAGAATCGTAGAGAATCTAGGAGTAACTTTAACGTGTAGCCACATTCTAAAGTGTAATAACATGGTAGCATTGTGTAGTCTGGTAGCATAGTATCATTCTAAAAGTTGTGCGTGAAAGCCTCTCTTTATATTTATAGGCATAAAGGCACGTGGCATATCTGTCACTCACCCCTGCATTATGAGAATAATGTTCATAGAATAATGAGAATAGATAAATTGGTTTGCGAGATCCAACAAGAGTCCAGAAGAACGTAATGGCACCTTTACAAGCTAAAGGTTTATAAAGTTCAAATTCAATTAACTTGTCCTAATAATAATATAACATCTAGCATCTCAATTTCAGTCTTAATCGACCTAAAACTAGCAAGCTAGCCAACTAGCATAACTTACTGGCTGATGATCTGTAAGCTGATCACTTGGGAATAAGTGGCGTCAAGATTGATTGCGAGTATCGCTCCTCCAGGGCCTGAAGTGCTGGCCTAATGTGCCACATGTATAAGTATTCAATCAGCTGACAATTCCGTCAGTGCTACGTATCTAAACAACTAAAATATTATAAGTCCCTCGATCACTAATAGAAAATAAGCTGTAGGTTAGATAGGACATTCATTTTTATATCCGACTGCAAGCGTTTCTACACACTGTCAATAACTCTGCACGCAGTGTCGGATTGATCGACTATAGCCCCACCAGCAACCAGCATAATCAGATAATAGCAGAATTAGCTGTTATATAGGGGATTAGCTATAAGTTAGTTATGTCATGCAAACACAAGTGATCCACAAAACTACGCCGGTTTTAGAGATATATCACAATTAACATGATTAACCATAAGTAAGACACAAATACAAAATATTTATATAACATTTGTACAACGTCGGCCCAACGTTCGTCCAACATTGTACAGATGATATACAAATGTTTTGTGGTTACTGGGAAGACACATTTTAAATAGCATTGATGTACCCCACAGTTTTGGTACATTGCACTTACCCACCTCAGCGAGCTGAAAACGTAGTTCAATACACAGCATGCACCGTCGTTACCCAGGCCTACGGTGTAGATGTTTGTTGTATTGGCTTATAGTTATATACACCACATAAACAGTTCATAAACATCGCCTTGCTATGCCACACTCGCATGCGCCTCTACACTGGAGACTGGGGAAGAAACGTTGCTTCCTAATCCTGCTTAGGGTCGGAAACTGTGTCCCCCAGAATAATATCCAGTTTATACACAGGCTTGTGGTGATTTGATAGCGTGAATCACATCTTGATAGCATATCAACACAGCACACTACCAATTGCGTATGAGGACAACAATATGCTGACAGACAGACAGACAGGCATAGTGAAGGCACATATGGCAGGACAGCTGTCGCTGACTGCCTTTTAGGTTCAAAGGTTCACAATTATGTGCGTACTGTATACACTGTCTGATCTGTCTAGAAAGTATTAATCAACCCTTTCATCGCCACTAGGCTTATTTTCCTAGTTCTACAAACTAATTTTCCTATACAAAAAACATGGTCTGATATTAACTACTTAACGCCTAGACGACTCTGCAAAGCGAGTAGGCAGTAACTATTTACTTGAATATATTATAGTAATGTTGAAAGTTAAAAGTTTTAATGTGTATTTTGAAAGTCCAATGTCGCGCTTCAGGAAAAATATGTCACGTGTCAATTTTAATATCGAGATGTCAGTAATATTTAGAAGTTCAATTACAAAGTTTCACATGCAAAAAACGTCAAAATCATAAATGCTCATTGATTCTTTATGAAGGGTAGACATTATTAACTTGTCTAACTTAACCCCGGTAGGCATATGTACCCTGTTAGTACCAAGTTACACTGACCTCACTCACTATACAGCTAATTGGCAAGCCATACAAGAGAGAGTTGCAACAGTCAAGTTGAAATGTCACGTAGGCGTGGATGAGATGCTCAGTTGTAACAATAATTGATAAAAAAATTCTAATGTCACCGAGCTTTTTCAAAAGAAATTGTTCTTTTCTGCAATTTATTCACATGCTCACACATGTTAAGATGTTTGTCAAACATTTACTCCTAAATTTTTTGCACTCACTGATGGCTCAATTTCTATTCCACCAATATTAATAGGGCGTAATGTTATCTTTGGTAAAGCGTTTGGTGATGCAACAATAAGATGCTAATTCTTATCGGCATTTAGTTGAAGTGCATTGTTTTCCAATGTATGTCATCGATACAAGCTTCTACACGACACAGTGCAGCGATTGCTTCTGTGCAGCTTGAAATTCGGAACGACACGTACAATTTAGTGTCATCTGCGTATTGATGTAGTTTTAGATTAGATTGCTATGGCTCTAATAGGTATTGTATAATAACTGAAAAGTAAAGGTCCCAGGACTGAACCCTGAGGAACACCAACATTCAATTTTGCATATTCAGAGGAATTGTCTTTAATATATACAGATTGATATCGATCAGTCAGATATGATTCCAACCAATAATAACGACTGGTTCTTTGAAAGGAATATTTGTTTTTATAATTTTGAAAATATGAATGAAAATGTTTGAAATATTAGAAGCAAAATACTCAATAACTACTTGTCTTAACTAATTTAACTAATTTAATATAATCCAATCCATGAATGTACATAAACTGTTGTATCTGAAGCTAAATTGTTTTAATTCCCAAAATAAAACACAAAAAATATGTTAAGCCTATATACATACACACTCTCTAAATTAATTACAAGCCCTTGATTATTAGTCCGATGGTGAATAACAAATGAAGTTCATATAATAATCATATTCATCATCACCATCATTTTAATTTATAAATTATATAAATATATATATTGATACATTGGATATCTACCATCACCATTATTTTACTTTTTAATATATATATGATATTATATAGACATATGGATTTCTTTTTCATTTGATATTCACAACTATAAGCATATAGGTCTCAAATAAATATGTATTGCTTTATAATCTATAAAATAATCATATACCAAACATTTTTTATGGACTGGGAATGGACTAAGAATCAAGTTACTGTGATGAAATTATGTGAATTATAGTGACGTCACTCACTCACTCACTCACTCACTCACTCACTCACTCACTCACTCACTCACTCACTCACTCACTCACTCACTCACTCACTCACTCACTCACTCACTCACTCACTCACTCACTCACTCACTCACTCACTCACTCACTCACTCACTCACTCACTCACTCACTCACTCACTCACTTACTCACTCAATCACTCACTCACTCACTCACTCACTCACTCACTCACTCACCCACCCACTCACTCTGACCTACGACAAGAACGATTATACAGTCACCTGGTGAGGTTATCTTTATTAGTCACCCCACCTGGTGAGTTATAGTGTTGTATAATTAATTCATATTATATAAACTGGCCCGATTTGCTACTTGTTTACTTGAAAAGTAAGCAGTTGCTGCCTTTCGTCGTTCATGGCAGCTCTGTGCTACTTACTCCATATCTGGTGAGCCGAAAGCACCAGTGAAAAAAGCACGATCGAAAGTGTCTTTGGAGGCAACAGAGTTACGGTTTGCTTTTGTACATAGTCCAGCAGAGATAGAAACATAGTCCAGCAGAGATAGCATATGGGAAACCGTTTTTTAGTGCGTCAAAGTACACCACCCTCAATCACCTCAGTGTCTTCGACGTTGGTCCAACATTGTACAAATGTAAAAGAAATGTTTTTTGTTTGCTGGGATATTAGCGTGAATTACTACATTTATTCTGATGACAGTAAACTGAATTACAAAACGGCCCGAATATATCAGAGAGCGCCATATAATATCTGAATGCCACATGTTTATAATATTGCCAGTAGGTTAAATGTAGACCAAAGTATATAATTCACCATTATACAAGTGGAGATTACCTTCCTAAAAAATTAACACAGATTTCTGACGCCATGATCGACAATCCGTTTTTTACATAGTTATATATATTTTTCTAAAACGAATCGATTCGATTCAAAACCTCATGAAGCAGTTATATTGGCATATGTTTTGGTAGTATACTATCCATACTTAAGTTTTAAGGCAAAAGTAGTCAGCCAACCCATGGTATCTCTTTGTGACTGTAAATATAAACAAACAAACTTGCTGGCATCATCGTATGTATACTACTCAATGTCACCAGAGAGGCTGACATCGATTTCTATCTGCTAAAATAGCAAAAAACAACATTTCAAAATGGCGCCCAAAAATTCTGTTTTCTGCTATTATTCATGGCGTGTTTTGTCCATAAACCTGTTTATTTTGTGCATAATATTGCTGAGTCTCCATATTTTTAAACTTTAAAGATGGGAAAGACGTTATATGAATACCTCCAAGAAATTATTCTAAACAACTTAAGAATGTGCATACTTAAAGTTCAAACTAATTTATTTCGGTGTGTGATTTTAGTAGTCCGGGAGCAAAAAATTAAAAAAATTGCTTTCGTTCAACACTAAAATAATCAAGTTCGACTTGGATGATAGTATGGACCTTCTAGTACAACCCAATGTACGTAGTGTGTACAATCAAATTGTAGTATCAAATATTTATAGGGAATTTTACGACAGGGGGTATGTTGTATGGCACTGCCTAAAGCATTGGAGCCTGAGTACATAATTGGTAATATTTTTGTGAATATTCTATCATTTTTTCAAAGTTTGGCACCAGCGCGTAAGGTTTTTAATTGTTTTTTTATGCAGAAAGACATTATAATAATTATTAAGTCGTGAAGGTCAATGAAGGTCAAAACCTTATGAAACAGTGATATTGGCACATGTTGAGGCATTATACTACCCATACTTTAATGTCATATGTTTTGCACTAAGATAAATCCACTTTTGACTTGATAATATATAGTATCTAGAATAATCTCAGCTAAACCGTACAGTCAATTTTTGATAAAAACATTGATTGTAGGTTTTTTTTAATCTAGAAGTGTATTAACATGGTATAATCTGAAACATGGAATATGAGTTACAAAATTGGCAATAAACAATGTTGTCAGCATTCATTCAAATACAAATATTCTGGAACCAAAACGTAAATCGTTTAAGGAGCTGTATATTATACCGAGAAAAACAACAAAAAATATTAGGTCAAGAAATGTCAAAACTGCATACGGAGTGTTATTTGTTTTTCTTGTCATCACAATGTCTTAACTTAGATATTAGTTGTTCAGCAACAGGTTTAACGATGCTTGACTTGAATATTTGACGAAGTAGGGCCTCTAGAAAAAAAGTAGGTTGTGTCTAAAGTTGAATTATTGTATAGTTAATGTTTTGAAGCCAATGTCTTACACTCGGAGCTATAGCAATAGAAATAGTAGCATTCAAATGAAATGTAGCATGAATATTTAGCCAGAAAACTGACAATTCTGAATCAAATTAAACTGTTTGTTACCATAATGTATTCTTAATGAGAAACATTTGAAGGAGAGACATTTTTATTTGTAAAGGTAAGTCAAAGTTAAAACCACATGCCACAGCGATCTAAACAGGTGGGGTTTTTCATCATGTTATTTAAGTAAATGTAGCATATATTGTATAGCTGTGGTGAGGAACTGGACATGATTTTGTATGGAGTATGTAGATCACTTATGATTATGTACGCTGCAAGCTAAGGCCTACATTGTATTTTTTCTTAAAATTTGAGACTTAAAGGGTTAGAATATGATAATAAAATAGATATAAAAGTTACACATTCAATTGTGGATATTATCAATGCAATATTTCGAATTGACAGTATAAATGTACTCAACTAATATATTATATACATCACCAAAATAACTGTTGGTTTGAAATTGTCTTTGACAATTAAAAGTGCAAAAAACGTTTCAAGTGTGTCTTGTTTGCCTATATCATTTGTTATCTACCTATTCATTTGTTGTTCTTTTTTTATTTGGCAAATAAATACTTTTCTGTTTTGTTCTGTTGTGAAATTCAAATTCCCTGATCTTCTAAACATACGAATCCATATATTGCATTAACGATTTGCATAGTAATCGGTGAAGATATATCATTTTTAGCATAATAGTTAGTGCATGTAGCGGCCATCTTGAATTGTTTTTCTACCAAAAGGAGACAAGTAAAACATTGTCAGCCACCCAGGTATTGTTTTTGGATAATTACTGAACACATTTCCGAAGTTAGATTCCTTGTAACAAAGATATGCCATCACTCCATTTTTCGTCACAATATGCTTCCCTGGCTGGCTGACTAAAGGGGATTAAGTCATTTCTGACAGGAATAGTCATAGTTATGTCTAAATCGCTCTTCACGCTCACATGACAATTTGTATTATTATACTTGTATAATACTATAAGTTAATAAGTGTACACTTATTTCATTTGGGGATACAATTTATTGGTATTATTTGGAATACTACATCGACCGATTTGTAAATCTTTTGGGAATACGAAATAACTTTGCATAGACAATGACATTATTTTTTGTGGCACTAGTATTTAGGACTTGGTAGCAGGTGCACCTCCGAGAGGCCTTGTTATAAGGTGAGGTTTGATGTCAAATGACTTTTATTTTTAGTGATATTTCATAGACTTGTGAACAAATATCCTCAGCGGTGTTCATGTGACGACTCCAACATTTAAGTGATCTTGCCTTGTGCAATTATGTATACTGTTGACACAAGCTATTTTTGAAAAATTTATTATGTCCCTTACTTCCGTTGGGGTAGGGAGCATCTCCATGTGCAATTAATATAGATGATAAAATTAATGATACAAAAATTGCACCCATCCCAGAAATTCTGCACATGTATCAGGGTCATCAGAAGCAAGGATATATTATCCACTTCCAAGGGTCATAGATATGAGGTTGTGCTTCTAATCATACTATGAGACACCCTGTAGTGTGCAAACTCATCCACAAGTAAAGGTAGACGAAGTATAAAGTTAAAAAGATATGTTGAGTAGGCCTATCTTTGCAAATCGCCATGATACCTCTGCAGTGAATGTGAACAGTTAAGACAAAGATACTGTTTACTAGTGGCATTTTAGAAGCAGAAGCAAAATACCATAGGAAATGTATGCAAACATTTATGGCTGACAATACAAAATGTATTGCTCAATTCTACACAACACTAACGTTAGCGCTTGTAACCCTTGCAGCAGCTCGTTGCGCTCGCAAAGGCTGTTGTAACACACGGCTAAACTTACACCTAAATGAACATGTTTGAGACAAAATAGCAATAACTGATATGTAGTGGGCATGTTAAGAAAAAAACATGCAAAATATAGTACATTGCTCTAATTTGGCAACAAGCTCCCTGCGGGTATTATAAAACATGTCGAAGGTAGACACAACTTGTGTCCACATTAACACGCCCTGATTTGCATAAATTAAAAATGGCCGCCAAAACGCCATACAAACACCATAAGATCTGTCACATAATTTTAACAAAGACATACAATGCATGTATATGAGGATTTTAGGGTACGGTAGATTCATATTCCAGTTAATTTCAATGATTCAAGGTCACGCGGTTATACATTATATTCATTAGCAAAAGACAGAGGAACACATAGTGGAAAATCTAAGTTTATATAACCTAAAAATACAACGCAACCCCATTAATCCACTGATAATGCATGGTATTGTCCTTTGCACTTGCATAGAAGTGTACACTCCATCTCATGCACGCCGCACTTGCATGATTTTTTGCATATTTTTAAGCATCCGCAGGTCACAGGTTGGGGATCCATATTGGAAGGGGAACGACCTTGTAGCTGTACTGTAAGGGCTTCGTTCAGGGCATTTCAATAATTTCAAGTAATTATTAAAAAAATATATGTTTTATAAAATATGTCTACAAAACTGTTATTAATGCTTTTAAATATTTATTTAATCAAAACAGGGGCAGATTCTTAAAGTGTGGAGGACTCACACCCACTTGTTCGACAAATTATTATAAAAAGTGCCCTAAATTGAATAAAAAGGTTGAAACTGTAATAAAAGCTGCACAACGGTATACTGATCCATATTGAGAGGGGAACCACCTGGTAACTGTAGCGTAAAGGCTTCGTTCAAGGCATTTTATTGCCCCCCTTATATTAAAAAAGTCTAATACCGGTAATTATTAAAAAAAAAAGTTTCACCAAATATGTCTACAAAACATCCTTTTAATACTATTAGCAGTTTATTCAATCAAAATACAAAATAAGGGCGGATCTATGGTGCGTGAGGGACTCACACCCCTTTTTCGACAAATTATTAAAAAAGTGCCCTAAATTGAATAAAATTGTTCAACATGTAATAAAAGCACAACATTTGTTAAAAAGCTGCACAATGGTAAAGCATACTAATACATACTGGAAGGGTAATAGTAGTAGTAGTAAATATTTGCTTTACGTCACTTTTCGGCACAAAAGGTCTTTTAAGTGACATTATAATACGATAAAAACGTTGTAGTCAATTGATGAGATGAATAATGTACAGATGATGATGTGAGGGTGGGGGTGATAGGGCATGGTGGGTTATTGAAAGCGTTTTCCTTCGCTCGCCCGATAAGGGGTTCTGGGCATGTCTAGGGGATATACCCCCAGACATACCCAGACGGCCGGAGACTTGAGTTTCGCTGTTACTGGAAGGGAACCACCTTGTAGCTGTAGTGTAAGGGCTTCTCTCGGGTCATTTTCAATCCCACCTTAATTTTCCTTAAAAATAATTATTAGTAATTCTCAAAGAAAATTATGTTTCACCAAATATTTCTACAAAACTTATTATTACCGAATTACCAGTAATTTTATTCGAAACAGAGGCGAACCCACTCACCCCTCTTTTGCAAAATTATTATGAAAAGTGCACTAAACTGGCTTGATTATACAAACAAAAACTCTTTGGGCGGCGAATCGCCCACGTCACCCACACAATCTGGACGACATATTTTAAAAAATCTGCTCTTATTTTGCTATTTTGTTTTAATGTGATTTGTTACAAGAAAATGCAAATAGTTACCACATTACCTAAAATCAAACTTTTACCCATATCTTGAAAACTAACAATGGTATATCTATGAAATTGGTGTCTATGCATGTTTTCATAGTCAATTACCCATACAGTATTACAAACAAAACCTGTTAAAGCATGAGTAGCAGATCTTGTTTTGGTCCAAGTTGTCTTGCAATTTGATGAGCTGCAATATAACTACATTGTGGCCCTGTTCCAAAGGCAAACTAGAGCTCTTTTAACCCCTGCAGCTGTGTAATTGAAGAAATTGCAAGTAGCATCCTGGTATCAGTCTCCTCATGATCACATGGGCTGATGTTCTTCAGGTTGTTATTCATATCTGAGCACACAGCAGATGACCCATTCGTAATCACAACTACCGGTACCTTGCCACATTCTACTTCGGAAATCTTAGAACAGAGGGTAAACAGCTCTGACTTGTTGTAATCAACTCTTCAAAAACCAACCCAATTTTACGGTATCTTGGTGGAGTCAGTCAATCGCCAGTCCCTCGACTCTGTCAAATGTCATGTTTAACTGAATTCTTAAGATAAACACCCCAAACAATGTCAAGCCTGTTGACATTCTTTAGCCAGTTTTTAATGCATGGTAAAAATACATTTTCACCATATTCCCTGATAGTTGGTGATGTCCCAGGACAGATGAGCTGCACCAGATGCGCACCATCCAAAATTGCTACAGAGGTTGATGCCACGGTGTAGATTGTGGTGGGTCTACAATGAGATCAGTGAGGCACGAGATAATGTCTTATTTTTTCCCCATGGTGCATTACACCATTTCGCATAAGAGATGGTGTATGCCATTTTCAGGTGAGAATACAACTTGATCAATTTCCCGGCCAGACTGTACAGCAAGAAGTAACCTATTCTGATACAAATGTGCACAAAGTGATAAGAAAGTAGGCCAACCATATTTTCTTAGAAATTAATCCTTTGACTGCTGAAGTATTTGTTACTCATTTGCAATTATTTAAATCTGTGATGACCAGCAAATATGTCCCTTTATGAGCAAACATGACATGTTATTATTAGACTATATGACTATCTTACACACACCGTTTATCATTTTCAGTGTCATTTTATTTGTTTTAAAAATTGTTTTAAAATATAAATAAAAGATCCTAGCAGCACAAGGGTTACAACCTCGAATTAAGTAAATTGCTAAACCATTTTTAATTAACCTTAACTTGGAATTATTTTATTCGGGTGAAATGGAAGAACTACAATATATACCATGTTTTATTCTTTTGAACGAAATTCAAATTGGCCTTGTCCTCAAAAAAAGACATTGACGTTTAATTACTAAAACGAAGACTATTGGTGCTTCTAAAAAAATGGTTTCTACATTACTATTACAATTCATGGCTAAATTTGCAAAATGTTTTAGCTTTCATTCATGCAAATGAGGCTGTTCTGTCATAGATACAGAGTGTGTCCACCTTGATATTGTTTAATAAGGTGCTTACGCATATTCCTACCAAATTAGAGCATTGTACTATGATTTGCAGGTTTCGATACACTACATGCACTTAACAAGCCCACTACTGTAGAGCCGCGTCTATTTTACATGTGTCAAGTCGGCTCTTGGCAATGAATCATTTCGTGGCATCTATGTTCAGAGAAACTGAGGACTGCGTCATTGATACAGAAGAGAAGAGGGATATGATGCAAATGTCACATGAGATCTAGTACACATGTAGACATGCAGATAGCCGGCACACCATTATCTCATCTATTCTATCTCCTTGTTCAACAGTTCATGAGAGCTATTTCTTGATGTGATGTCTGTATAGCTATTGAGTGTAAGTAATTATTTCGTATGACCAAGTGGTGCCCTTTCAAATAATTAGCAACTGTGATACGGTACAAGCCATCCATACACCTAGTGAAGGCTAGTGAAGAAGGACAGGGTGGGTGACTGAATGTCTCTCCAACAATTGCTTTAAGTTTATCCACATAATGGGATCCGATCAAGAGGAGGAGTTGTAGGCATGGAGTGATAAGTCTAGCTGCTCGCACCATCCGCTCGCCCATGCTCCCCTCTCCTGCGCGCCCAGAGCAGGACCCGTCCAGTACTGTACGCTGATCTCCCCGGGATCTACCAGGTCATCTGTCAGCTTCATCACCCGCTTCTTCAGCCTGAGGACTACATCCAGGTGGTCGGGATCCTGGGCGAGGTTGTGGAGCTCAGACGGATCATCTGCAACGTAAAAATAATGTACAGTGCAACCTGTACATACCGGACCCTGTACAAACCGGAATCATGTCTATACCGTAATAATTATTTGGTCCCAAATTAATTACACTCAAAACAATACTAATTAACCCTCTTCAAACCGGAACCTGTCTACTCCGAATACCGGACTCATTATTTTCCACAAATGCATAAATTGTATTGTATTCCACCTGTCCAAGCCAGAATCGAATTTTTTTGTATAGAATTTTTTAAAATCGCATGCGGTGCACTAAGGGTTAAACAGGGCGGCAGGTGACGTAATGTTCATCCTGCTTGTTATCTGGTTATGCAATGGGGAAGGTGCGACGTTAGTATTGGTGACACCTTTTTCTCATTAGAGGAACTATTATAGCGCCTTTACTTTGAGATTGGTAAGATATTTTAACAACATAATGGATTAATAAAATAATTGGTTAGTAAAATATTGTAACAAAATTTTTGACTTGTAAAATATTAAAAGGTCGTATCAATTCATAAACATATCAGTGCATTAAACAATAATTCTCACATACATTAGACTGTGTTTTTGGATAAATTTATTCTGTTGTGATATTTAATGGCCCGATAAATAAATAAATAAATAACGGTAGGTAAAATATAAAAACATTTGATTTATTCTTTCATCGCTCGAATATTCCTATATTATTTTTTACTCTTAGTCAAGGCATTAATATTGTGTTAAATGACATAATTATACAGTATCGGATCATTTAGTTCAGCGTCATACATTACAGAAAATATATAAAAGTTACCAAACAAACGCCTGTTGTCGTTATGAAACAGTTAAAAAAATAAAACTGCTGCAATATGATTAACTCCGTAGCGAAAGCACAACTTCTACTACCGCTTTGATATTTAAACGGACTGATATAGGTGTTAACAAATATGCTCCGTCTTTGAAATGTGTGACGGACGATTACAAGAATGTAATGTTGTTTTAGATTAGGCACTAAAAAAAAGCATTGTTTATAATATGAAAAAGGGCGGGGGCCCTAGGGTAGTGGTTAGCACCGCTGCCTTTCACGCCAGAGTTCGGGGTTCGGTTCCCGGTCTAGGCGGTTTGAAAGAAACAAAAATGTTTCTTCCCCATCCACGTGTGAAAGTTAGTATTGTGGGGAGCCTCCGTGACCGAGAGGTAGCGTGCTCGGCCTCAGACCGCCAGGGTTCGAATTTCGAATCCTGTGTCTGGAGGACAGTGTCATCTCAATCATCTCACCATCCCCAGGAGGTTCTCCTGGCCCAGTTTAGCCTATATGTGCACAAAGGTGGCCTAAAGCCCGATTCATTTCATTTTATTTATAATATGAAAAATGCGCTCCGTGTGTGAAATATGTGACACACAATTACAAAAAATGATAAATTATCACGGACACAATAGGCATACTCGGTACTAGATTCTCTTATCTTTGTATAGGCCTACTAGCTGTATTATGTGTTTTATATATGAATCATGCTTGAAAAAATAATGCATGAATTGAAGATGATTATATGCTTATTATCTTATTGTAATAAAACATCTTTAAAAAATTGTGTATTTTATTATATCAATTTATTTGCATACATCCACCTATCATTTGTAGAACTACCGACGACACATCCTGAAATATAACCCTCATGTCAATTGTACAAGTTATCGTTGTTTGTTCCTCTCCGAAAGCAAAAACCCTTTCGAAACCGGAACCTGTCCAAACCGGAATAAAATTTTGTCCCCAAGGCATTCCGGTATTGACAGATTTTACTGTACAAAAAAATCACGATTAAAAGTAAGTAAATAAAATGGACTTTTATCTGTTTGCTACGTGAGCAATTTAGTTGTCGAGATTCGGAGTCAGATTCTCAACTTTTATTGTAGGGTCTTATGGCAGTAAATGTGGTTCCGTGGGAATTGCATGTTAATTCTTGACACCTATGTTCAATTTGAAGAAAAATTAATACTGAACAAAATAAAATAGGGAGTCATTTTTTTCTGAAGCTCTAAAGGTCATTTCCGGGTCATGACCCTAAACACACACGGGAATTTCTTAAAATGTTTGGATTTCAAGGTAATATAGTCGTGTAATATAGCAAATTGGAGGAAATTGGCACGAAATAGTCAAAATTCATAATTAACAAATATTCTGAAGCTTTAAAGGTCATTTCCGGTCTCTTGAAGGTCATAACCCTTAACACACATATAGTCCATAGGCCAGATTTGATCACCGTGCGACCCCCCTCCCCCCCCCCCACTACTCACCCACACCAGTTTTTTGTTAATCTTTGATATGTCCAAAGCATGAAATGAGATGTTACCAGTAAAAAAATAAGGACGAAATATATATTTTGCCCACTTATGTGGGTGTACCCCCAAACATAAAATTAGGGGCTAGGGTTACGCAAACGTCTGTCGTTTCAGTTCTAGCTGACCAATCTACACATGCAATATACCATATAAAAGATAACAAAACATCCGTTCTACTGATGAATTGCATGATGCAGTGGATCGAACAGTTATCTCTAGACATACGTTTAAACATTTTTTTAATACAAATAATCAAAATCGACAACAAAACAAACTAGTAAACATGGTCAATGGAAACGACTTAATAAAACATAATTATTGGCCATATATATATTTGACCTATGTTTTCTAAACCCAGATGTGTATATCCTTAAAACTGAGTGTCATTTATATTTGTACATTGCAAATTGCATATATATTTTTAAACGAAAGAATATTGCAGATATTTTTGAAAATGTGTGTATTTATCCTGGGTTTAAATATGAAACATTGAACTTTGCTCCCGCTTGTTTTTATATAATTGGTGTGTGCTGAATTCGAATCTGTCGTATAAAATTATATATTTGGTGTCCTTCACCTTTAAATAAGCAAAAAAAAAAAAAATTGTTACAAATTATTGCACGATTTGTGGTTTGTGCATGAGTTTGAGTTGATAAATTTATGTCTCATGTTTTTCGATCAAAATGACCTTTATTTGACATTCAAATTCAAAATGGTTACCGCCAACAGACAAATAAAAGTTTTTTTATGCACGTAAACTAAAATATCATAAACAACATTTGTTTAATGGAAATCTAAAAAGTAGACTACGTATTACGGTAGATTAGGTTGCAAGGCATTCGAAACTGTGTTTAAAAGCAGTATATTCTAACATGCTTTGATGTGCTTAGTATTGAGAATGACATCATTATTTTAATAATTTTTTAATATTATTATTTTAATAATAATATGCAAAATGACGTATATCTTGGATTTTAGGAAAAAATATATGTCAGAAGTTCAACAAGAAACGCCAGAAATGCTTGTTTCGGCTCCCAAGTCACACAATATCAGTAAATTGTGAAATTCCGAGCCACAAATTAAAAAAGAGGCTTAATTTACATTTTGATAGCCATTTTGTTCATATGAAGGTAAATTTCGCGGCCATTTCGGCTTTTTTATTTCAAATTTACTCGTCAGTAACGTTTAGTCCTAATCCACTATGTTACCACAAATGCGTCATATTATCGTCAACATGTTTAGCAGTATACTTATAGTAGCAGTAAATACATAAAAAACGGCGGATGTCTTGGATCTAAAGGTCAAATAAAGGTCAGTTCTTTCCAAAGGCACGAGAGAAAAATCAAAAATTAAAAATCTTGCAGAATCCACAAATTGTACGTTCATCTGCGACAAACTATAGAAAATATGGGGTTTTCTTAACATTTTGGTGGTCATTTTGTGCTTTGCTAATTTGAAGGTAAATGTCTCTAAATATAGAGGGTTATCTGACAGATTCACATTCAGCACACGCAAATTATGTAAAAACAAGTGACTACAAAAGTACAGGCCCACACTAAAATCCCGAGCAAAGTTGCATGTTTCAGATTTCAACCCAGGCTAACTAGATTTATTCTCATAAAAGGCTGCAATATTCTTTCATTAAAAAAATATGTATGATATTTATAAATATAAATAACACACATTTGAAAGAATACACATATCTGGGTTCAGAAAACATAGGCCAGATATGGATATGTCCAATAACTATCATTTAATATGTTTTAATGACCATGTTGACTGGTTTGTTTCGCTGTTCATTCTGTAATTTTATAATAAACACATGTTTGAGCGTCTGTGGAGAGACTACTATTTACTCAACTGCAATGCGTGATGTATTATTAGAACGGGAATTTAATTATCTGTTATATGGTATATTGCATGTGCAGATTGGTTAATCAGAACACCAACGACAGACGCTTACGTAACCATACCCCCTATATTCAGACAGGTTTGGGGATACCCAAATAAAAGCGCTCAAAATATTAAGTTCGTCCCTATTTTTTACTGGTGACATCTCATTTCATGTTTTGGACATATCAAAGCTTAAAAAAGCTGGTGAGTAGTTGGGGGAGGGGGGGGGGGGCGCATGGTGACCGATCCATGGACTAATATGCATATTTAAAAACTTAGCAATAGTTGACCTTGAAATGACCTTCGAGGGGTTTCAAAATGTTATTTCATTTTTTTTTAAATTTTATGATATTTCCTGAACAATTTCGGTCATTTTGATGTGTTACACGACTAGTAAGACATGTGTTTGAAAAAACTATAAAAAAATGAGCTCTAGGGGTCATGACCTCTAGGGGTCGAAAAATGACATTAAGGTGATCTAAAAAAAACCACACCCTATTTTTTTGGAATCAGCATAAAATTCTGAACAAGAACAACGTAGGTGACAATAATTAACACGAGATTCCCACGGAGTTACATAAGACCATACACTATTTACGGGATATTTTATGTTGTTAATCAAATTAAAAAACACTAACAAGTTACTTAGTTGTAATTATCACCCACTTGCAGTTGTATCTCGCTCACGCGATCCACAACTGCGAGTGAGTGAAAATAATTCAGATTTGATAAAAAATAAGGTCCATTATTTTGAAATCTTGCTGGTTGATGTAATAAAAAATGACAACAAGCGAATATAATCGGGACCGGTGTTTCAAGGGTTACACGGTAAATTACATTATAATCCGATGGATTAGAGCTATTGATGCTCATTTCTGAAAGAAATCACAAAACTTGGCCCAGACGCCCCTTGGGGTGTACTTATCATATTCTGATATAGAACACACATTTGGGATTTGCTAACACCCCTAATTTGCATAAATTCAAAATGCCAAAATTGTTGAATAATATACACTATTGTCACATATAAGTCATCTGGCAATATTTGGCAAATTTTATATTTGTTTTTGATATTATATATGCTTGATTGACTAAAGAGATCTAAGTTTCGATTTAAGAACAAAAACACAAATAAATGGTTCAAGGTCACAAGCATATTGCTTAAAACCACAATTTGGCAACATTAAAAAATCTAATTTGGGATGTTATTTCACGCTCGTGGAATATGCACCATTGAATTAGAATTTTTTTTTACATTTTCATGTATATATGTATATAGTGTTCCATGTATCCCTAGGATTTTAATGTCAGGGTCATAAGGTCGACATCTTAATATCTGTACAAAAACAATATAGTTCAATTAATTGACCAACATTAGGATACTAATTTGAGAAGTGTATTATTTATATTGAGAGTTCACAAACTTTTGAGAGGAGGCAAGAAAGTAGGACTAGAATTATGCAAAACATAGTGAATAGCATAGGCCTATTTTTAAATGTGGGGTGAAATAAAAATATGTATGTAAGCTATGCTATTTAGCTAATTTCACATGTCCTATCATAATTCGGGGAGATTATCGTTAACATTAAAATTCAAAGAAAAGTTTAAATAAGTAGTAATTTACTAGAACGTAAACTTGTTCATATTATTACTTGCAGGATGAATTGTGCGTCAACATTCGCATTTCAACTAATCCTTCAAATCACAAAGTAGAGATGATTTGCAAAATCCAATAATTAATTATAGATTGTTATCTCACCTATCAGGTTGTAGAGGTGTACTCGTCCCGTGTTGAGGTCCCGGGGTGTAAACCTCCTGGCCTGCATCAGTCTGCCCATCCTCTTTATGTCTTCTGTTGTCAGCAGAAATCCATCTGTCGTCACCGGGTCGAGATCCAGCCCCAGCTCTCGTACATTTGGCGGGTAGCGCCAGGCCACGGTGGCGTTCAAACCCCAGCCATCGTTGGAACCCTCGTAGCCCCAGATGAGCTTCCATTCGTTTTCTCTGCGACGTTAGATAAATGTTAACCCTTTAAGCACTATTGTGTCGTTTACGCATCGATATTAAATTCATTGAATTTCAAATGGTATTATTCGTCACAATAAGCACGATCCCAGCAAAGACGGGACATTCACCCAATGCTGTTTCAATGTTGGGCCAGCCTCGAAGACGGTGGACCAACATTGAAACAGCTTTGGGTGAATGCCTCGAGTTTGCCGAGACAAGCACGTTTTGAGCTTCTAGTCGAAATAATCACTTGGGCATTTGACCTTTTCCCACTATAAATTATCTTAATTCAATCGTGGGTGGGTGACAATTTCTCATATTTGTTTATTTGAGCCCAAACTTTGAAAATCTTGATGTTGAAACACTGATTTCATTCGAATTCCCGATAACTGCTAATAAGATAAAAAGGTGATTAGCAGTGAAAGGGTTAATAAAACTATCACCTTGAGATGTCAACTTCAGAGTGCATGTATTAACTGAAATGTATCTAATTTGTGGGTGAAGATCTCAACGATTAATTGAAAAAAATGTTTTTAAACGAGCTTGAGCGTACATGTATAGCATTCATTTGAACCTGTAATTGGGCTAGTATTACCAGCTTCAAATAAATAAATCGTCTTCTTGAATATGAAAGGGTGTAATTGCCACTTCACACCCTTTCACATCCAAGGGGACACTACAGCGTTTAAAAGTAATACATCACTAAATAACTATTAGAGTTAAAAGTCAAATGCGAACATTGGGTCACATTTTGTACTTTGTGAATAAATGCTGTGATAAGTTTTTTTTCACAATGACAAAGCCAAAGATACAAACGATATGTGGCCCATGCACTCTGTACCTCATGGCAGCCTGACCGAAAGATTCTGGTTGTCTCATGTCCAGATTGTAGACCAGACTTGTCCTCTTAGATCCACGTCCGTGAAGTATCATTTCTGACTGGTCGACGCCATCTAGCGAGTCGTCTAGAATCAAAACAGCCATATTCCACTAGAACACGATGATTTAGTTTCATCAAAAATATAATATAACTCTAGGCCACTATGTTTTTTTTCTCTGTTATAGATGAGCTAGCACATTAGATTTAGACCGCGCAATACCAAAAAAAAAACTGCTCAGCGGGCTCATTAGATTGTTGCCGATTTCCGAAAAACAACTGTCAATTTCGGGACATAAAACAACATTCCGAAAAAAAACAAGTTCATTTCGGGAGATAAGAAATATTTTACCAGCTATGTTTTTTTTGCTTATTTTTCCGTCGCCCCATCACCTTTTTTTAACAAAGGTCTAAATTGTTTTTTGTTTCGTCGCCCTCATTAACTTTTCAAGAAATTTGTCTAATGTTTTTTTTATTTGGACGCCCCCATTAACTTTTCCTAAAATAGGTTAAATGTTTTTATTTCTTAGTTTTTTTTCCGCACCCCCTCATTAAATTGTAAATTTTTACTGATCTAAAACAGAAATTAAACTTAGTGGCCTTAGCATGTTGTGTATTTCTGTTTCTATGCATTACAAACTAACCTAATTTGGTGTTCGGTTTTAAATCGATACCAAGCTTTGGGCGGACACAGAGTCAATGATTGACTTTCTTCTGTATTAACCCTTGTGCTGCTGAAGTTTTTGTTTCTATTTTTCATTCATTTGAAGCTGGAATTGCTGACGCAATTTCCAGCTTCAAATGAAGAAAAATATCTCTATGTTTTTTAAACTAAACATCGACAAAATTAAATTATTTGATTAATGACTGATTATTCACCAATAACTATTATATTGGATTTCCGATGGTTTTAAACTTGCCTGAAGACGTGTATACGGTTCTAGCCAGACAAGGGTTAAAAATAGGAAAAAGTTAGATGAAAATAAGGCCATTTCTCAGTCATATCATATCCACACGAAATTAGACTGCCTTCCAGCATACCAGGCATGCCCTTTACATATACATACCCCGTGAGATTGATGTAGGCCTATTAGCGTGTATATTTCATAACTATGTTGCATAGGCCCTATCGAATTACTTTTTATACAATTGTAAGAGATTTATCAAACAGATTAAAACTCGTACCTGCAGGTAGCCCAGCCAAAGAGAGAATGGTTTGATGCCAGTCAGTCACGTGCATCAGCCTGAAAGCAGGATCAGCTTCATGGAATAGGCTGCTCTAGATCGGAGTTTTGTTAGGCCAGTTTTGTCTGGTATTATATTGCCAATCAGTTGCACAAGATCAACTCGCTCAACAATAATATGCTCCGATTTTAAGGATATATAAAGCATTTTTAGTTAGGCCAACTTGTATAATATTCTCCCACTCGAGATTGTCGGTCGCCGAGTGGGATACAATTATTTGTATTTATTAAGTTTTTGACAAAACTATAGCACTGATTAAGCACATTAAGCATTTCATCTTAAAAAAAATGGTATCGGGATAAATACATTTTTGACCACTTCAAGTGTCCTGGAGACGCAAACAACAACACAAAGTGAGAGAAAAACAATTAGGCCTAGTTGTTTTTATATGTTGTTGTGACAGCATCATCCCTGATAAAGCAGAATGGTGGTGCATTCATTAAACGTTATTGAATAAAAATGGTCACTGTTTATTTACTGCTAATCAAAACTAATTAATCCCAGTGAATATGATGTTCACCTAATGCTGTTTCAAATTGGGACAGCGTCGCAGACGATGGTACAAGCATTGGAACGGCAATATTTTGTATTTACGGTAATATGTTAACGATAAACAAGTGTTTTAAGAATTAGATATGTTATTTATATAACATTTGCCCAGCAAATACGAGGCGTTGGCCCAATGTTGGGCTGATGTGTGGCCCAGCGTCGTAGACGCTGGGCCAAAATCAGCCCAGCATTGGGCCAGCGCCTCGTATTTGCTGGGGTACTTACCCTGTGTGAACTTGACCTGTATTGTGAACCAAGGATCCAGTAACGAACCCAACGGCCCTGGTTCCACCCTCAAACAATGAGCCCTTTCCTCCCCGGAGAGGGGAATTGTCATGGTGCTCAGTCACGGCGCCGCCATTCTAGATAAGACACAGCGTGGAGTCAAATATTAACCCTTTAAGCGCTACAGTAACATCTTTAATTTTTTGTTCATTTGATATTATATCTCGCTACCGCGACCCATAACTTTAAGTGCGCAAAAATGATTTATTATATCTGTACAATTTGGGTCGAAATATCAACCTTTCTTAATTTTTTTTGCTCATTTTTCTTATATATTTTTCGAAGGCCAAGCGGAAAGGCTGAGAACAGCTTTTGGCGCGAGTAGCACATGAGACTTTTCAGCGCGGGGACGTCATATTCTGACGTCTGAGGCACTGAAAGAATTAAACAAAATAATGGCCGTAAACATAACATTACATAATTGGTATTCATATGAAGCGGAAAAAGCTAACGAAGACAATTATGATGATTTCAAATTGAAAAAAAACTATGGTCTCCATGGTTTATACAAAAATATTTCAGATTAGTAAGGGCTAAGAATGAGCAACATAACAGTATTTAACCGTTGTCATGCTGGATCTGCAAACATACCATTTTGCAAGTTTCAAATTCAATACTTTGACATACTGAAAAATATCTAATAGCTTGTGATAGACAGAGTTGGATTATTTTCAAATAATTGGATATCTACTTGGACATTTATAAATAGTAGGAATCTTTTAAATTGGATTATTTTGAAGTTATTGGATATCTACTTTTTATAAAGAGAGATATTTTTCGTTTTTTCAAGCTGGAAATTGCGTTAGTAATCCTACCTTCAAATTATTGTAAATAACTAACTGGAAATAATGTCAAATCATTATTCATTGACTGATGGACATGACAACTTTACAATAAAAATCATGTGTGTGTGATCCGTGAAATTAAATAGTACAATTTCAAAACATTTTGAGACAAATTTACATGAAAAGCAAACAGTGTTTTTAATACAGCGAGATAAAAACAGCTGGGGTGCACGGCAAACAAGAGCCATTGATCCAATGCTGGCCGAATGCTGGTTCATCGCATGCAACGCTGGCCCAACATTAACCCAGCATTGTTTCAACATCTCATAGTTTACAATTCCACCAGTTCACCATGTTTTTGAGCTCACATCTGAGGTGAAGATTATGAGGGTGTTGTCGTAAAGACCTTCCTTCTTCAACACGTTGATCAGGTCATTCACTCGATCGTCAAGGTGGGTCATCATGGCTAGCAAAACAATCCATCTATGCTTCACATTGCTTACGTAATCATCATTTTTACCTCTTCAGATTTTCATAATACGTCAAATAATTAAATTAAAAATAAAAATGCTCTGAAAAGCATACCAGTTTTTACTTGGTCAAATTAACTTTCAAATAATGGACTATCTAATGATTATATTCATATTTATATAAGATCAGTTATGTAAAGCGTTTAATCCGAATTATGCAGCAAATGTGATTTAGGGAGTTTAACAAATGCCTTTTTAATTATAAATTTTAAAGTCAAGTGTTATGTCGGAATAGGTTTAAGCGATACTTTATCAAAAAATAATAATTGGTGTTATCCCAGCAAACACGACGTGATTGAAATTTTAGTTACCATAAACCGATCTTCTCTTCTCATCTTTCACGTCTGCGTGCATGTCCATGTATTTATCTGGAGCCTAAAATACAGCATAATTATAATAACAAAAGCAGAAAACGCTGTCCCAACATTGGCTCCACAGTGTGTCAACGTCTTGGACGTTGACACACTGTTGAGCCGAAGTTGACCTGACGTTTATATACGTAAGTTCCACGGTTGTTCACTGTTTATTCCGAGTGTATAGACATGTACCAGCAAGCACCAATGCTGATTTAATGTTGGTCCAGCGTCGCAGACGGTGGCCCAGTATTAAATCGGCATTGGTTCAACGTCTCGTGTTTGTTGGGATGGAAGTATACACCAATTCATGGTGCCAACATATACCAGGGCTGATTGTATATTTGTTTGAACACCCATTATCATCAATGCTGCGTAGAGCGCGTGAAGCACTTGTTATGACATACGACGGGATATAAATGTGATTTTTATATAAACGATATAATGTGGCTGTTCACAACATAATATCGCTCTATTGGACAAAAGGTCCGTGTCATATACTTCGTGTAGTTGACTCCAACTAGTTTGGAATTTTGCCCCTAGTGAAAATCTCAATTTATAAAATTCCATCAATTGACGTTTATGTGAAAAGAATAATTGTATATGATCGTGTGAAATGTTTTTTTATGATTATGCAAATGCTGAGAACATTGGAATATTTTACAAAGAAAAATGTGAAATGTCTTTGAAATATACGAAAACTAAAAGCCAATACGACACATCGACCCAATGTTGGACCGATGACGTCAGCCCAACATTGGGCCAACATTGGGTCGATATGTCGTGTTTTCTGGGTAGGTAGTTTTTCTACGGTGAAGTACCTGATTATGGTGCTATATCAAATAAACAAACAGTATACAGTTTTATATCGCGATTATTCTCCCGCACCAGGCAAACAGCGGTAACTGCTAACCGTACTTGAAAAGGAAGCAGTTACGACTGACTTCTAAGATACTTGTTCAGATTTACCTGTAGGGGCATGTGAGGCACGGTGTGTGATAGTAACATGAAGAAAGGCTCAGTCTTGTCATGCTCGTGGAGAATCTGTATCGCTCTTTCTGTTACGGCGTCCTGTATTAAAAATAAAACATAACACAAGTAAACGAACGTTACCAGATATACTTTGTATTAGCACATGTGATACATGGAAATCGCGTTATAGTTATACCAGCAAATGTTGCTATCCGGGGAGGTATTCGATGGCTCGAATTATTTTTTATCCAGTATAGCTGTGTCTGACACATATGTATTTAGTACGTATGTCGTACCAACTGACCGTTGTGTGAGTGCCATTGGCTGTTTTATTTAGTTGTTGGTTACTTCTCCAATCGTACAAGGCAGGGTCTGGTGGCTCTGAATTGAAAAATAAAACAATATCAACATTTAAAAATTAAATTAACAATAAAATATGCGGTGTTTTTAAACATAATTGAAACATGTTCCGCCCTATTATTGATGGTAAATAATTAATGGTACACATTTAACTCTTACGGCGCGGGGATCGACTTTAGACGTCAGAATCTGACGTCTGTCGATCTGCAAGAGTAAAAATATGTATAATGGCTGTAGACTCATAACATAGGTATTCAAATAAAGCGGAAAGAGCTAACTAAAGCCAGGCTCTCACCAAACGGCGATCAATATTGGCGAAGTCAGCGAATTTTTTGCGACACATAAATCGGCGAATTTTTGTCGACAGATTTGTCACGAACTGTTCCCTTATTGAAGAAATTTGGTGTGACTTCAAGATGCGAACAGTTGACGACTAATTAGTGACAATTTGGTGACAAAAAATAGCGAGCAGTTGACGTACATTTGGCGAACCCGGAGAACAGTTTGCCACAACTCCGTGAATTTTTGGGGAGAACAGCGACTGTTTGGGGATTTTAGGCTAGATATCAGGGTCGCCCAAAAGTCGCTTAAATTTGGAGCATTTTCAAAACTCCAGGAGAACGTTTGCGAACATGGATAAGGTTTGGTGGAAGAGGAGAACGTTTGGAGAACTTATGAAACGTTTGGAGAAGTTTGTAAGAGATTTGGGGAATTTCGCAAATTTGGAGTTCGCCAATGTCACCAAATAGTTGCAAGCCTGTTGAGATCCCACTTTAAGACATTTATGATGATTTCAAATTGAAAAATCCCTTTGGTCTCTATGGTTTATACAAAAAATATTTCAGCGCCTTTAAAGTTATTCAATTACTTAACACTCACGTACAATTTCGTCTTATTTTCACACACATATAAGGGTGAATTACTCCTAATGTAACAATGTCAAAAGAAACACCATAACGTTCTCATTGGGGTGGATCTCATAATTATGTTGTGACTTCTAATGTTGTCTCAATGTTTGGCCAGCGTCGCAGATGGTGGACCAACATTGGGACAATATTGAAGTAGTGAGTTTTATTGAAAATTTGCCAGGCGATGCATACATGTTATAGCATAGCTTGGAGGGGGATTGGGTAACAATACTACAGAACTATGTAAGCCTCGTTGAAGATCATACTGTGCCATATATTCCGCATCACACATCATACAACAAGTATATATTTTTGACATAAACTTTTGAACAATACTTGATTGTAAATTGGATACTTTATTTAGCTCCCAAGATTATAATATTACGCGACTATTTCAAAATTGTTCAAGACACGACAAAGAAAAACAAATAGCTAAAAAAATGCTGATTGCACAATAGGAAATGAAAGACAAAAAAGGCAATTATTTAGATGTCATTTTTAAATATTCATACTGATAACTGATCGCATGATAAATAAATAACGAGTGTAAAATGTACAAGTTTGCTACTTGGTTTAATAATTCTATTAGACTCACGAGTGGTATGTGTGAACTGTTCAGCCATGCCGCCAAACATGCCGTCAAAGGAATCGAACCCACGCTGTGTGGGCGTACAGTCAGCCTGACAGAACCCAAGATGCCACCTGAATTCACATCGACATGGACAAAAAACTTTAAAATATTTTCAAATCGAAACTAACAGTGATTCACACACTGTATGTAATGCAAATGAGCTCGTATCCCGCTGATCACGACAATTGTCGTTTTCAATCCATTTTATTAGTCGATTAAATCACTGTTATTGGGAACGAAACGACTGTTTAAACATCAAGATTTGAACAAATTTTTCTCAAATTAAACAAATATGAGTAATTTCCACCCACTTGAAGTGCCGCGACCCACAACTTCAAATGGGTGAACATTTTAAATATTTAATTTAGCGTTTAAGGGTTAATTATATAGATGTCGTACATCAGACATCGGCCCTAGCAGTCAAAGTGTTGTATGTGCCACTCCAATGAGTGCCACATACAACACTTTGAGTGCTAGGGGGCGTGTGGAAGCTTACTTTCCCATCAGATGTGTCTTATAACCTCGAGTCTTCAGTTTTTCTGGCAGAAACGTCATGTCGGTGGGCGAGCAATGAGGAGTGACACCAGTAAGAATAAAATGCTGGAAATAAGATGACGTGATTTTATTTAACAGGTATGTGGTTCCAAAAGTATTATTGGCATTCTGTATTGAAAAATATGAAAATTAACAAATCGCGGAGGAATATGTTCACACAAAATGATATCGTCAATATTATGTCTTAACTCACAAAATAATCGCAACATATAATTATATGCAATGAAGCAAAATATTGACAAAAAATGTCAAAAAATGACAAAATACTGAAATCATTTTGTAGCTTTATATTTTTGGCAGGGATGTTGCAAAAATTGCCTAGATACCCATATAAATAACGGAAAACTCACGTAATCAATTTTCTGATAATACTAATTTTCTCAAAACTATTTTTTAAATGTATCGTTTTGCAGTCAATGTATAAATCTAGATTAAACGGTATGTTTCTGTGCATGCTGTAAAATTAACTTTCGGAAGTAACATTTTTGAGTGATCATTTTGATCCAAACAACCATGTTATTTTCACGTAGATTAACGTATGTATCTGTAAGTTGATGATACCGAGATGGAAGGGGGTATTTCATATTTCGTTTTTTTTAATAAACTGACCTGCATTTTCGATTTGTAAGGATATATTCCAGTCATGAGAGCGTGACGGGACCTGTTAACACAGAAGCACATTAATTATTTTTTCAATTAGTTAAACTTGAAGTTGTCTCTCACATGAATTCAAAGGAATAACGATATATTGAACCTATGTTGTTCTTATGTTGGCCAAACGCTGTTTCTCTTTAATTACCCATTTAACCGCTGGAAAATAATTTTATATATTGTATTATTCATTTTTTTATCACTTTCAAATGTCAGATTTTTTAAGCATGGTACTAGAGGTACTAGAGGTAAAACGTCACATCAATCAGCCAAAATTAGAAACCACTTGTGAATCGCGTCAAATGAGTAAAAATTCCAATTGAATAACTCGGCGTCTAGCCCTTTAACCGCCAAATTATTCAATTTGAATTTTCACCCACTTGAAGTTGTGTCTCGCCGATGCGATCCACAACTTCAAGCGAGTAAAAATTATTCAGACTTGACAAAATGAAGGTCAACTCTTTTCAAATCGTGCCGACTGATGTCACATTTTATCTATAACATGTTTGAAAGGTGGTACTTAATGTGCTAATGAAAAATGAAAAACCGAATATATTCGGGACCGGCGATTAAAAGGTTGAAGAAGTCAATGTATCCGTCCATACCGGACACGCTGCATGTAACAAGTGCTAACTCTTCCTTTACCGACCTCCCCCTTATAAAACTACCCCCAGAAACCGACTTCTTTATATGAAGTAGCCCTGAGCTAGCCTCTGGACACAATACAGGTCAAAGCTATGCGCATGCGCACATCGCTCACATTAAAAATGCAAGAGAACTTTGCGTCCGAAAACGACAACAACATAAAATTAAGATACCACATTATCACATAATTAGAAAAGATAGAGAAAATGCTCGCGGTTTAGGAGGTAGAGTAGCCATTTTGGTCAGAAAAGATATTAAATTTGATCAGATTGATACATCAGAATTTAATGAAGAATTTTTAGCTATTTCGTTCATCTCAGAGAAACGCAACACAGCTCTAGCCACCATATATAATTCCCCAAATATAAAACCAAACATAGATAATTTGAAACATATACTAAATAGGTTTCCGCATTCGATTTTTATGGGAGATTACAACTCAAAACATGATATTTTAAATGCAGAAAATCTAAAAAAGAAGGAGATTATCTATTCAACATTGTAGAAGAACTAGATTTACTAGTAATGAATGACGATTCACCAACATTCTATAAAAATACCACCGCTCCAGGTGACATACTAGACTTGGCAATAGTGAGTCGCAGCATGGCGACAAGAGTGGCTACATGTGAAATTGGTCTGGACGTAGGAAGCGACCACCTCCCTGTACACCTGACGATCAATTCAACAAAAATAATCAGACAAAATAAGAAAAAAATACTCAAACACGAAAAAACAGATTGGTCCAGATTTAAAAAATATATCATTAATAATCTAATTATGACTGAAGCTAAATGGCCGTCTGAGATAGACTTAGCCTGTGACACCCTAGCAAAAATAATCAAGGCAGCATTAGATAAATCGTGTCCTAAAAGTAAAGTTAAAGATACGGATTTCTTCATATCCAAGGAGACTAGCAAACTAATTAAATTAAAAAGACAAATCAGACGAATAGCACAAAAAACCCAGGACCCAATACATAAAAGACTTGTCAACCAACTAAAAATAATAGTCGCAAAAGCAGTAAAAAACGATAAAGACACCTGGTGGCGAAAAAACACAAAAGACCTTGACGAGGCCAAAGATAGTAGAATGCTTTGGAATACGTTCAACAGAATTAGTGGTAAGAAATCCCAAACGACCAACAATAACCCTGTAATTAATTCAAATGGGAAATCAACTGAAAATGATAAAGAAAAAGCAAACGCGTTTGCTAAAACACTAGGAAAAATCCAAAATACCCACCCGGGACCCATTTTCAAAGACAAATTTAAGAAAGAAGTAGACGATGCAATCACATCAAACCACCAACTCTTCAATACATTAGATCACGAAAAAGAAGAAATTGGCGATGATAGTCCAACAATGAGAGAAATAACTATTGCGGAAATCAAAATCCAACTAAGTAAAATAGAAGGACGCTCAGCGCCATGAGCTGATGGGATTAGGTACCCAGTTTTAAAACAATGCCCCGATATCGTCTTCGAATACTTGGAATATATATATATCATCTGCTTAAAAATAGGTTATTATCCAAAAGCATAGAAGCAGGCTACGGGAATTATGATCCCAAAACCCGATAAAGACCCAAAAATAACTACAAATTACAGACCCATAAGTTTATTGAGCTGCATAGGTAAATTATTCGAAAAAAATACTGGCGAATAGGATCAGAGGTGAACTGGAAGAAAAAGCATTCTTTAATATCTGGCAGTTAGGATACAGAAATAAACGATGCGCGATGTAACATATATCCAGACTTACAGACGACAGTTTGATAGCCCACGAAACAAATAGAGTTGGCGCTGCTGTGTTCATCGATATAGAAAAAGCATTTGACACATGTATGGCACAATGGCTTAAGACACAAACTAATGACGGGCGACCTACCCAGAAAAATAGTTGTATTAATGTCCTCATTTATCACCGATAGAACGATATCAGTAAATATAAATGACGAAGCCTCAGACAATGTCCAGTTAAACGCCGGAACGCCACAAGGCCCGGTCGTCAGCCCACTACTGGACTACACATATATTTTTAATATATGTGAATGACTTACCTATTGATCCCCTTAATAATCAAGTAAAGATTTCACAATTCGCAGACAACTTAAGCATGTGGACATTTGGTCCAAATAATGTATAATATGTACAATATAGAATATCGAAGACATTAAAAGACATAAAACAGAAGAATTAATCTTTTAAAATTACTTAGTGGTACAGACTGGGGATGCAACCCGAAAACAATAATGAGGATTTACATAACATATGTGAGACCAGTACTAGAATACGGCGCAATAGTTATGCTATCCGCGGCCCAAGTTCACTTAGAAAAACTACAAAAAGTACATAATAAAACAATACGAATAGCTTTTAGAAAACCGATACACACTCGAATCACAGACCTACATGAAATGGCAGGTAACATCTTATTTAGACAAACTAATGGAACACTACAAAGATACTATAAGCAAAACAATTGAAACTGCAACAATACGTCAACATAACATTGGATCAACGCTCGATATCAAGTAATGTATTCACAGCGACAGCCTATGCTGCTAGATGGCCTCAATGTATGAAAACAACAGATAATGTAAATCATATTGAAGTCATGGGGATTTTTAATCCGAAGTTAAACAACTGAAAGGAAGTTGTTCAACCACGGTTTTTGCCCCAGAATATTTCGGACGCTAAATTATGAACCCTTGCACTATATAGCATAAGGCACAAATAAATTATATGGTATGAGTCAGTGTACCATAAATTCACGTTTGAACTGTTTAGAAACCGCTAATCATGCAACTTTGACATGTCTAGCCGCTTTTAAAAAATCGAAATCCAACGTTTTTAATTTTTTAGAATAAGCTAGTTTTAGTGCTCACAAGAGGCATCATGTAATAAGAGAAATGTCTCATGCTGACCATTCAAAGAAGCCCAAAATTAAATTAGAATACCATCTTGATACAGCTCGGACCATAGATAGCTAGTGCCATGCCAGATCATCACAACCCATTTCGACATATAGATATAGAAATCACGTTAGCGAAAATTATTATCTTTTATATTAATATTATTTTATAATTATATTACATTTTTTCAAACTTCTATCCCCAGCATCATAAAACAAGTCCTTAAATAGCAAAAATGATCGGCTACATGGAGTCTACTCTACGGATTAACTCTGATTTGTTGTAAAATCACTCTCATCGCCCTTGGAGCGCTAGTGTTCCCTAACTAACCAAAGCGTTCATGTCACTGACCATTCTGGTTGGCGATTTTCAACCACGCATTTAATTACATATCTCCATTGCAATAATGCATGTACACATGTGGATTTCGTATTATCCTACGAAACGTAGTTTTCGCATAACTGCGAAATTGGTAAAGAAAGAGTTAAAGTGGTGGTCTACCTATGGCCATGACTGAATCAGATAATCATCACTCGTGATTCAGCTGTTATTTAAATATCCAATTTATGTCTATATCCGTTATGTAAATAAGCCAATAAAAAGTGTTCCAGGTGCCAATCGAAACAAGCAATTAGCATTTCAAGATTTAACCTCTTGAGTGTCACTATGACGACTTAAGTCGTCATACTTTTGTCGCTCCCCAGTGCCGCAATGACGACTTAAGTCGTCATTTGTCAAGTATTTACCAATAGCCCCCCTGGCACGAGTGGGCCCCCTAATTCATTTATGTCTGCCTCAGAGTAAAGAGTGGGAAATTCGCGGTGATTATTTGTTTAGCGTCACATGATCACTGCATTGGTCACATGATCATACAGCGATCACGTGATACACTTTTTCCCTCCTTGATATGCTTATTTGCATAAATACATGGCTTCCGTCGACCATCTTGAATTTTTAACTTTTGACAGAATATTCCTACAATCTTATGTAATACCTCATTTTTGACTAATTTGAGTACACTGATTTCATTGGCATGGTTATTTTTACTATTCAAGGTCATCTAGAGGTCAAAACCAAGATGGTTGCCATCGCGGCCATTATGAATTTTTAACTTTTGACAGAATAGCACTAGATTCTTGTGTAATATCTCATTTTCGACTAATTTGAATACACTGAATTCAGTGGAATGGTTATTTTTACGTTTCAATGTCATCTAAAGGTCCAAAACAATATGGCCACCAATAACCAGAAAAAACATGGAAACTGGAAAAAGTGTTTCTATTCAATAATTTATCTGCTTTGCCCTTGAAATAACCTTTATATGAACTTGTCCTGACCCTGGAGTAAAACCCCAGTGAAGGGCAGCCCCAAACCATATCACCTTCATTACCCACGTTCAGGTGTTTTTTGACTAGAAGGCCCTGTTCTACAAGACTCCAATTGACCTCATTTTGCACTGATGTTAGCGCTGGTAGAGGGTGTGATATAAGAGGTGACGGGTGATATAAGAGTGGGGTATTACCCCTCCAAGCTACATATAATCACTGTACCCCCTAGGATGCATGTTGGAAGGCTTCCCAGCCACAATATGTCAACTGCAGCCTTATGCAACACTCATTTGCAACAAAAAACATATGGGAACTGTAAAAATATGTTTTTATTCAATATTATAGCTGGTTTGACCTTGAAATGCCCTTGATATGACCTTGACCTGACCCTGCAGTAGAGCCCCAGCAAAGTGCAACCCCAACCCATGTCACCTTTAGTATCCAGGTGTGGGTGCCTCAGGTGTTTTGTGACTTCAAGCCCATGTTCCACAACACTCCAATGGACCATTTTTTGCATTGATTTTAGTGTTGGTAGTGGGTGTGATATAAAAGGGGACTGGGGATATAAGAGTGGGGTATTACCCTTCCAAGCCACATAATAGTCACTGTACCCCCTAGGATGCGTGTTGGAAGGCTTTCCAGCCATAATATGTCAGCTGCAGCCTTGTGGAACACTCGTTTGCAACAAAAAACTGTAAAAACTGTTTTTTTATTCAATATTTTAGCTTGTTTGACCTTTAAATGCCCTTGACATGACCTTGACATGACTTTGGGGTAGTACCCCTGTAAAGTCTAACCCCAACCCAAGTCAGTTTGTAGCCAGGTGTGGGTCCATCAACTGTGGGCAAAGATAATTCCCATGGAAGATTGTTCCCCTAAAACTCCCCGTGTGCCTTATGTGGCGTGGCACAGGGGAGCACAAAAGGCCTGGCACTCAAGAGGTTAAAAATGTTCGATGTTCTGAGAAGTTCTAAGACATCTAAATATATAAGTCCACTTAATTAGTTTTAATTGTTATCTATTTTTGATAACCCACATTTCCTGCTGAAGTGAAAGAACAAGGTTTTCAAACTCCAGGGTCAACTATTATTTGTAGGTTTCTTAATAATGAAGAAACGACAATGGTGAATATGCGTTAATAAGTATACTCTAGTGAAACTTTATCATTTATATTTGACTGGAATGAATGTGCTTCTAACGATGCCGGCCGTTATTCGGCCATTATTAATAAATGGGGGTTGAATATCAGCAAGCCATGGTGCATAGGCAAGGATACAGTAGCTGTGTACTTGAATAGTAAACAGATAATATTCTTTGTCAATGCATGGTGTGATTTTTTTCATTTTCAACATCTCTTAGGTGACCAGAGTATCAAATATTAGTATGAAAGTTTACCAAACTATAAAAGTCTGTCGTTGAAATTAACTGACTTTACATTTCGTTTTATTTTAAATGGGACCAGACTTTGACAATTAATCGTCTTTCGGAATCTAAGCCAAATGTGTTGCGTATCCCAGCCCGGCAAACACGAGACATTGATGACCCAATATTGTTTTGATGTTGGGCCGACGTCGTAGACGGCAAGCCAGCATCAAGACACCATTGGGTCAATGTCTCGTGTCCCAGTTTACACGGAGCGTTGTACACACGTGCCGCTGTAATGCTGGGCCAACGTCTTTGACGCTGCTCCAACATTACACCAGCACGTGTACACAGTCCCGTACGGTGTTGTGTACGCACGGTGTACAGCTGGGCTGCATGTAGTGCTGATCCAGAATGCGTCCCTGCCGCGCCAGTCGATCCAAATGCGGCGTCCGTACTTCCCGGTTGTGGTAACCTATGTCATTCCATCCTGTTAAACATAATTGACCTTTGAAGTCTCAGCGGCAACCAGTATAATTATATATGAGTATCTTTGTGAAGAAAATGTCTAGCATTCAAACGTATCTTACATGAAGTATCGATGTAACTAATTTTTTTTTATATTTTCAGTTTAGAGTGATATAAAATTTAAATTAAGATTGAAGAAACATTTCATAGAATCAAATACATATTGTATAACCGGTAAAGTTTCGAGCATATTGTTATGCACGGCTGTGGTTCATTATTGTGGTTCATGTGGATCATTATTTCATTTCACCCTTATCCTGCTAAGTTAATTTATTCATTTTTTCAAAAACTTGAGGTTGTGTCTCGCTTCCGCGATCCACAACATCAAGTGGTCGAAAATTACTCATATTTGTTTAATTTGCGATCAAACATTTACAGATCTTGATGTTTCAAACAGTAAGCTATATTAAATAAACAATTGTAATTGCAATTTCATTCTCAATGACACTGGTTTAATCTGCTAATAAAACTGATTAAAAACAACTATTGTCGAATTTAGCAGACAAAGGGTTAAGACAAAAGGTGCTAAAAATTAACCAGAACTATTTGATTTTAAATCTCAGTGTTAGATCTATTGTTGGGTCGTTGCACATTAAGTGTGGATAATAACTAACACTACGTGACATTATTGTTAAATGCCAGTTCCGTTATTTGTGACAACAAAATTGACTGTATTTACGTGGGCTACTTGTACATGTTTTATAAACCGCATATGTGAAATATATATAGCCCGAATATGAGAATGGTTTTATTAGAATCAGCGGCCTTCTCTCACCGACTAAATATAAAATGCTTGTGCCAACGTAAACAATTATGAATACAACATATCACAATGCTGTTATGCAGCGGTACTTATCACGCTGTTACTTTGTACCACAGTTTATGATATTGAGGGACGACAAATTGATTTATTATACAGCAGATTTGAAATTATCTTCTTCGCAAATGCGAAATAAATTTGATTTTTTTCCGTTTTGCGTTCAAATCTGGTTGTAAACTTCACTTACTTACCAAGATCATCTGCCATTATGTACAGTATGTTTGGTCTCAATTCTGAAAACAAAGTAACAGGAAAAAAATGTCAGTATTGCTTATGAGAGAGACAGACCTCGACATGTAAACGCCGAGAAGCCTGGCGGCATATCTCTTGACCCTTACAACGCTGAAATATGTCTGTAGAAATCATGGAAAACAAAGGTTTTATCAAGTTGAAATCATCATGAATGTCTTAGTTAGCTCTTTCCGATTCATTTGAATACATATTTCATGGTTCTACGGCTAGTAGAACTATTTTATTTTTTTCAGAGCGGGGACCGGCTTTATACGTCAAAATCTGACGTCTACAGACGTCAGATTCTGACGTATAAAGAAGGTCCCCGCGCTGAAAGGGTTAACGTACTCTATCAAAGAGACATGACAGGTATCCAGGTATTAATGAAACTGAAGCTTAAGCTTACTATAATATGTATCGATTCTGAAATATACGGATCATTTACATGTAGTGATATAAATGGCATAGGGATGACACACGTACGCACTACTTTTCTACTATATATTTACGAGGTTTTGTGTTTTTTGAATTACCTTTAGATGATGCTGCTTTAAATGATGTCCCATGCTGTTGTGCTACCATCACTAAAAAAAAGATAAAGATAATTAAGAAAACATAGAATGAGTATATGCAAAACATTGAATAATTTTTTTCAAGTGCCATGATTACGCACAGATCAGACGAATCTTAGGAAGGGGTGGTCAGACAAATATTATGTAAAATAAGGACCAAAATAAGGACCAGAGCATAAGAGTAATCATTTAAGTACTGGTCACGACTATTGTCGTTTTTTATCGTAATTGTCGTAATTATCACCCACTTGAAGTTGTGAGTCTCGGTAAGGCAGATTACAAAATATTATAATAATAGTATTAGGGCAGATTATATTATATCATACTCTTCTAATATCATATAGTATTATTATACGCACCTAGAAGCGCGCATGTCGCCAAGAAGATCAATGTAAGCAGACACACCATCGCCACGACCCATCGTCTGGACGCACGAAAATAACCCCGCTCATTGTGATGTGTCCCACTCATATCTGTGTACAAGTGAAACAATATTTTTTTTGTTTTCCATGCGACTTAATGTGCAGAAAAATAAGAGAGAATACTTTATCTCAATTATTACGCAAGTGTTTATACTTATTTTTGGTCACCTTGAGTTGTATTCCCAGCAAACACAAAACATTTGTATGACATTTGTACAATGTCGGCCAAATGTCTTCGACCTTGGGCCAATATTGTACAAATGTAATACAAATTACTACGAAGGCTGGTAAAACCACCTGATCTTGTGCAATGCTCAAATGCAACATCTCAAATTAACCCTTGAGGCGCTGAAATATTTTTTATATAAACCAAGAAACCAAATTTAAATTTGAAATATTTATAAATGTCTTAGTTAGATCTTTCCGTTTTATTGGAATACCTATGCTATGGGTCCACGCCGGCCATCAGATAGACGTCAGATTCTGACGTCTGAGGTCGATCCCCGCAATAAAAGGGTTAAATTCAAATTAACTTTGTCTTGTGTCCTTTCGCGCGTTAATATCTCTCTGTTGATTTCAATGCACCATAGCTTTAATTGTTGTTCCCTTTCCAGGTTCCAATTGATGATAATTTGCAATAATTTGCCATTTTCAATATTTTGCAATATACAAGATATATATTTTAGAATATTTTCACGATTAAAATATTTATGAATAGGTATCAAACAACAGCAAGACTATGTGTCTAAATGTTTTAATAAGAGTCTATCAGCTGAGATGCAGGCCAAGAATTAAAATAACAGAGTCTCAACTTCAATTCCATGTTGATATTTTATTGGCATGTCCACAGCTCCATTTTAAATGAGAGTTTAGAAGAAAGTTTTTCGAGAGCAGAACTACAAAATTTCAATATTTTAAATATTATTGGCAAGATTTAGGTTCCTTAGAATAAGATCTTTAGCGCTTTATCAATTAAACATGAAACAACCCTTTATGTTTTATTGCACTAATTCACACATGTAAAATAAAATGATTGAAAACGATCTGAATGACATCAGCAGGCGATATTCTTTACCAACATTTTAAATGATAAGCACTCGCACATTTTTTTGATCAGCACACAGTCTGAAGAAATTTTGAATTTTGTTTGCTGTGAATAATATTTAAATTTATTTTTTGTTTGCATAATATGCTATGAACCCAGAGTACGATCAATAAACTATTATTATTATTGATGTCGTAATTTGAAGTTTAAAATGTAATATATCAAGTCATTTTAGGTAGAATTATGCATTCGTCGGATAAAGGCGGCTATTTAACTATATATTGATTCTTTGTTGATTGAAATAATGAATAAAGCTAAATAAAAAATAAATAAACAAAATATTGCAAGATATAGGTGGGATTTTTGTTGCTGATGTTTGTGTTTGTGCATTTTATGTCACTTGTTTATTTTCTAGAAAAAGAATAAAAGGGGTGGTAGAGAAAATTAATATTAATTATATTGTATGACGTAGCCGATGTTGACTTTGCACTATAGACATTTTTAGGTAATGAATAACAAAACAAATTGTTTCTATGTATCTGTTCGCTGCTCTAAAAAATCAGACTACGGTATACATGGTATACTGCTTACATGAAAAGTAAGAAGTTAGATTACATCGATTGTGTAAGACAGTGTGTATGAGTGCAATGCAACCTAAAACAACCATCAAATGACATAGACTCGTGTTATCAGGTTATAATTGACTTAATGAAATTGAATCTCCACTCACTGCTTTCGCCTTTCATGATCATTGTAGGTCTTTGAATTTTCATTTCCATTTCTCAAGAAGTGTAATATAATCAGCTTCCAATAATGCAGATTTGATATGTGCGAAATATAATAAAAGAAAAGCAATCAATGCATGAGAGCATAAAACATGTGGTCCCTAATATACAAAAAGGTAGGTCATCACATATATTTGTGATGAAATTGGGATAGGGGGGGGGGGGGGTGTGAACGGCGCATTTGAAAAAATGCAATAATTTTTTGTTGCGAAAAACAGCTGGAATGTTTCTGAAATCGCCCCCCCCCCCCCACACCCCAGTTAATGACGAATGAATTCATTCCTAACGCCGATTGGGTAATTAGGCTGTCACCCAGCTAACTAGCTGCTAATGCGTCGGTTTAACGGTGGGCCGTTAGACGCTGGCCCAGCGTTAAGCCGACGCTGGCCCAGCGTTAAGCCGACACAGAATCAACGTCACCTGTTATCATCATAATCATGGCAATCTGTGGTGGAACCTATGTTGATGGGTGATCAATATGGAAAATGATGTGTCCTCAGACTATGACGGAAACGGTACTTGATTTAGTGCCATCAACCTATGTGGTCCTAAGAGTCCCAAATGACTAACAATAAATATCAAATTCTTGGTGAAATCTGTGGCGCTAGCTGTACTGGCTCAAATACACAGTTTTACATCGCCTACTATTTATTCATATATAACTAAATTATAAAGCAAACATTTACATGTTACCAAGTCTTTCATGTTACTGTTTGGTGGCACATAAATTCCTTCCAGGCACAAACAATGCATTTTATTGTATAATTTCTGTTTCCTTTCTACACCATGTTAATTTCTTTACAATTTTAATAAAGTTAAATTAATTTGAACATTATTGAACTGTGTCATCTCACCTTATTTATATTCACGTCTCACTTCTCTAAGATAGCTCACTTACAAAAGTACCAGTCTTCGATACATTTTATATCTGCTGGTACTCGTCTGTCTATGATAAGGTCAGGTTAAACACTGACTCTCATTGCGCGAATTGTCGTCCTTATATAAACACAGATGTCATTCACATTCAGTCACTCTCTATTCCAGGAAGTGACTGGAAATATTACTGTAAAGTACAATATTTCCACCAATCTGGCACGCTCATGAATTGAGCACGAACGCAATACACGCCAACACGCAGAACTTTTGTTGATTTAAATGTAGGGGGATAACGTCTGTGACAATATTATTAGGACCGGCCTTCGGCCGGTATCCTTTTAAGTTTATTTGCATGAGTTTGTGTCCTATTTAGGGGAAAGAGGGGTGCTGCGTGTGGGAAACGGTTGACATTTCTGTACATCAGTCCTTATGAACATGTGCAATATAACGTTTCAGGTCCTTAGGTCCTCAAGTACTTTTTGTTTAACAAGTGTCCACAAAAAAATAGTCACGATTAAATATATTTTCTGGTTAAGAGCCTCAAGGTTTTGGTTGGAATAATGTTGGCCCAGCGTCGCAGACGGTGGCCCAGCATTGCATCATCATCGGGACAATGTATCGTGTTATCTGGTGTTTCTGGCGCCGGGATGCTATAGCGTCACCAACATAATGCAGCAGTCAGAAACACGGTACAATCACCTAATGCTGTTTCAATGACGGGCCAGCGTCAAAATCTGTGGGTCAACATTGAAGCAGCATTGGCTTAATGCCACCTGCTTGCGCAAAGTATACAACAGACCCGGTGATTGATTGGTTTTTGGTCAGCGTCGTAGACGATTGACACCGGCACTGAACCAGCAATGGGCTGCAATGCCGGCCCAACATTGAAGCGGAATTTGACATCCTCTCCACAAGGTACATCGTAGGCAAGTATTGAATGAATGTTGCCAGCACCGGCGATGGTGGTGGTAGAAATACACGTCGAAGATATATTTGAACTTGTCTCCTTGGTTTTTTCCTTAATTATATCCTGGACATTAGGATTCTGGCCCATGAGGAAGACCAAGACACCATTTTTTTGTAACCAATTTTCACCACCCACCTACGAACCCTTTCAGCGCGGGGACCGACTACAGACGTCAGAATCTGGCATCTGAAGTCGATCCCCGCAGTGAAAGAGTAAATATTTATTATGGCCGTATAATTATAGGCCCATAACCAACATAGGTATTAACATGAAGCGGAAAGAGTTAACTAAGACATTTACGATGATTTCAAATTGAAAACTCCCTACTCTCCATAGTTTATGCACATATATTTCAGCGTTGTAAGAGTAAGCATCTAGGTGTGAGCCCAAACACTGTTTTAGATAAAGCTATAGGCCTGATCACTTCAAATCTTATTAGCTCAATTATATAACTATGATAATAAGGCGGGGACCAAATTTGTAAAATAAACTTCTTTCTCATCAGCAACAGCTCCTTTCACTAACACTGCAATCTCTTTGCTGTCACTTCAGTTTGCATTCAAATTCAATTTCAAACCGCTAATGGTATGTCTAACATCTACTAAATTTGTTTTATTATAATACTCCTATCGGTAAAAATAACGCCTTTCTTGTCAAGTTGACCACAATCCACGATCGTTCGGGTCTTTTTCGCAACATCTTTCATTCATTTATAATGTGGAATCGGTTACAAGACAAGACAAGACAAGACAAGACAAGACAAGACAAGACAAGACAAGACAAGACAAGACAAGACAAGACAAGACAAGACAAGACAAGACAAGACAAGACAAGACAAGACAAGACAAGACAAGACAAGACAAGACAAGACAAGACAAGACAAGACAAGACAAGACAAGACAAGACAAGACAAGACAAGACAAGACAAGACAAATTTTATGTCCCTAAACCAATGCTTTGGTACAGGGTGAGAAGGTCGTGGTGAAATGTGTTATGATGTCATTCACAAATAATTAGAAACAACAAATATATGCGTACATAAGTTGATTATCTACTACAGAACAAAATAAGTATGATTATACCTGTATGCATGTATTAATCATCTTAGCATCGCAATCATCCTAAAGAATATATTACAGACTTTCAAAAAAATTGTCAAACTAATAAGCGTTCTCTGATTATCTGAGCCTAAAAGATTAGCAAATGCTGAACGCTTTTAGTTTTGAACACTCGATTACATATTGAAATTCATCTCCAATACATCTTTGATCACACAGTGTACATAATCGTTCTTGTCTGGGAGTATTTGTATATCTACCAATTTCGATTGGGAGCTTATTGTTACAAGTTCGAAGCCAAATGTCTGTACATAAAATTTATTATTTGGGAGAATTATTGATTTTGGACGTACATCTCTGAATGAATTGATCTTAACAGACTTACAACTTTCCAACAAGTTCGATATCTCATTTCACGAAGATTGCATTAACTTGTGAGGTTTAGCGTTGTATGATACACATATCTCATGGCTTTGCTGTCGATGTGATTACCGAGATGTGCATAACAAATTATATCATTCGTTCGAAATGGACACCTCGAACTTATTTTTACTTTTATACTGAACTAAATTCAGCAATGTGAGATACCAACCAGAAATATCTCAGCAGCAAAGCACTCTACCTCTCCAACCCACTAAAGGGTCTTTGTTGACAAATGTAAACATAGCTTTAATGAGGAAGGTAACGCTAACGCCTATCTTAAATATTACCTACCGGACTGTATTCTTGAAATTGAATCCTGGCTTGACAAACTTCTGGTGAAATAGGTTTCGGAAGAAAATTGAAAAAATCCTCGCCTTTTGTCCGCTAACAAACTGTAAAGTCCTGTGAGCTGAAATTAATATAACCATAAAACGACTCTCTTATCGTTTTACAGACCACGTTATAAGACTTTAAAAGATGTTTGATAAACGAAGACGCTTAGATAACAATTACCGTTACAGTGGTGTTTGACTTTGACTTATTGTCTGTTGTCTCAAAAGTCTTGTTCATCTAGTCTTTCCTTCTTCCTTCTTGACCATGGCCCAGTCCTTTATATACTAGACTTACCAACATCAATATAACTATAATTAAGCACATTTCCCGTTGTGTCACCTTTACCGCCTCGCAAACGCTGATTGTAATTACCGCGCTTCCTTAGCGCCAATTACCTGACCCTCTGGTGCTCTGATGACATCTAGATTGATATATCGACCCATCCCTTGTCCTTGCCGTGTAATACGTTACGATAACGCCGTGAAATTACTTCAAATGATTTCAGTTGCTTTGGATGGATCGCTCTATTCTGGTGTTTACAACGTACACAATTATTGGAGAATTCACATAATCTTGAAACCCAATGCCAAGAAATCAAATCAGACAACCATTGTCCATGCATACGGGTGACTTCGATATCCCTCACATTAGGCTCACATGTAGATTGGAACAATGTTGCACCTACATTTAAATTTCAGCAACAGGAAAAAAAGTCAACTAATTGTCACATCACTTTACCCAAATTGAAAACTAGAAACGAATATAATATTCACACTATCCACGTCAAATGGTGTCACATGTTCAAATGATGATGGCCAACAGCAGTTGCAACGCTAAAATGCTGAACCAAAAGCTTCGCTCTTCCTCCTATACATCACCAACATTCCCCAAAATGAACGGATCACCAAACATTGACATCTCTAATTTTAAAATGTCACTGGATTGATTTACTAAGTTATCACAGAGACTGACCGAATGGCGATAAAGTACTTTGAACGGATGGGCTTACAATTTTAGCCTAATACTTGAAAGTGCCGCTGAGAACATAAGATATAACAAATGCTCTTCTGGATTTTTTACCGGTCAATTGGAACAGTGAGATAAACAGATAACCAGATACTATCCGTAAAAAAAGTTTGAGCGGATTATTCAAGGAACCATCATCTTCATCCATATGTATCTGTGGTAAAGTACCGTGGACATTATTTATTTTAGGACAAATTTTCACTCAATTATTTTAATGCATATTCAAGGCTCTTCATATGACAATTTTTTGAATTTTTTGAAAGAAATGAGAAGAGAGTGCAATTCTTCTCATACCTCGGTATACGACCGATTGAGGGCTTTGGAATGTGAGACACATGTAAAGCATAAAATATATATATATTATATATAATATATTATAATATGCAGAAGCAAACTTCACGTTAAGGTTTCAGAGGCCAATTCTAAAGGCATGCCTCTTCAGAAATTAAAAGCAGCCTATATAGGTAGGGGCAATAATAGAAAAATACATTTTTCTATGATTTTTCCTGCTTCTGTGGAACTCAATAGCCTTGACTTCCAATGTTTTCACCGAGCTAGCTAATACAATCAAGTATGGAGAAGGGGGTCTTATAAAGCAATTTTTCACCGAGTAGCCATTCAAAAGGGTTTCCGGTCATGTCACTGCGTTTCACAGAATTGATATGATATTAAGACATTCAGTTGAGACATAAAAATTACCGGTATAGACATGTTGGACGCATTGGACGCTTTGGACCACAAAAGCATTAAACTGAGAATAAATCGACCCAATGTTTCCAGTGAATTGGAGATACTAAATAGAATCGATTCTCCAGTGATAATACCTTAGTAAATATCGCAACAATGTGTGGGTGGGCACCACGGCATCTTGGGTTGCAGCATCATGTTCCTGGAACGAGCGCTTCCGTCAACATGATTAGAAACTCTCTCTGCAAAAACATTAATTAATTTCAGAATAAAGGGCGAACAGCTGTTTTTGGTCAGGCTTTTGGCTAGCTCAAAATAGAAAATAATAATTTTAGACTATGTGTTTGAACTTTCAATCCATGTTGTCCAGCTGTTTCATAATTTTTTAACTGATGAAATTCAATCAGCGATGGGGTCTACGTACATCACACAAAATACTTTACTATCAGCTCCGATTCTCTGTTTACTGTATTATCATATTCTGTGGTATTCCCCTCAGTTTCGTCACTCGCTATAAACCCTCTAACCGCCACGTTATTTATTTCAAATTTGTATTCACTTGAAGTTGTGGCTCGCTGACGCGATTCACAACTTCAAGTGGATGCACATTCTTCGGATTTGCCAAAATGGCAGTGAGCGATTTTGAAATCTGGCTGATTTGTGTCACTTTTTATGTTTAACATGTTTGTGCCAAGAAAAACACCGAATATAATCGAGACCGGCGGTAAACCCTTAAAGTACTACATTAGACAATTCAAGATCCTCTTGAATTCAAGTTGTGTCTCGCTACCGCGATGAAAATTACTCATATTTGTTTAATTTGAGACAAATCCTTTGCAAATCTTGATGTTTAAACACAAATTTCGTTTCCAATAACTGCGGTTTAAACGGCTAACAAAACGTCTAAAGAACGACTCTAGTCGAGCGGTATAAGGGTTAGATGGTTAACGCTGTATAAGGACGTCCTGTTCTAACCACATTGACTGACTGACTGACCACATTGACTGACTGACTAACTGCCTGTCCACACAGGCTGCCTCTTCTTAGTAAACACCGTCATTTTATCCAATGTCGTTTATTTCATAGATTATAGAGATATTTATGGTTTATTTGTTGCCAGAGCCGCAGATATTCCGTCTCTGCTCATGTGTGTAAACGAATGGGTTTAAATTACACTAAATATATTACCCAGGTCGCACCAATGGCCACTCTTTCCAAAATGAGAGATATATAATAAAATAGTCAATAATGCCCATTGCCTACTTTGGAACAACATCGAGCACAGGAACAGAGGACACCATGTTAGCCTAGTGTGAGTGAGTGAGTGATTAGCGAGTGAGTGAATTTGACTTTCAGAATTTGCACACTATGGCTTTATCGCCATAGGCGAAAGTTCAAACTGATGACCATGCTATTATATACGTTTCGAACTATTTCAATGGTTTAATAGTGTATATAGTATCTTAGGCGGCACTGTGTACACTATAGGCCCTTGACTAATTTGAAGCATATAATTATATTTGTGTTGTTCCTAGCTAGGTAAAACTGACCTATCGGTATTTGATGATTAAGTTAATATTTTTTTTATGCGTCACGATTTCCAGCTGTCAGTGATTCGCCTAGGCCTCGTGGTGTTAATCAGGGAAGTAAAAGCGAACGTTTCAAAGCGCCACATATTGAAAAGATAGTAGGCCTAATGCATAATAGTCGCCTCGGAGCTAAAGGATCCTATCTGCCACTCTAACGAGTGTCAGATAGGATCCTTTAGCTCCGAGGCGACGGATATTGTCACTGTCATTCACCAGAGGGCCGTAGCGTGTAGGTTATGACTGAAAGGAGTTTGAAACGAACACTTACTTGTTTGAACTAAACATTCTGTATGTATCGGTGCTATTATCGACATATAACAGACCATAGTAGCTAGAGTGGCTTAATACGACTCTACAGCTGATATAGGAGGTCTTTTTGCAAACCGCTCATTCAGAAAAAATTCTATTTTGATTGAAGACGCACATCGTCACATTTGCATTACAAAGCCGAGACCGTTGCTTTGTAAAGTGGTGGTGATGATATTTTAAAGGTGTAGTCAACTGTTAAAATTCACGGGACAAGGGTCCCCTAGAAGGCAATAGTGTCCGTGGGTAGGCCAAGTCCCTATTCCATAATAATACTAAATATGCGTTTCATACCTAAAGCCTCATTAAGAGCAAGTTCTCAAATCACAGCAAGTTCATATATACTTGAGCGACATCTATGAGTTTATAATTCAAAGATCTTGGCCCTTACCCCTACTTGGTCGCTTGCTTGCAAACAAACTGACTTTATTACTGCGGGGATGTTGAAACTGCTTGACCCAAGCTTGTACATTTATTCAATGTTGGGTCAATGTTGGGCCAGCGTCGCAGACGTTGGCCTAGCATTAAAACAGCATTGGATCAATGTCCCGTTTAAGTAGTATCTTGTAATCAGTTCAGTGGCTATATTAATGCCGTCAATCTGTACTCAATAGGCTACTGTTGGCCTACACTTGACCGTCCCAGGCATGCGCGTCTTGCAGTTGAATCATTCTTTAATACCAAGGTGACGATGTACAGACATGGACATTACGAGGCTAACATAATATTCAAACAAGATTAATAGATGGGAAATCAAAATAATAGATTTGACAGTTACATAGACCTCTTGTTTAGGCTAATACCTTAAAAATCAGTTTATTGTTAATATATGACGTGCATTGTATGAACCACACAATCTACAATGAAAATGAAGTAAATTTAAATAAAATTCAATGTTGAGTATTTTCCACTATGAGCGTTAAATCTTGAATTCTTATTATGTGAGCAAGATAGGGAACTACGCGGAAACTACTCCCAGTAGTAGAGTTGGGAAGCCATGTCCATGTCAATACACTAATTTCACGTTATTGTTGGACTGTAATCGCTCTGACAGCCAATTTGATACTCTTATATCAGTTTTTAATTATATTATTCAACATACATATTTTTTTTTACCACATAATTCTACAATCACATTAGTTTTAGAACAGCTTTTATTTAAAAAAGGTAATTATTATCAGAAAATACAATTTAGATGGCGGCCATATTGGAATTGGCGGCAATTGTGTGTTCTGGTTTGAAATTTTTGGGTGGACTATTAGATAAGTCATAAAAAGATCAATATCTTTCTCTCTACCAAATTTGGTACTCGTATCCAGAAAAGGAACACATTTCGGTCTTACCAACCCCACTACAGCTGATAAACGAGAGGGAAATACATATCGGGTTCTCAATCCAATATATCTATAATTTTTAATTTTAATTAATTAATGTATTGGGCAACACCAGTCTTGGTATGCACTTATAAGCGCCGCTGGAAATGTCTAGAATGTTTGTGGCTATAAGTATTACATGTATTATCTAAAAAATACAAGATGTTGGTTATCATGAAACCGTGAAAATGATTTACCAAGTATTGTATTTTGAATGTGAAAATCTGAGGGTCTAATTAATTGCATATAAGTGTGACAAGTTGTGGTTCATTTTGTAGAATCACAAATTTGGTAACCAATTAAAAAAAAATTAAACACAAGCAAGATCAATGATGAAAAAATTTGATATTTTGTTTAAATTTGTATTTTATTCAAATAACATTATTCAAACACCAATAAACGTACATAAACACCCAACTTTCATTCACCGTCGCAATTCAATATTGAAAGTTTGAACAAACAAATTAATCAGTATATTTTGGAACTTTGAAATAGCGAATAACAGGTGTAATAGTCTGAATATCATTTATAATAATTATATAGCGTCATCACAATCTCTTCAAAATCCATAATCAAGATCGTTACGCCAAACCAATAAACATGACACGTTAACATAATATACTGGGTTAATGTTGATCCACGGTCTGCAACGCTGGCTCAACATTAACCAAATATTGGGTCAAAGTCTTGTGTTCCATGTCTGTCGACTGTGCAGCCTTGTCAACAAATTGTTTAGTTATCATGCTTATTGAGTGTTTCTGCTAACCCTTTAGCCGACAAATTATTCAATTTGAATTTTCACCCACTTGAAGTTGTGTCTCGCTTTCGCGATCCACAACTTCAGGTGAGTGAAAATTATTCAGATTTGACAAAATGGGGGTCAACTTTTTTCAAATTTTGCTGGTTGATGTCACATTTTACGTTTAACATATTTAAAATGTGGTACTTAATGTGCTAATAAAACATGAAATCCCGAATATATGCGGCACCGGCGGTTAAATGGTTAATAATGTCAATATAATAATTAGTCGACATATAATCGTACACTACAATACAAAGGCAAACAGTGGCCACCGTTAACTTGAAAAACAATTGGTTTGCCGATATAAGGACATGTTGATTTCAGCTGGTAACTCAACATCAACCCAATTTTGGGTCTCTAAGCGACGCTGCCCGAACAAGTCCCCAAGACTGGCTGATTTGAATGTGCATGTTCACCCACGTCACGTTGTGTCGCCCTGCCGAGATCCAAGACGGTGCAAATGAAATGAATGGGGCTTTAGGCCAACCTTTGTGCACATATAGGCTAAACTGGGCCAGGAGAACCTCCTGAAGATGGTGAAATGATTGAGATGACACTGTCCTCCAGACACAGAATTCGAAATTCGAGCCCTGGCGGTCTGAGGCCGAGCACGCTACCTCTCGGTCACGGAGGCTCCCCACAATACTGACTTTCACACGTGGATGGGGAAGAAACATTTTCTGTTTCTTTCAAACCGAGCCGAACCCTGAACTCTGGCGTGAAAGGCAGCGGTGCTAACCACTACCCTAGGGCCCCCGCCCTCCAAGTCGGTGCAAGTGGGTGAAAAATACTTATATTTGCTTAACCATTTAAACCCTCACGATGCATTAAAGCATCATTTTAAATCCTTGAAAACAGACTTAATTTCCCTAAAACTAGGGGTTTTAGAAAGAAAATTTCCACGAAACTGGTTTACTAATACATGGTAATGTTCTTTAATTTTTCACCCACTTCAGATCATCTTCATCCACTACAAGTCGAGAATTGCGACAGCAATTCGCGGCTTGTATTGGATGAAGATGACAATGGTAAATGCAGGCTTTAAAGGGTTGATATATAGTTATGCTTGAAGGTGTAACAGTTAGGATGAAATATGCCTACAGTCTCAAAACCAAAAAGAAAGTCATCGCTGATTACATCATATGATTATGGCCATGACGTCACCATGATTACAGCCATGTTGTGTTAGCTCCAATGCGTGCTGAATATCATATCGTGGCGATATAAAGAAAGTTTTTTCCTATGATTTTAAATGTAATAACATGTTGCAGAGGTGATGGGCGTCTCAATATAAAAAAAATCACAACTTAAATTCACATAAATATATCTTCTTTATCGATAAGTAAATAAATAGACACCAACATTTGCGATAAGTTCACCCCGCATATTTTATGTAACATATTAACACTATGTCATGTCAAGTGTTAGATTGATGAATTATCAAAATAACCGTTAAATCATACAAACGGACACATTTCAACTTCTGGTGTTTAGGCACATTTACATGCCAACTCGCATCATTGCAAAAAAACAGTATAGGCCTACATTTCATTATTATCAACACGGATCTTCTTCTGTGCTAGTGTTAAAAGTTTGGGTTTCAAAAGTTAAGATAGATAGTTGATGAAATATCTACCCAAGAATGGAGCACTACTTTATCCGTATTTCATTAACAGCGGGATGACAGTCGGTGGGTAGCTCTTGTCGTCATGTGACAGATCTGTGCCACTGTCAACTGGTCAGAGACAACTCTATACTTGATCTAACTATTGACCAAACAGATGGACTACAGTATTGTAGTGTAAAGTCAAAAGGCAGTATCTCCTTACTGTTATCATGGTTCACTACATACCCAAAACTGTTCTGTCACGTAAAAAACCTGTGTCTCCATCGGATCCTCAAAACAACACTAAGGTTACTCAAAGAAGACCAGTGCAAACTTTATTAAGTTTGATAGTCAGCTTAAAACTCTTCATTATTCCTTTCAGAACATAATATGTAGTATAATCAGTTTGTGGAGGGGCGCTGATGAATCAGGGGTCATATACTCAGCTACAGTGATATGAAAACACCGTAGCCCAATGTAGCCCTACCCAGTATCTAGAGCAGACGATGCCACGTTCTGATGGCCACTTTAACAATTCTAGCTTCTGGTGATTAATATTATAAAAGTCAGTGATGAAGCCACAATCACAGAGATAGCACAATCAAAATTCATGACTAAAACATCACCTTTTGTTCGTGGCGCTCTCATAATCACAGTTAGTGAAGTGCGTATATGTCAATCTCGCCTCAGTTAGAGACAAACCTCCCGGCAAAAACAAGCCACTGGCCTGGTGAAGGATCTATGTTAATCCACCTTATACAACGCTGGCCCAACATTGGTCATACATTGGGACAATGGCTCCTGTTGCTGCGGTCACTCACACTTGACAAAAACGTGAAAAAAGTATATCCAAAATGGCGGCGCTCATAAACACATATGTCCTTCTGTGTGGTTGAATGCTGGAAACTTCGATTAGGAAGACTCATAACATTCCACAAAAATATAAGACAATTACAGCATACACAAAACATTTGTATACCATTTGTACAACGTCGGCTTAACGTCTTCGACGCTGGTCCAACATTGTACAAATGTTATACAAATGTTGTGTGTTTGCTGGTATTACATTATAAACGAATTCTAATATATGCCCATTTTTTCTGAATTAAAAAACATAAGTGTGAGTGACAAGCGGGAGTACTGGGGAGATGTTGGATAAATGGTGGTAACGTCACTACCTGAGGGTGCCCTCTATTGGTAAAAGCATGTGGTAGAGGAAGAAAAAGCGTAAGGCGAATGAGACCCACATGAGGGAAAGTGTGGAGAATGACCAGGTGGGGGCGCCAGCAGGACTGTGCAGATGACCAGTCTTGATGCCATTGCACTCACTACCAGATGTCCACCAGCGCCTGTACAACCTGGTGAGGTACCCGCTCTTCTGAAGTCCTTTGATACCTCGGTCTAGTCTCTGCTTCAGTGGTGAGTCGTGCTGTACCGCCAGTGCGTACCCACGGCTCATCAGGAAGCGGTCCACAGTGACTAGGTCACAGGGGTACCTTAGTGTTATATACTCCCCTATGGTACTAGGTAGTACATAGGCGTACTTATCCCTTCTCACTCTGTCAATACCCTGCTCGTTAGTGTCCGTAAATACAGAGTCATCAAACCTCTGCATATTCCTCCACAGTATTTTATAAGCTGTGTCATTAGTGGTCCTGAACGCCTTACGGATCACTCCCTTCTTCAGGGTACCGTATTTAATCTCAGATTGATTGATCAGGTCCTTGGCAGACTTAATCCTGAGCTGCATGCCTTTAGGCGGTTTCCTGAGCAGTAAGGTGGCCTGGACCCTCATGAAGGGGTCTGTAAAGTCAACAACAGCTGAGCGATAATCCGTGATGTAAAGAGAAGCTGCAGCGATATCTGCTTTCTGAAACAAAGCCATATGGAGATTGTTAGACCGGGGATCTGTATCACTAGCAAAACACAAATAGAATCGTTTGTTGAAAATGGCGGTAGCAAATGAGATCAACTAAATAGCTGATCCGATTGAAATTATTGTACATGGAGCTAGGCTACTCACAAGCGTCGTTCTCATGGGGTGCTATTTTCTGACAGGACCCCGACATTTTTTGTCATGGATGACACCAATCTATCATGTTTATTAATCTGTTTGAATAAGCTTTATGACGCCTTTTATACCTTCAAGTATAAGTTTATGATAATTATTTTAAATTATGCACGACTTTCAATTTTCTTCAGCTATATTATATAGGCCTGCTTGTAAAGGATAATTCTACATTACCTAATTACGTTAGCAACCTACTGCAAATACTCTTGCTCACAGTGCATATATTTTGTTTTATCTTTTTTATTTGTCTGCACATATTATGTATACAGTGGATAGTTTATTTTCGGATTATCCGCGAGAAGTACCACAGTATTAAGTGTATACTTACATCTTTGAGTAGTTCACCCAGCATACCGTCCCACACACCGTCAGGACCCTTGTACCCGTAAGTGTTCCCCTCCGCTATATGGATCTGATAGTCAAACCCCTCCACCAATGACAGCTCGTGTAACAGCTCCGGGATGTAGCCGTAAAACTTCTGGTTTCCGGTTTCATTTGCCGCATGTGTGTGCAGCATCGTGTACGGCTCCATCTGAAAGTAGAAAACATCGATGCAGAAAATCTCATAATTATTATGTTAAAGGGCCGACTGCACTCTTGTCGAGAACAAAATACTACAAGTAAAGGACAAGGATAAAGGCAATGTGTACACACATGTATACTGATGCAAGTGCCTGCTGCGCACTAAGTGCGTATTCCCATCGTGGCTGACATGATTATCGGTCCGATTCCATGAGAGCGTGTTAGTGAACTTCTATTCCCTTAAATGCTGCATTACTAGGTACTCTCTCTTAGGAGAAAGGGTTCTATTTATTAATGTAGAGAAACTATAATATGTAGTCTGTGGTAACATTTTCTAAATTATTATACACCAAATAACCTCCAGGGACATTTTGTTCTATGAGTGCATACTTAGCATTTTAGGTCTTATTTTGAAAGCTGGAAATATAATCAGCAAAGTAATGTAAAATACCACTACATTAAACATATATAAAACCAGACCTGCTAGAATTTACCGAAGTGTACCGAAAACCCCGTCTATCAGTTATTCCTGTATTTCTATTTCTGGACATGCATGTCCGAAATTAAATCTCATCCTCATTTTTATTTTCACTGGTAAATACGCAACATAAAATTTAAAAAAATATGCAATTCAAGTCTATCTAAAAACTTAAAAATAATGATTTTGGCCAGATTGTGACGCTTGAAGGGGGTGGAAGATACCATCCTTTAGCACGTAAGTATTGAAATATGTTGCTCTTTTACCAAGATAACCTTATGATACAATGTACAGATCAGAATGAGGAAGTTGATTTTACCGAGGAAACGGCCAATTTCCGACCAATCACGGTGCACCAATCATGATACCTGCCACGTATACGACCACTGGACACGACATGTGCCTACATGAAAATAAGTATCCGTATTCTGTATGAAGTAATATGTTAAGAAAGCCTATTTTGTGTGCACACACAGACTCGACTGGACAAGATGTTTAGTACGTATTCTAAAAGATACAATATTATTCGTAAAATAACCTATTAACCTGATCAACATGATCAGGTTAACTTTTGACCGCAGTGCAGCATGACAGGAGGAGGAGAGGCCCTGATGTATTTTCTTCAAGCTTCCTGCCTGTCAAATTGGAGCTCGTTTTTTTAGAAAAGAATGGGTCCTCCCAATTATGCATATTTTACGTTAAATTGTTGCACAGAACGTATACTAAATGGTGATATTTTGCCAAAATAGTTTGTGTTGTCACGTGTGTGGCTAATTGACATTATTTAGGTGATTGCACATGTACTTAATTTATGTAAATTGTGTCGTGCATGTAGATATGTACATCAAAGTAGTCTGTTTTATTAAATATATATTCGTATTCGTATTCGATATGTTTTAAATTACATGCATATCAACATCACTGAATGAAGTAACCGTAATAATGAAGAATAATGTATCACATGCCTAATGACTAAATAAATACACGTCTAGTATTGGAGCAATGACCACTGAGAATCAGCAACAAGAACGACCTCTAAAGTTGACGAGGCGATGATTGGGGAAATTGTGGCTCACGTGTAAGTAGATATTATTGCAGCAACGTGGAAAATGTTCGAATCCAATAATGTTCGAATGCTTTATAAAGGGGATATAGATCAGAAGGTAAAAGTAGCAGGAGAAGCAGCAATTGAAAACCAAGTAAGCTTGAAATTGACAAACCTGAACAGTATTCACAAAAAGAAAATGTAAAAAATATGGAATTCCCGATTAAAATGGTGAGGACCTGAATCAAGTTGTCTTTGTCATTGCCAAGGACTGAGGTGTAACGATTAAAAAGGTGATATTCGTGTTCATAGACTCTCAACTTCATGACAAATCAATAATAGATCGACTAGAAGATAAAAGCCATTGTGAATTTTGTTCAAAGTAACAGCTGATAAAAATAAGTTACAAAGTACAAAGATGATGAGACAGATGAAAAGGATGACAGAATTAGAAGTTTATGGTTCATTGACGATTATTTGTCCAAATGGACGGTAAAACACAAGATAGAGGTAAATTCTCCAGATGACCTAACGGTCATTATACCTGTGCCCAGGGTGCGCTCGTTGAATTCCTGAACAAAGTCCAAATCGTAGTTATATAAATCAGGTGAACACAGTGGGCAAGCCTATAAAAATGAAATGAATCGGGCTTTAGGCCACCTTTGTGCACATATAGGCTAAACTGGGCCAGGAGAACCTCCTGAGGATGGTGAGATGATTGAGATGGCACTGTCCTCCAGCCACAGGATTCGAAATTCGAGCCCTTGTGGTCTGAGGCCGAGCACGCTACCTCTCGGTCACGGAGGCTCCCCACATTACTGACTTTCACACGTGGATGGGGAAGAAACATTTCTGTTTCTTTCAAACCGCCAAGACCGGGAACCGAACCCCGAACTCTGGCGTGAAAGGCAGCGGTGCTAACCACTACCCTAGGGCCCCCGCCCCAACAAAGTCCAGTAGCCTATAATCTGATGATCAGTGGTCAGTTAATAAATCTAAAATAATCTATTGATTCTGCATTTGTCACAGGCTGCTGCATGGCGCTTAAAATATATGCCAAATATATCGTCGCCTCGGAGCTAAAGGATCCTATCTGACACTCGTCAGAGTGGCAGATAGGATCCTTTAGCTCCGAGGCGACGATATATCCAGTTTACGTTGTAGAACGGTTGGAACCATTAACAAGTATGTGATTTACCAACAGTTGAATACTTACTTACGCATATACTGACTTTTGGCATCGCACGGCAGTCAGGGTCGCATCCGGACTAAGACAAAGAGGGGGGGGGGGTACACGAGGATCATCCGGTAATAGGGGGTCTGGGGGGCCGTTCCCCCAGGTAATTTAAAAAACAACAAGGCATTTGGGTATATAAAGGTGGGTTACAGACAACCCCCCCCCCCCCCCCCGGCAGCATAGAAGGAGGGTAAACTTATATTAGGGCAGCGAATAGAGAACAGGAAGCGAGTTCCTATAAAATACCAAGTTAGCATATCTGAGCAGCATGAGGCAAAATTATTTTTTTCTGACAAACATGGTGTTTAAAAACAGATCCCTTGTAGTAGGTAAATCGCCATGATCGCTGAGTAAACATTGTGGGCCCTTCCGCATGCGCAGCATGATTAACGTCCACAGTAGGGGGTTCCGTCGCATTGTACATAAAAATGGTTCAGCGAAGCAAAACGAATCAACTGCTCTAGAATTCAACACTTAGTGGGCATGACCCCACTCATGTTGTCATTATAAGCGCTATCGCAGTCGACGAATCAGATTTATCGCTTATTTTAACTCCTATTAAAACACACCACCACATTATTTTCTTTGTCCGAACACTACATTCTAAGCCGGGGTTATTATTGACCTAGTACAGACCAATTAGCATGGTAGGCCTATGGTATTAAAATCAGTCAGGTGTGAGGGATCCTCATTATGTTCTAATAATAAAACCCTAGGAGCCCTACATTCTTAGCCGTGACAAAGGCCTCGGCCTCGACCTTTCTCACAGCCAAGAATGTAGAGCTCCTAGGGCTTTATCCAATACTTATTTAAGTAGAAAAACAGTCTAGGGAGGTTTTAGTTTAATTTAAGTTTTGGAGTTAGCTCACCCCTTACCAAAGACAGGCGGGGCTGCACACATGTCTAAAATCTGAATTAATCACACATCGTCACGATGGATTGATAGTTAGTACTGCCGTGCAAAGTCAAAAGGCAATAGCCTAGGCCTATCTGCTTACTTTACAAGTATTAAGCATATACTGCCTTTTGGCTTTGCGGATCAGAGCTAACGCCTTCATCGTCCTGAATATTGCTGATATAATTTTGTGTTTCAGGTTAAAATACCAATTTGATTTTCTGATCGATTGGCATCTTCTGAGATTAAACATGTTAACGTGGTTAAGGGTATAATATTATAATATGGCCAATTTCCAAAAACAGTATGTCTACTCAAATCACTGTGGATCACCTAGTCAGCTAACGTAGGCCTACAGTAGTGGGTGCATTACTTTGTGGCCGAAGTATAGGTTTAGTAGGCCTACTCTGCTCTAGACCACACCCACTCCGTTATTTTAATATATAATGTATATTATATAATATATAATACATAATATAATATATAATATGAAATAAGTCTAAGCGATCTTTAGCTCGCAATAACTGGGATTTAACCTGCTGATAAAACAGATTGAAAACGATTATAGTCATTATATTCATCTGGAATTCTATGGTGGACATGGCTTCACCTCTTACAGCCACATAATATTATATCTCGAATAAATGAAAAAGTGGTTTGAAATAACAGTGACACAGTACTGATTACATGCATCGGTTGATCACCACCCGTACGACTACAGTTGTTATTTAAATAACCATACTTGAACTAAGCTGAAGACGTACTTATAGCATCAACTGATTTAGAATTTAATACATATACGTACAGGCTACATAATCATCTATGTAGCGAGTTTTATCAGACTGTTGTCCTGCATGTTGAGTATTTTTATTATGTTGCGTGATTCACCCTAATAGAAATGTGAACCTTCGGTGTTATGCCGCAGTTATGGTGATTATTAACCGTGCAAACACGAGACGTTGTCCCAGTGCAGGGGTAATGTTGGTCAAGCGTAGAAGACGCTAGTCCAACATTACACCAGCAATGGGACAACATTTGGTTGTTGGAATACCCGTGCTGTGACCGACAGAAAAACGCATTAATGGAAATGCAAATGGCGGATTTATACGCCGCTGATCCAACTTCAAACCAACATTGGGTGGACGTCTTGCCCAGTTGGCCAGCACAGCGTCTCCCTAGTTCCCAACAAACACAAGACAATGACCCAATGTTGGGCCAATGTTGGGCCAGCGTCGCAGACGGTGGGTCTAGCAGTGCCCCAGCATTGGGTCAATGTATTGGGTCTCCCTGGGTGGCACATACCAAATGGACGCATTAATTCGGCCTCATCGCCGCGTGGAAATCCGTCGTAAATGAGCCTCACCGAGAAAAGAATATTTAAGATGCGACTGAGGACTCTGATTCTGTAGCTCAATTCCTGACTCAATTCCAGGAATTGGACTAGGAGTTGGAATTGAAAAAAAAAAGAAATTGGAATTGAATTGGAATTGACAAAAAATGCCCGGAATCGATAAAGGAATTGACTTTTTTTATCCATGTTTATTTTTTAAGCGCTATTAAACGCATGAGTGATCATCACTTTTGTCATTGCAGTATAATTTTACCTGATCTATGTTGATTGATATGTGTATTATGATAATAATAATAAACTTATATTAAAAGGTTTATATAAGTTATGTAAAAATACTCATTTAAATAACGTATTGCCATCAAGATTAAATATGACTGTGATGTGTAATCTAAATAATAGTTGTAACAAGATTGCCCCTGCTAAGTTGGAGCAATTCAATCTAACTATCAAAGATTGGTGTGTGCGTATATACTTGTTATTTGTTAATTTTTGCTACTGTACACCCTTGATTTACTCCCGCGGACTGATGTAACCAGCCGGTAACAGTGCGACTCATGACAACTCAACTAGTGTCAACACCTACTGTATAGTGTTAGGGAATCACCATCGAGTGGCTGAATTATCATCAAAATGAGACGCCGAGCCAGCGTTGGTTTAATCTTGGGCCGTCATTGGAAACGACGGGCCAACATTATATCATTATTGGGTCAATGTTTCGTGTTGGCTGGCTTAAAGTTCTGGAAATAATTGTACTATTATTTTATCAAAGCTTTCCTTATATATTCGCGCAAGGATGATCAAAATGTTCAACTATCACTTTTGTGTCACTTAACAGCATTTTTTAACATTTGTATTTAAAAAGTAATGCTTGTCTCATGGGCATAATAATTTTAGTTCTCGTATTTGTTATATTTTTGTCATTTAGACGTCTACAGTTTATACAACAATCACGAGTCATGATTAGACTTAGGTGAATGAATGGCTTAAAACATAAATATCGCTTGTCCTTCGAATTGGGCGGGGGCCCTAGGGTAGTGGTTAGCACCGCTGCCTTTCACGCCATAGTCCGGGGTTAGGTTCCCGGTCTCGGCGGTTTGAAAGAAACAAAATTGTTTCTTCCCCATCCACGTGTGAAAGTTAGTATTGTGGGGAGCCTCCGTGACCGAGAGGTAGCGTGCTCGGCCTCAGACCGCCAGGGCTCGAATTTCGAATCCTGTGTCTGGAGGACAGTGTCATCTCAATCATCTCACCATCCTCAGGAGGTTCTCCTGGCCCAGTTTAGCCTATATGTGCACAAAGGTGGCCTAAAGCCCGATTCATTTCATTTTTTTGTCCTTCGAATTGGTAGAACAAAAGAAATATCGGGACCTTGAAACGAATCCGTTTCCAATAGATTTTGAGCCAATGCTGATTTAATATTGTGAAAGCGCTGAAGACGGTGGAGCAACTTTAAAGCAACATTGGGTTAACATCCAGAGTTACTAGGAAGGAAGTTATGCAACGTAGCCAAGCGCTCTAATTGACCCTTTGATTACTCCGCTAATATGCCTTTTGTACCCTAGAGGTTATCCTGATATATTTTCTTATGGTATATTTATTCGCCACACGCTAGAATTAGATATTAAAAAATAGTATAATCGGAAAATAAATAATGTGAATAATTGCATCAATTGAAATACAACAATAGATCCTACGTTGGTTTATTTTGTTTATTTGTCGCGAGACATTGTGTTAATTACACTGCCGCGTTGATGGCAATTGTGGAGTAACAGTTAGTCTATAAAAATAACACACTCACATCCGCGTCCACACGAGTACAACTCCGTCATCAGGTATTAAAGATGTACTCCACCCTACTAATAATAAAGTTTAGTAAGTGTAACATGTTTAAATATGTTTACAATATAATAAATAAAATGTATTTTATTTTATATCAGGTGTTATTATTTATTTTATATCAAGTTATTATACAGCTGTTCTATGTGTATCAAAAATCTCATTCTTGGGTGGAATTGATAAGGAATTGACTTTTTAGGAATTGGAATTGAATTGGAATTGACTTTTCTCAAAACCAAAGGAATTGGAATTGACTCAGGAATTGATAAAAAGAAATTGGAATGGAATTTGGAATTGATAAAAAGGAATTGACCCCAACTCTGGCGGTGCGTTAATAATTCAAGATTGGTGTAATTATTCAATATTAGTTCTAATGAATCCTGCATGGTCATACATTATATAGAAAAAATTATTAGGCCCTCGTTTAGTTATAAAAAATAATAATCGCCATTGCCAATTTTTTTTCTTAAAATGCCAAAAATATTCTGTAGATATCCGCTTCATAACCATTACAAAAGGGTGTTAAATATGCAAAATACAACGACAAAAAATATTACGGCTACCAGACTATAAGAAATGTGACAAAACAGGTATTTGTTAAATTATTAGTTTCCTCACTTGTATGTAGTGATAACATAAACAGATAAACGAGCCATAGCATGTTCATTTTATTTTACAGGACTTCTATTATAAAAACACATCCCAGCTGTGGCCAGTGACACAGATGACTACATGTACCTCATACATTATACATTCTAGAATAACCCTCCGAAATAACATTAGTCTACATAGAATATGTCTTGAAGTACCAGGTCCATTATTTATCAAATATACTATCAACAAGTAGTGTTGTGCGTGATTTTTGGTCATCGTCAATATTAATAGCCATACGCACAATAAATCCATGGTGGGGTGTTATACATATATAATATGCAGTCAAGTCGACGTTGTAGGGTCGAAGCTGTACCGCCAGGTTTCTTTTAGCTCGAACCCTGTGTCTGCAGGTCTAAAGTAAAGTGTCATCATGGTCATCTGATTCAAATCACCATCTTCATGATCCTTAGAAGGGTATCTTGGCCCAGATTGGCAAGTGACCTACGCCTCATTCATTCATTCATTCATTCATTCATTCATTCATTCATTCATTCATTCATTCATTCATTCATTCATTCATTCATTCATTCATTCATTCATTCATTCATTCATTCATTCATTCATTCATTCATTCATTCATTCATTCATTCATTCATTTTCTATTGTGTTTGCTGGGCTGTTTGCTCACGTTAATATAACTCATGTGCACTTAAAAACGCACCTAAAATAGTTATACGTATGTAAGTGATATGGAATGAAGCCATTTTGTTGCTTTAAGAGGTCAAGACTACCAATGTTACCTACACCCAAATGTACGCCGACATTTAGCTATGTAAGTTGTTATCCTACATGTGAAAAATGCAATAAATCTGTACATTTCCAGGATTTACCGCATACAAAACTCCTAGAAGTGTTCTGACGAGAAAGATGCCTCATGGAGAACACGAGCTTCTGAAGTTTGGTTTTGAAGCTGAAGATAATTATCTGGAAAGAATAAAGGGTGACGACAGGGTAAACACATGTTTGTTTGAAAACTTCAAAATGAAGCTTCACGAAGAGGTATACCTGCTACACTCATAGATATGCTCGTATTTCTCGCACAACATTTCAATAACTATTACATGCAATTAAAATCTGACATAATTAAGTACTTACACATGTAAATATCTGGGATTGCAACGTGTACGTAAATATAATAATTATAAACGTGTAAATGACCAGGAAAAATGCCAGACTTGCAGGAATTGCTTAGAAGAACTGGGATGATTGGAATAAAAACAGCAATAGTTTCTGGCAGGCAAAACATAATGCAAGATGCAAATGTATTCCTTATAGCTGCACAAATATCGTATATCGTATAACAAAGACAAAAGTTTGATAGCAGTGATATAAATTTATTCAGATTTTATTTTTCAATAGATTAATTATCTAACCCTTTTCCACAACACTCAACACTAATGCATCCAGGATAATTACGTACCTGAAAAAAATCTACATAGATATAGCTGAAATGTATTTAAAAAAAAAAGATAAAAAGATAAGTTTTATTTCAAGTCGCAAAAAGCAAAACATATAAAATTAGCTCTAATCAGCTAGTCAAGCGACATGTAAAATAAACAATAAAGATAACAATTAAAACAAGCAGGTTGGCTGGCAGGAAGTTAATATGAAATGTAAAAACGTGAGTAAGAATTATATAGAAATGAAATGAAGAATTATATATAAAAATACTTATAATGTATATGAGAAAATAAATTAGCTGGTTAAAAATTACATAATACATTTTGGCACATAAAAGTAGATAAAAGATTATATAAGAAAAACTTATGTTGTATGTGAGAAATCTATGTGATTAAAAGTTGTGTAAAACATTTCGCATTTATTGATAATTAAATAAATATATCACATGATTTTGTCAAAGGGACCTACCTCTATTGTGCTCTCAATTAAAGAGAAAAATAAGCTCGCAGGCCATCTCTGAAACTTACCAGGTCTCTGGTAATTCTCAATGCCTCTGGCAAAAAGTTCCAGATTTTGGGGGCCAAAAAGCAAATAGGAATTTATTCCATGTCGCACCCTCTTCATGAGAGGAATTTTCAGGACATTTTCAGAATTTCTTAAATTGCGGGTGCGACAGCGTTTTTCAATCAGTACCAGGAGGTATGTCGGTGATAAATCATTAAAGGGACCCCTTGGGATGAGACATTTTCAATGTTTTCATATGAAGCCATATAGCCTACTGATCTTAACTAAAAATACAAAAAAGTCAAAAAACAATTTTAAAGCACCGAAAAAGAGTGAAATAGTTATATTCCCAGGTCGTATATTGCCATGTAAACAAAACAAGTCAGCAATATGCAGCACTTAATACCATATATTCCCACGTCTTGGCCGAGGAGATCAGGACATGAGGTGATACACCTGCAACACTTATGGTCTGCCCAACGCTGGGCCGACGGCATCAACATGTGGCCCAGTGCTGTAGGAACATTTAATCGTCCTTCAGCATGTCTTTAGGTATACAAAAAGTTTGTTTGGGTTTTAAGCGGTTTCATGGAAATATTAATAAGAAATATTTATAAAAATCTAAAAACTCTGAAAAAAATAAAATCATGATCTGGGGGATACACTACCTCATTACAAAACTAAAAACGAAAATTGATGTCATCCCAAGGGGCTGCTTTAAGAATATTAACGTCTGAATTGCGATGTTCATTTGTCTCCCAACTTCCAGAGATGGCAGGCGAGCTTTATTCAGGAGGGACTCATATGAGGCGGTATGGTTGGAATAAACACACTTTAGAGCCCTATCCTGAATCTTTTCCATACATCGAGCATTTGGAGGACTACAGTGATACCAGACGGCTGAGCAGTATTGAAAGTGGCTGAGGATGAACGCTCTGAAAAGAGCCAATTTAGGCTTGCTGTCAAGATAAAAAGACAATCTTTCCAGAGCGCTCAGCTATTTGACAGCTTTCTTACAAATTTCTTCTGTGTGTTTCGAAAAACTCAAATTTTCATCAATAGTAATGCCTAAAAGTTTTACTACTTTTTTTCAGGTTTAATTATACAACCGTTTATTTATGCTTGGAGTGAATTATATATGTACAATATTTGATCAATCCCCACCTGCCTTGTTGGAGATCATGTACTGTCGCCTTTATTTTAGAGAAACAAAGGTAATATTTCCCTATTGTAGCAGATCAAGAGGTAAACTAACACGACCCAACTACAATATAAACCTGTTTAATAATATGTTCTCGGTATGTACATCCCCATCCCTTAAGGTTATGTTTTCATTTCCATCATTATATTAGACATTATATGATTATATTCACATTCAATTGACTATGATCTGGCCACCTTTTTTCTTATGATGAATAAATGCCGTGTGTATTGCACATGTGTATTAATATACAATTGAAGATCTTTTAACACTTAGCGCAATAGAATATAACATAAAGTGGGTCCTCACTGTACCTGCCATATGATCAGTGACAGCAAAAAGCTTCACGAGGAAAGCTGCATAACAAGTGAGTCAACGTCCTTATTCAATAATGTATTCCTTAGCTAGTATCATACTGATGATTTATACAACTACACTCTTTAATTACAATTTAAGTGGAGTTAATACAGTGAAGTTCCCTTAGTCTTACTCTAAACTATAATTGTCTACTTTAACAAAATGAAATCATTTCATACTTTTAACTGTAAATTCTGACAACAGTGATTTTATATCATGTATCAATGATGCTTCTTAAAACTGTAGGTACATTTAACTTGCTTAGGCTGATTTGATAGACAAAGTGCATTCAAATAAACTAATTCTTGCTCTTAAGCCTGAGGCTGCAGCTATACACTGCCAAACTATTGAACTAATAGACTTCATGCCTGGGACAAATGTGAAGAAAGTGGACATGATTCCAAATACAACCTATATGATAATTGATGCTGGTGGTGCGTATGTATAATCATTGTGTGTAGTTGATGGATATACTTTCAACAAGTAAACATTACAATAATTCCAGACTACTTTCTCACAATGCTCTGCACTATAAGTGTGGTGTTTAAATCACTTTCAAAAGACTTATCTGTTGACGAGTAGTACATATTAGTCATGATATGTGTGCATTATTAATTTACGTTCAGGTGGTACAGACGATATAACAGCTCAGAAACTTCTGGATGACGGAGTCGCTGAGGAGATGTGTGTGGCTGATGGAGGTCCATGAGGAGGTAACTCTGTAAACAGAGCATTTATCAAGTAGGAAAGCAACCCCTTTTTAGGTGGCGATAGTAATAATACTAGCGCCCTTACTTATAACATAGTTTTTATCATCTAGGGATAGCATTATTGAGGGCGCCTTAATAGCAAAAAGTATGGTGACGTCAAAGTGAACACAAATTTATTTATTTATTATTTGTTCAAACATTTTATACAAGGTGAACTAAATCTAAGCTTCTGAAAGGATGCCTAAAATAATTATCAGTGATTATATGGACCCCTGCCTACACCAGTATCATCAGATTGTGGTTCAATACTTTTGATGCGTACTGTAACACAACTGTACACCCATTGGTGGCAAAAGGGCTGTCACTGAGTAATCCTTCACAAAAACAATTTTATCTTACATACATATATTTGTCATTATAATTGTCTACACTCTATTTCTATTTTTAGATTGGCAAGTTTGCTTTATGCACATGTAATTGGTGTTTGACAAAATAAAAACGTGATAAAATAAAAACGCCACATAGGATTTAAAATCGCCGAATGGAAAATGTTCAGCTGCATGTATGCTTCCACGTGGCGTTGACGGTATGAAACAGCAATCTGTAATTTTTTCCACAAACTCAATTGAACAGGAGGGGGGTTAGTAGAGTAAAATTACATTTTGACAAATATATGGGACTTAAACCTACCAGACGTTTTAGAAGGTATGCAATATCAAGTGAAATGATCATAATAGTTCATTTAACGTCTTTAGTAAGCCCCTAATTACCTGATTATAGCTATAATAACAAAAACGAAAGAAACCAACTGGTGAAAATTGGCCAAAATGTCTTGTTTTTCCCACCCACAGAAATAAGGGTGCCCTCAATTATACTATCGCTAGAAGACATCACCGATGTTATAAGTAAGGGCGCTAGCATTAATACTATCGCTAGCTAAAAAGGGGTTGCTCTCCTACCTGTTTATGGCATTGCTGAAACAATACTGGGTCCAATGGTCATCCATAGAGAGGTCATTTGAACAAGCGAAAAGGACTCCGAATATATAATACAGCTGAATCAGCTTGCAGTGTGTCATGTGGGTGTCCAGTTGGTAAGACTTTATGAAAAAATGCACAAGAAAGATATTATATTAGCACGTGATGTGCATCTGTACATGAACGACGACTATCAGCCTATGGCAACCAGTGCAGGCATAGACAAACTATCCCAGCCAACCGTACAGAATGTCATAGACAAAGTTAAGCATCTATTATCTGATAAAGTTACCAATGTGGACAATTTCAGCAAGAACATAAGCATCCTTATTCCAGATGATCCACAGCTAGCTGTATTAAGAGGCGCTGTCAACTTTGTTCAGAATCCTAACATCATTTAGAAGAGAGTTGTGCCGCGTACATTTGGGATAAAGTACGGCTCAAGATGCAAGCCACTTCTTCACGATCCGGATAGAAAATATGTGATCGAAGGGAAAGAGTATTGCAATGTCGTTGACAAATTAGTAACCATTGGAGAACACGTAGATATCACATATGAAATCACACGATATTATTCTCCAGCAAAGTCGACACAGAAAACCATAACCTATCAATTCTATGAAACGAAAGAAACGATGCCATGTGTCCAGATGAACCACATGTGACAGAAATGCAAAGTCGCCTGTGTGTGCCTATACCAGATGCATCTGAGGGTGGTGACCGTGATGTTGAATTATTTGTCAGATTTAGAACAACAGAGATCAGAGCGCGAGCCAGACGAGAGAAGGAGCCGCATGGTGAATGGTACCACACTGTCATTGAATACAGTCCACAATAAAAAAATACTGGAAATATATATTTATATGACCACAGGGAACAAATTCGAAAAAAAATGAATACTAGTAGGCATAAACACAAACATACAAAAAATTAATTTAACTAATAATGCGACAGCGACAGCGAAATATTCACTCCGTCCCTTTAACGTTAGAGAGGATGTCTGCCAGTGCATCATCTCCAACAAACTGACTACGATTTGTTTTGCATGTATTTGCTCTGGTGAGACTTCGCAATTTTTTTAGCAAAATGGTAAATTTGAATCAACGCCATTTGTAAACAAATGTAGCCTACATATACATTGCACTCAATATTGAAAGCTTCTGTGTATGGAGTGATCAATGTTGATTAAATATTGTAAGATATAATTTTAATATAATAAAGTATTATCGGTTGGCTAGCAATCGATCATTTGGGTGACCGTCATTTTTCTAGCTTTGTTGCTGGGGCTTGGGGGTGAAGATCATCCCCGATGATGAGAAAAGAACACAAAAATTCGAAACCACTCCAGCCAAGATAACCAGTACAGCTCAATACTGCTGTGGAAAGCCAGAAGGCAGTAACTGCACACTTGTAAAGTAAGCAGTTACTGTATTTTAGCTTTGCACAGCCCAACACTCACAATAGGGCATAATAAGACTAGCACTGGGTCGCATCTGTTTCTGTGTATGGATGTTTGCATAATGTATTTTTATGTGGATGTGTTGCTGAGGGCAGAATCGTACTTTTTTCAAATCGGTTATAATATTGATTAGTCTCAATATCATATAGGTGTTTTTGTTCAATAATGCTTTATATTTATTTTAGATAAATTTATTTGGGGAGAATTAATAACAGGAATTAGGCCTACTCTCCTATCCTAAATTATTTAAATATACTTAAAAGTATGTAAATATTGATTCATATCATCTATATTTGCCACGGTCATGTCAATCTTAAAAGTTATTGAACCAAGTTGTGGGCTTTTTTATTCGTTGGGTGTGGTGAAGATGTGAAAATAAACAGATAATAACAAACATGAATTATGCAGCTTGCATCTCTTGGAGTTATAAGTGTGCATTGTGAAGGTGATCATTCAGCAGCTAGTGACACCTAGTGACAAATCAGGTGGCGGAGCAGACCGGAAGTCGAGAGTATAACACGCGTATGCGATGACGTCACGTCACGCCAGCTCTCGTCTGATGACGCGTGATCTCAGCGGAGGGCGAGATCTGTGAGAAATGTCTTTCCAAAATGGGAAAATAATGAGGGTAATCTGTCTGAAATGGCGGGAATTAAAGACGGTGTGATGATAAATAGACGCGTAGACTGCATAATGGACCCCGGGTACATGTGCTGGATCCTTTTGAAGATTAACCTATTCAGGGCTACAAACGTGTGAACCATTTGTGTCCTGAGGGAATAAATCTTGGAGCAAGTCTAGGAATCTATAGTATGAATATTTGTCTATACGAAACAATACCTTAATTTACTAGCACAGATCATGCGTGCTGTACCTTTATGACTGCTCTAAACTCATTAAACATGTTCAAATAGATTTTTTATTTTACCCTGCCTGGTTATTATTTAATATCGTGTCCGATGTAAATACATTTAGGAGAATATACAGCTGATGTTTGATGCAACACAAAAATTATTGTGTATGTCAACCAATATGAAATAAAGTGCTAGTTTTTGTAAACATCCGCTGTTGTGTGTGTTAAATAATTTGAAAAAATGTGTCCCCTGTATGACAAAGACCAATTGGTAGACTTTTAATAGATGCATGTAGTATGCAAATGTTTCGAACATGAAAGTAGCCAATCACATGTTCATTCATTCAGACGATTCAATGACCATGACAAAATGTATATCTCAGTGGCAGCAGTTTGGCGACGCTGACGACATAGCACTGTACTGTAATAATATAAAAAAAACATCTCAATAGTATCTGAAATGGATGTCAAACATCTCAACAAGTGTGTTCATGTACACTGGGGGAATTTTGGGTTAAACCATGAAACTTTTTATGCTTAGATTGTTGATTATCATTCTTACCGTCAGATGACCTGTTGCAATATGTTTTATAACTATTATTAGTAAAATGTTGTGAACAAAATTAGTAGCATGTACAGTTTCAAAGTCAAGATGTCTGAAATAGACATCTTGAACGCGATTTCACATCATAAAACATTATTTTTTTCTACAGAGAGATGCAGTTTGCGTGTACATGTATATCATTCCGTTTGAAATGCTGGGTGATCGCAGGATCTGAAATTTGTCGCATGACAGGATAGTTTGAAACTGATGACCTGACATCACACCATCTAAAATATCATGAACAGCTTGTCAGTACCCAAATGAAAGTCAAAAACAGGTACAAATATTCGAAGCTATATGCAATTCATTTCACGAAGATAGTGGGCGCTGCGGACATTGGACGACAATATACATAGAATGGTGATAATGAAACAACAAGTTATTTGGTGGAGTATGACCTCAGGGGGATGTTATTGTGATGGAGCTGTTATAGCTCAGTTGTTGCCAACATTATAATAAAAAAAAACGTTTCAAGATTGTATATCTGAGCTACTACTGTTATCATTCAGTCACCCACCATCTTTAGATGTTAGACCTCAGCCCTAGGAATATGATAGGGCGAGTTACCAACTCGTCCTCCTGTGATTTTCGCCGATTATCCATGGAACTTTGTTCCATATCTGAAGCAGCAGATAAGAAGTGGTAAGAAGACATTGTGTTTTATATATACAACATTTCACTTAAAGGCCGCCACGCGAGAAGGGAGAGATGTCGCCATGCACAGAAAAGTTTTCTACAGATACACACATACCAGGAAACTGGGAAAAAATAGCGAGAGGACAAGAATAAACAAGACCTTTCCAGCATTCATGCAGAACAAGTAGAAGTACTTTTCCTCATCACCATGGGCAGCTCATTAGGGATTTATTCTGTCTGTTGTATGCTGTACAACATAATATGAAAGCACTAGTCCACAACAGCCATCCAAGAAAGGCCGGCCATAATCTTCAGGTGGATTGCCAACGCGTGAACGGTGTACCCTGGTTCCTCAACTCAACAGCGGAGCTAATGCAGCTCTCACATCTGTGATCATGCACTGATGTCATGTGGCCGTGGTAGTGCAATTATAGTGCTTTACATTAGGTGGGACGAATTGAGTTATCCTTAACTATAGTCACCTTGGGACTATTTGACCCAATGATAGCGTGTGGAAGTTAAAATGTGTTTCAGCATTAAATTGCTCAGTGAAATCAGGACATGCCATTAACCCTGATAACCTCTTATTGGGCGAATGAAGGGGAACACTCAAAATAATCCAACTTGCCTTCTCATCCCACCCCCACGTTATGATATGTACATCACTACTACTCATGTATCTAGGTAAGGTAAAGCAGTACACTGTACCTCTGGTGGAGCTATCAGCTGATATATTGTACCAGATTAGCATACTGCTCGCAAGACGAGGCAGATACATGTACAGTGCAGACAACGTGTATGGCAATGCACACCACACCTGTATGCTATTTCATTTATTACATGCAGTTCAGCATGGGCACAAGCAAGTTATTATCAGACACTGATTTTAAAATTTGGTGCATTATTTGGCATAAAACAATGTTAATGGTCATTCCCACTAGATTATTTCAGTTTTTGGGGGTGCGAGATACCTTTTCCCTATTGCAAGCTACACTGAAGACGGACAAAGCTTTAACTCGAAGTGCAAGGTTCGAGCCAAAGTTAAAAATTTGACTGTCCCACAAGTAGAGACACATCAGCTTATCCAGTAACTTTAACCCTTTCAGTACGACGTTTGAAATAACTCTGGGCCAATGGTAGGGTGTCGAGATATCTCGGCGTCGACCCAACGTATGAAGAAACGATGTGCCGGATCTTTAGGGAAATCTGGGTGATATAGTGTAGTAGATAAGGTAACCTATTGTGCATTTTATGATTAAAGCATGAAATTTCTACCACTTGTAGAACATATCCTAAGGGACATTTTTAGATGTGGAGGTAAACTGGATTTGACCTCTGATGACCTCTAAAGGTCATTGACCTCGAAAGGTCAAAATATTCACTGGCATAGCCAAAAGTAGTTAAAATTGTATATTACAATGTCTATGATTTGTTTCTGTGTCCCAAAAGTGTGTCAAATACTCGAAGAGACTGCTTTGAAGGATAAACATAACATCAAGGTCATGTCAAGGTTACACCAAGGTCATTTAAAGGTCAAACTGGTAGAAAATGCTCACTTTTTATCAATTTCCACGCTGTTGTTGTACAATCATTTATTACAAGGGACTGGTTTTGACATATCCTTCGTCCTATGTATTTTCCACACACATTTAGGATATTAAGGGCTGTATCAACCTTGGCAAGGAGGCTAGGTATTTCACTTATTACGCTCCTTCTTCAATATTTATTTGAACGGGCCAACTTACAATTATGCAGCATTGTAGAACATTAGCTTGGGCTCCCATAGCAAAATATTTACAAATAATTAGGTTATGAAGTTTGACACGGGGTGGGGTTGTATTTTACTGGAGTACCATCCGAAAGCAATTTGAAGGTCATGTCAAGGTCATTTTAAGGTCAAACAGGCAAAATCTGTTACCATTATTTTCAAATGTGTCCTCACTTAAAGGAGCCTGAGCTTCAGTCTCGTGGCATGTAGGCCCTATACACTTTTTCTAGAATCACATCTATATACATCAACCTAACTTAATATGCAGGTGAGCCATATCTGATAATTTAAACATTATTATCTATAGGCCTACTGCAGATAGATGCATGGTGTAAGCCATGTGAGCCATAGGTATATGGCGTTGATGCCATCACCTTTAACAAGTCTCTCCAGTCTAATGTTCCAGGTAGCTGGAAGTTGTTAGAATTGAGACCAAATAAATTGAGAGAAAATGAGGGCCATTTATACTGATTATAACTGCTCGGTTAGAACGTTAAATTGTATATTATGTTAGAGTGACCCTAATATCCTAATAGAAGTGGTGAGCAGGTTTTTATCACACGTCCGTAAGGGAAGGGGGGGGGGGGTTAGTCGCGCCGGGATCTATCAGACAGCACTTAATTTTTATGGGTGCAATAACTGAAAAACTAGTGGTCATTTTTTCTGAAATTTTAAATCACATTCTCATCAACATGGGGAGGTGCAAGTGATTTTTTAAACATGCTACCAAAATGCCAAAATATCTCCCAGAGTTCAACTTCATAATTTGTTGTGGGCGCAAAAACTCAAAACCTTGATCAGAAATTATCCAAATCTTACAATCACATTCCCCACAATATGAAGATGTACAGGCAATTTGTTCAAGATTTCACAGAAATTTAAAATGGCCGCCACAAATCAACTTCATAATTTATTGTAACCACAAAACTCAAACTTTGTGAGAAAGTAGTCAAAATTTACAATCAAATTCTCCACGATATGGAGATGTGCAGGTGATTTTTTAAACATACCAGATACTAAAATTAATTTCGAGGCTACATCAATTTGTCAGATAGCTCGGCAAAATATCGATGTCATGACTGCCTAATTTTCTCGCTAAATTGAAACAACATAATCAGGCTAAAATGATTGTGTTGCTTTAAGACCCCAGCTGTCACCATGATATAATAAAACCGATTATTCCATCGCTGGTTATTCATTTCATAATTCAATACTGGACCGCCATATCCATAACAAAATACTATACCGTTATAATGGAATAGTAGACCGTTATAACGGATTAGTTCGCCGTTATAACGGATTTGTAGGCCGTTATAACGTGATACTAGACCGCCATATAACGAAATACTAGACCGTTATAACGGGATAGTAGACCGTTATAATAAAATACTAAAAAGGTATAACGGAATAGTAGACCGTTATAACGGAAGACTAGACCGTTATAACGGAATAACAGACTGTTATAATGAAATACTAACAGACTGTTATAATGAAATACTAGACCGTTATAACGGAATAGTAGACCGTTAAATACCGGAATAGTAGACCATTATAACGTGATAACAGACCGTCATAACAATATACTAGACCGTTATAACGGGATAGTGGAGAGACTGTCTAGTAGACAGACTAATCCGTTATTATTGTCTGACAGTTATAACGGGTTAGTAGACCGTTATAACGAAATAGTAGACCGTTATAACAAGATACCAGACCGTTATAACGGAAGAGTATACCGTTATAACGGGATAGTAGACCGTTATAAAGTATTGGTGGACCGTTTTAACGGATTAGTAGACCGTTATAACGGATTAGTAAACAGTTATAACAGATTAGTAGACTGTTATAACGTGATACTAGACCGTCATAGCGAAATACTGAACCGTTATACAGATTAGCAGACCGTTATGAAGAAATACTCAACCGTTATAACGGGATAGTAGACCGTTTTAACATATCAATAAGCCGTTATAACGGATGTGTAGGCCGTTATAGCGTGATACTAGACCGTCATAGCAAAATACTAGACCGTTATAACGGGATAATAGACAGTTATAACGGATAAGTAGACCGTTATAACGAAATAGTAGACCGTTATAAGGATATACTATACCTTTATAACGATATAATATACCGTTATAACGGAATACTTGATCGCTATAACGGAATAGTAGACCGTTATAACGGATGATTAGACCGTTATAACGGAATAGAAGACCATTATAACGGATTAGTGGACCGTCATAGCGAAATACTAGACCGTTATAACGGGATAGTAGACCATTATAACGAAATACTAAACCGTTATAACGTAATAGAAGACCGTTATAAGGAAATACTAGACCGTTATAACGGAATAGTAGGCAGTTATAATTAAATAATAGACCGTTATAGCGGATAAGTAGACCGTTATAACGGAATAGTAGACCGTTATGACGTGATAACAGACCGCTATAAGGAAAAACTAGGCCGTTATAAGGTCTCACCACCCCAAATGCCAGTCCCATTGAAACACATGTAAACTGCCTCAATTCCGCAGGCCGATTTCACCATTTTTCACCCTATTAGATATTTAGTGTGACCTATCAGGATAAAGCTTGAGATGTCCTTGTTCGAAAACAGGCCCGCTATGGGTATGGTTACCAGACAGATTTTGAGCTACGCCCCCTAGAGTGTAAAAAAGTCAATACTGTTAAAATTGGGCTATAATCCGTGCTCTCTTTCACAGAACAGACACACATCATTTTAACCCACTGTATCCCTGCGAGGTTATCATGAAACAGTTATATCTGATATCCTTGACAAAGAAGATAACGTGGGCTTATTAAATATTCACAAAATTATTACTTCTTTGTATTTTATTTTGTTTCAATAGAGGTTGGAACAGCCGCATTAAAAATATTTTGTATGATGATTCCATCATTAGTAGACACCTCCCTGGATTTCGGCTTATTTAGGGTGGTGAGACCATATGTAGAGATATAATTGTCTTTGATTATTTTATTTCGGCCTGGTATGATGCTTGAAGGTGTTCTGAACAATATAGTTTTTGAATTAGGCAAATATATTGAAAACTGTTGCCCTCGGAGCCCTTTGAATAATTATTGATATCATGAAAATCGGCCTGGTTTCCTTGAAAATCGCATTGAATAAAACAGTTAAATGAAGTGGCTATTCCCGCCTCTATTTCGTCACACAAAGTCGTCATGGTTACCTTGTATTTCGAAAATTGTTGTTGAAATATGCCACACATATTAGAATGGACTGCTATTAGTAGCATCCATACTTAAATTCACTATTTTTTATTTTTATTTGGGCCCATATGACAATCAAACTACCAACCAGGCATTTCATCTATGACTTATATCACCAAAACACGGCCTCTTCTGGTCTTTTCTAGACATGGTTATCACATTTATTCACCAATTATATACTTTCTAATCAAAACTATTACACTTAGATTGTTACAGCGATAGTAAAACTCAATAAAATATAGATATCAAGCTGCAGATTTTTTATCAAGCAGCTGGAATATGTCAAGAAAGGACCAGAACATGCAAACCCCTTGTGTCTACTGATGGTCTCACCACCCCAAATGCCAGTCCCATTGAAACACATGTAAACTGCCTCAATTCCGCAGGCCGATTTCACCATTTTTCACCCTATTAGATATTTAGTGTGACCTATCAGGATAAAGCTTGAGATGTCCTTGTTCGAAAACAGGCCCGCTATGGGTATGGTTACCAGACAGATTTTGAGCTACGCCCCCTAGAGTGTAAAAAAGACAATACTGTTAAAATTGGGCTATAATCCGTGCTCTCTTTCACAGAACAGACACACATCATTTTAACCCACTGTATCCCTGCGAGGTTATCATGAAACAGTTATATCTGATATCCTTGACAAAGAAGATAACGTGGGCTTATTAAATATTCACAAAATTATTACTTCTTTGTATTTTATTTTGTTTCAATAGAGGTTGGAACAGCCGCATTAAAAATATTTTGTATGATGATTCCTTCATTAGTAGACACCTCCCTGGATTTCGGCTTATTTAGGGTGGTGAGACCATAACGGGACAGTATACCGTTATAACGGATTAGCAGACCGTTATAAAGATAAAACTAGACCGTTATACCGGAATTTTAGACCGTTTTAGCAGATTATTAAGCCTTTATAACGGATGTGTAGGCCGTTATAGCGTGATACTAGACCGTCATAGCGAAATACTAGACCGTTATAACGGGATAGTAAACAGTTATAACGGATAAGTAGACCGTTATAACGAAATGGTAGACCGTTATAACGAGATACTATACCGTTATAACGGAGTACTTGGTCGTTATAACAGAATAGTAGACAGTTATAACGGATTCTTAGCCCGTTATAACGGAATAGTAGACCATTATAGCGGATTAGTAGACCGTCATCACGAAATACTGAACCGTTATAACGGAATAGTATACCGTTATTACGAAATACTAGACCGTTATAACGGAATAGTAGGCAGTTATAATGAAATACTAGACCGTTATAACGGAATAATATACCGTTATAGCGGATTAGTATACCGTTATAACGTGATACTAGACCGTCATAACGAAATACGAGACCGTTATAACGGGATGGTAGACCGTTATAACGGGTTAGTAGACGGTTATAACGAAATACTCTACCCCTATAACGAAATACTAGACCGTTATAACGGAATATTATACCGCTAAAACGGATTAGTAGACCGTTATAACGGATTAGTAGATGTTATAAGGGATTGAAAAAAAATCGTATTGTAATAAAAACACTTTGTTTTGGCTGATATAGTTTTTGCTCTTTGAATTATCCACGCCTGTATTGATATCCGGGCGGATGTAGAGCTCTCATCTTTGAGAATTTAAAAAAAATCAAAATGGCTGCCAAGAAATCACAGAAATTATTATGCTTTTGCCAATTCTTCTTATTAAAAATCCCTCTCTCAGAGTATTACACGCCGTGATAATTACATAATTGCACCTTCTATTCATTACGCATATGAGACAATGATCAGTAATATTCTACTTGTTCACTTGTATCCTACACAAGGGGAGGCACATTCAATTACAAGGGAGGGGCGGAGTATTTTTATCTTGTATTATATAAACCAATCGATGTACATGGCGGTTACAGTTGACATCGGCTTCATAAAATTGTGCTTTTAAGGTCAAGTTAAGATCATTTCAAAGTTGTGTATTTTAATATAATATATTGGGACATATAATCATGTTAAAACTATCACCAAATTATCAATCTCTTACATATTCTGCAAAAAAAACCTCATAATTTGTTGTGGGCGCAAAAACTCAAAACCTTGATCAGAAATTATCCAAATCTTACAATCACATTCCCCACAATATGAAGATGTACAGGCAATTTGTTCAAGATTTCACAGAAATTTAAAATGGCCGCCACAAATCAACTTCATAATTTATTGTAACCACAAAACCCAAACTTTGTGAGAAAGTAGTCAAAATTTACAATCAAATTCTCCACGATATGGAGATGTGCAGGTGATTTTTTAAACATACCAGATACTAAAATTAATTTCGAGGCTACATCAATTTGTCAGATAGCTCGGCAAAATATCGATGTCATGACTGCCTAATTTTCTCGCTAAATTGAAACAACATAATCAGGCTAAAATGATTGTGTCGCTTTAAGACCCCAGCTGTCACCATGATATAATAAAACCGATTATTCCATCGCTGGTTATTCATTTCATAATTCAATACTGGACCGCCATATCCATAACAAAATACTATACCGTTATAATGGAATAGTAGACCGTTATAACGGATTAGTTCGCCGTTATAACGGATTTGTAGGCCGTTATAACGTGATACTAGACCGCCATATAACGAAATACTAGACCGTTATAACGGAATAGTAGACCGTTATAATAAAATACTAAAAAGGTATAACGGAATAGTAGACCGTTATAACGGAAGACTAGACCGTTATAACGGAATAACAGACTGTTATAATGAAATACTAACAGACTGTTATAATGAAATACTAGACCGTTATAACGGAATAGTAGACCGTTAAATACCGGAATAGTAGACCATTATAACGTGATAACAGACCGTCATAACAATATACTAGACCGTTATAACGGGATAGTGGAGAGACTGTCTAGTAGACAGACTAATCCGTTATTATTGTCTGACAGTTATAACGGGTTAGTAGACCGTTATAACGAAATAGTAGACCGTTATAACAAGATACCAGACCGTTATAACGGAAGAGTATACCGTTATAACGGGATAGTAGACCGTTATAAAGTATTGGTGGACCGTTTTAACGGATTAGTAGACCGTTATAACGGATAAGTAAACAGTTATAACAGATTAGTAGACTGTTATAACGTGATACTAGACCGTCATAGCGAAATACTAAACCGTTATAACGGGATAGGAGACCGCTATGACGAAATACTAAACCGTTATAACGAGATAGTAGACCGTTATAACGAAAGACTAGACCGTTATAACGGGATAGTAGACAGTTATAATGAAATATTAGACCGTTATAACGGAATAGTAGACCGTTATACAGATTAGCAGACCGTTATGAAGAAATACTCAACCGTTATAACGGGATAGTAGACCGTTTTAACATATCAATAAGCCGTTATAACGGATGTGTAGGCCGTTATAGCGTGATACTAGACCGTCATAGCAAAATACTAGACCGCTATAACGGGATAATAGACAGTTATAACGGATAAGTAGACCGTTATAACGAAATAGTAGACCGTTATAAGGATATACTATACCTTTATAACGATATAATATACCGTTATAACGGAATACTTGATCGCTATAACGGAATAGTAGACCGTTATAACGGATGATTAGACCGTTATAACGGAATAGAAGACCGTTATGACGTGATAACAGACCGCTATAAGGAAAAACTAGGCCGTTATAACGGGACAGTATACCGTTATAACGGATTAGCAGACCGTTATAAAGAAATACTAGACCGTTATACCGGAATTTTAGACCGTTTTAGCAGATTATTAAGCCTTTATAACGGATGTGTAGGCCGTTATAGCGTGATACTAGACCGTCATAGCGAAATACTAGACCGTTATAACGGGATAGTAAACAGTTATAACGGATAAGTAGACCGTTATAACGAAATGGTAGACCGTTATAACGAGATACTATACCGTTATAACGGAGTACTTGGTCGTTATAACAGAATAGTAGACAGTTATAACGGATTCTTAGCCCGTTATAACGGAATAGTAGACCATTATAGCGGATTAGTAGACCGTCATCACGAAATACTGAACCGTTATAACGGAATAGTATACCGTTATTACGAAATACTAGACCGTTATAACGGAATAGTAGGCAGTTATAATGAAATACTAGACCGTTATAACGGAATAATATACCGTTATAGCGGATTAGTATACCGTTATAACGTGATACTAGACCGTCATAACGAAATACGAGACCGTTATAACGGGATGGTAGACCGTTATAACGGGTTAGTAGACGGTTATAACGAAATACTCTACCCCTATAACGAAATACTAGACCGTTATAACGGAATATTATACCGCTAAAACGGATTAGTAGACCGTTATAACGGATTAGTAGATGCTATAAGGGATTGAAAAAAAATCGTATTGTAATAAAAACACTTTGTTTTGGCTGATATAGTTTTTGCTCTTTGAATTATCCACGCCTGTATTGATATCTGGGCGGATGTAGAGCTCTCATCTTTGAGAATTTAAAAAAAATCAAAATGGCTGCCAAGAAATCACAGAAATTATTATGCTTTTGCCAATTCTTCTTATTAAAAATCCCTCTCTCAGAGTATTACACGCCGTGATAATTACATAATTGCACCTTCTATTCATTACGCATATGAGACAATGATCAGTAATATTCTACTTGTTCACTTGTATCCTACACAAGGGGAGGCACATTCAATTACAAGGGAGGGGCGGAGTATTTTTATCTTGTATTATATAAACCAATCGATGTACATGGCGGTTACAGTTGACATCGGCTTCATAAAATTGTGCTTTTAAGGTCAAGTTAAGATCATTTCAAAGTTGTGTATTTTAATATAATATATTGGGACATATAATCATGTTAAAACTATCACCAAATTATCAATCTCATACATATTCTGCAAATAAAAACTCAATTTCAAGAGGTCAACGTAGTTGTAAGTAAGTGAGAGTATATATTTTTAGGATTTTTAGCAGTTTGACCTTCAAGTGACCTTGATATGACATGTACGTTGCTTTCAGACGGTACCCCAGTAAAACACAGTTCTAAACCATATGATCCTTCATAACCCAATTATGTATTGATATTTTGCCATGGGAGCCCAAGCTGATGTTTCACAATGCTGCAAGATGCAATTTTTGCTCGTACAATTAATCATTGGGAAATGAGTGTAATAAGGGGAATAAGGGTGTGATACCCCTCCCAAGGTTGACACTGCCCTCAATTTCTTGAAAGTTTTTGTGAAAAATATGTCTGACCAATAATATCTTAAAATCAGTCTTTGTAATAGTTAATTGCATCACTAACCGCGTTGAATTTTATATAAAGGGGATATTTTCACATTGTTTTGCGATTTTGACCTTGAAATAAACTTGATGTAACTTTGCTATGACCTTGGAGTTATTTTTATCAATAATAGTAGTCTCTCTGTGCATTTGACATATTTCTGGAATACAAAAATAGTTTCTAAATATGGTACCCGGTAATACACAATTTTCACCACTTTTGGCATTGCGAATGCTTATATGACCTTTCGATGTAGATGACCGCTAGAGGTCATCAGGGGTCAAATCTAGCTCACCTCCACAATTTAAAATAAAGATCAGGATATGTGCTAATAATGGTAGAAGTTTCATGCTTTAATCATAAAATGCAAAATTGTTTTATTATGGGAGCTTAACGAGTACACTATGAACCAAGTATTTTGCCGAACTTTCTGATTTTTTTTCGACATATTTTTGACAGTATGAACTTGAAATGACCTTGACCTTGTTTTTCGTCGTTATCCCAGTAAAACATAATCTCAACCCATGTTAGACTTCATAGCCCAATTATGCATCAATAGTTTTCCACGGGAGCCCAAACTGATGTTTAACAGCTGCTGCACACTGTAATTTTGCTCGTCCAATTAAACATTTAGGAAAGGGTGTAGTAAGGGGAATACTTAGGGTGTATCCCCCCCCCCCCAAGTTAGATACTGCCCTCAATCTCTCAAAATGCGCGTGGAAAAGATATCTGACCAAGACTGTGTCAAAAGTAATCCTTTGTAATAGATGACTGCACCACTAGTATTGTTTAAATTGATTAAAAGTGGATATTTTCACTATTTGTGGCCATTTTGACCTTCAAATGACCCTAAAGTAACCTTGACATGACCTTGATGGTATTTGTATGATTAACAAGAGTCTCTTAAAGTATTTCGCACATTTATGGAATACAAAAACATTTCAAAGATATTGTAATACACAATTTTCACCACTTTTTAGCTTCGCAATTAGATATTTTGACCTTTCAAGGTCAATGACCTCTAGAGGTCACCAGGGGTCAAATCTAACTTACCTCCACATCTTAAAATAAACTACAGGATATGCACTAATAATGGTGGAAGTTTCATGCTTTAATCATAAAATGCACAATGGTTCCATTATGGGAGCTTAACCACTACACTAATATAACATTGTATACATATTTGTTTTGTTTTCAAGCTGCATTTTTCTGCATTAAAAGCAATTTATATATAAACTTACCATATCTGGCAGGGCCTCTGCATTGAAAGGGTTAATTAGATTGAATACGATCTTAGATTGTACACTTCAATGATGTGAGTGTGAGCTGAGGTGTAACTTACGGTGACAGTGGTGACTCTGAGAAGCTGGTCTGGTGGCAGTCTGGCAGATACACCATCACCTGAAACACAGAATCAACATACCAGTGAGTGTCACAGTGACAGGGTTAGAGTGCTGTAGTTTCTTATGACATTGGTGTCGCTTTAAACTGAAAATAAACATGATAAACAATAACAGTGATATTGACACTGTTGACAGCAGTCTCATTCATCAGATCCACTCTCAGCACTGTGGAGCAGCTACTGTGGCTCTGGCTAATTACACTGTAAAATGAGTTTGACCTGATTTTTTCCAATATGGAATGCTAGCAATAATCGTGTCCTTGACATTGTAAACCAAACTGTGCCTATATAGCAGTATAGTAATATTATATAAACCAGCAATCACAAGATTTAAACCAAATGTTGATTTGATGGCCAAATCAACATTGGACGAATGCCTTGTTGGGTAGCTGCTACAGGTCACTATATAATCTTGTTAGGCCCACTGTGCTGGGCTCATGCTGATCCACAGTCTGATACGCTGTCCCAACATTAAGTGGTTGATATCGTCACTATATTTCTGCTGGTAGCCTATTTATATACACCCGAACAGGCCTAAAATAAGACAAATAAAAGACGCAGATCCAATGTTATTTTAATTTCGAGGAGGCAAATAAGACAAGCCAATAATTGTCGCAATCACTCTAAGGTAAGATCTGCAACAGTGAGAGTGCAGTCAGTACTGACAATAATATAATAGTATCAACGTTTTTACAAATGCATTTGCAACTGGATGACAAGATGCAAAAACTGAATAATTGTTATCGTGGCTATTGTGTAAATTTGAAATGACTGAATTGCGGCTGAAGTGAGAATTGCCTAACACAGCATGATGCACAACCACGTTAACAAACAACCGACCCAGTTGGGATTGCATGTTCTGAAGCACCGACTTCACAAATAAGGGGAACACAATTTCAGACACAACGCTCCTTACTTCTCTGTCAAGCTGGGTCAGCCAGGGATCAATGGGGCTGGACCAACGGTAAACCTATGTGGGATCAACTAATAATGTTCCCTGTGTGTTGAGGTTCACAAAAAATATCCATTATTTTAGTATACAGATTAGCCATGCCACGAAACAATATGACGTCCAAATTTGGCATGTACCAACGTCCGTGACTTGTACAATGTTCGACCTTTTTGCGATCAGACATTCTTGTCGTGGGAATATTAGTAAGACACTGAGAATTGAGCAACATTATGGCTATATACGTATCACATTAACCCTTTCAATGCTGGGATCGACTTTAGTGTTTAGACAGAATCTGACGTCTAAAGTCAGATTCTGACGTCTAAAGTCAGATTCTGACGTCTGAAGTCGATCCCCGCATTGAAAGAATTAAAATTTAGAAGGGCAGTAGACCGGTACCATGAAAAAGCTAATTAGGTCATTTATGATGATTTCAAATAAAAAAAAAATACTTTATTCTCTGGATTATACAAAAATATTTTAGCTTTGTAAGGGTTAATTGTTTATTCATTGACAGCTGAAATGAGTACTGTAACTTTCAGCTTCAAATTTAGTTATTATATTATTTAGTATTTTATTCAAGTGGTACGCACTGAGGGCGGGGGCCCTAGAGTAGCAGTTAGCAGCGCTGCCTTTCACGCCAGAGTCCAGGGCTTGGTTCCCGGTCTGGGCGGTTTGAAAGAAACAAAAAATGTTTCTTCTCCATCCACGTGTGAAAGCCAGTATTGTGGGGAGCCTTCGTAACCGAGGGGTAGCGTGCTTGGCCTCAGACCGCCAGGGCTCGAATTTCGAATCCTGTGTCTGGAGGACAGTGTCATCTCAATTCTCTCACCATCCTCAGGAGGTTCTCCTGACCCAGTTTAGCCTACATGCGCACATAGGTGGCCTAAAGCCCTATTCATTTCATTTAATTTCATTTGGTACGCGCTGAAGAGGTAAATTCTTCGTTATCGCACGCAAAGCAATATCCTTTTTTTTATGCGAAAACCTTAAGGTCACATACCGAGGGCGAAGTATTAGATGGGTCAGCCATAGGGAGGCTACGGCTATTCATCACACAGCACTACCGGCAATAGATGCATTCACTCGCACCGAGCTATATTTTCAAGCAAACACGCTTGAGAATAACTTGCTACGAATGATTAACCCTTTAAGCCCTCACGATGCATTAAAGCATCATTTTACATCGCTGTAAACAGACTCAATTTTCCCACAACTAAGGGTTTTATGATGACAATTTCTTTGAAACTGATTTACCAATACATGGCAATTTTCTTTAATTTTTCACACACTTCAAATCATCTTCATCCGCTACAAGTCGAGAATTGTGACAGCAATTCGCGGCTTGTAGTGGATGAGATGACAATGGCAAACTCAGGCTCGAAAGGGTTAAATGTGTCAGTGCGAGTAAAGATTCATTTTCTCCTATTCAGTTAATCTGAGGACGAGTGAAGTAAGCAAAATGTCAGATAAACTGTTGTTTGGTTGATCTGTCACTCCTGTTGCTTTCCTTCCAATCATGTCAATAATCCCCTGCACTTCGATACACATTGCCAGTGCAACAATATATTAGATGTCTGACTAATATTTCTGTCTGTGAATATCCTTATTACCAGTAGTGCCTTGCTCATCACGGTTCCCATGTTTCAAAGCTTGTCGTCAAATACTCTTGTCACATAATTCATGCACTAAATTACATATCTTGAATACAATATTAGACTTGATAATAGTTCATTTCACATATTTTTTATTGGATATTTTCCAAACTGCAGACATGCTATTCAGAAGAACAGGAAGGCACGAGGAGAGCTTGTTTGACTATGATTATGTGCTAAACCATTAGGCCTATATACAGGTATATGTAATACAATCACTAATGAAAAAACACCTATTAATATTCTCTCTCGTAAACAGGAGATCACCCTAATAGAAATGTCAACCTTCGGTGTTATGCCGCAGTTATGGTGAATGTTAACCGTGCAAACACGAGATGTTGTACCAATGCAGGGGTAGTGTTGGTCAAGCGTAGGAGACGCCAGTCAAACATTACTCCAGCAATGGGGCAACATTTTTTGGTTGTTGAAATACACGTGTTGTGACCGACAGAAAAACGCATTAATGGAAATGCAAATGGCGGATTTATACGACGCTGATCCAACTTCAAACCAACATTGGGTGGACGTCTTGCCGAGTTGGCCAGCACAGCGTCTCTCTGGTTCCCAACAAACACAAGACATTGACCCAATGCTGGGCCAATGGCGGGCCAGCGTCGCAGACGGTGGGTCTAGCATTGCCCCAGCATTGGGTCAATGTATTGGGTCTCCCTGGGTGGCACATACCAAATGGACGCATTAATTCGGCCTCATCGCCGCGTGGAAATCCGTCAAAATGAGCCTCACCGAGAAAAGAATGCGATCCGCGAAATTCCGGGTCACCCTCTAAATAGCCCGTAACTATGGCGATGACCCCGCGAATTGTGGGAAAATGACAGTGTTTCCAGCGGATACCCCGCGTTGGTGTAACGCCGGGCCAACGCCGGGCCAGCGTGTTCCCAGCAGCAAGAGACGTTGGCACCAATGTCGTTTTAATGTTGGTCTTCGACGCTGGCCCAACATCAAAACAACATTGGGTCTTTGGGTCTGCGACGCTGGCCCAACATGAAAACAACATTGGGTCTTTGCTTAAAAAATGTGATGGCAATGGTGGATATGTTATATGCGAGCTAGAACATAATCATGATAGTCCTATCATGATAGGTTACTGGGGGAAATAATCGAAATGATGCTGTGGAATTAGTAAGAAGCCCTAGAATCCCTTAAAATTCTATTTTGATTATTTCTGGGGTATATTGAGTTCACATATTATATTGAGTTTTAAATCAATATATTGAGTTTACAAATCGATATAATAATTTACAACTCAATATGATCGTGTTTACAGCCACGTGAAATAATATCTAGATTCCAAATGTATGTTTCTGGGGCTCCAGAACTGAAAATTCCACGCATGTGAATAAATAATCAACCCTTCAACGGCCGGTTACGATTATACTCATTTTTTATACTCTTGTATTAGGACATTTTTAAAACAGCTTTCAAACAAGTTGGAAACCTGTTCTTAAACAGGCTGACATTGGGTAGATCAAATTAGTCGATAACACAGATTTCGCAATCCAATAAAACATTTTTTAAGGTAGTAAATCTGCATTGCAGATCCTCAAAATATCATAAAAGTTTCAAGTCCCAATAAAATATAGCCTGTCAATATCATGAGATAATAGAGAGGAAACTATACGTTAGAAATAATGTCGGCATGATGTTGGCGTAGCGTCTTTTATTTATCGTTAAAGCAATCTCTTGTACCGGCTGACATTCTCTTGGTGACCACACCAGTCTCATTTTATGTATAAAAAAGCTACTTCGCCCAATTTTAGAGTTATTGTCAGTCTGTAGAGGGTGAAAGGTTAGTCGGCACCAGTCTTTGCCCTTGTACTTATGAATAATGCATGTGTACATTTATCTGCACGCCAACAAACACAAGACATCCAGCCAATGCTGATTTAATTATTAAAGCGCTGCAATGCTTTTTATATGATCAAGGACAATTTTTATTATTATTTGAAATAATCAAAAATGTCTAGTTTCTGCTTCATTTGAATACCTATGTTATTGATCTATACAACCACTATAGATTTGTTACACTTTCGTCGACTGTAGACGTCAGAATATGACGTCTATAGACGTCAGATACTGACGTCTAAAGTCGATCCCCGCACTGAAAGGGTTAATCGTCTGGGATACTGGCTCAACATTAAATCAAAATTGGTCAGCGTCCCGTGCTGGAACGTGTCCAATAAACAATATGTTGGTTTTATCTTCAAAATTGAAAAAATAGGGGGAAATATCATGGCCACGTTTCTATTTTTTGGTTAAATGCACTTTTGCTAAATAATTATTGGCACATATTCAATTTCAGAAACTTTTTAAACTATTTAAAAGCTCCATTTTATCACAAAAGACTAAATGAATTATTTCATTCGCTGAAATATTAGTGGAATTGCATTTCTCACATTTGCACAACTATACCATGTCTGAGAGGTAATTTTCGTGGTAATGCAGACATGATCCAGTGCTAACCAGTGCTTTTTATCCGATAATGATGTTCAATGGAGAAATAAATAGACCACTGTGACAGTGTATGTAGTGAATACAATGAAACAGGTAAACTAATACTAAACGATCTATTTATAAATCAGAAGTAGCGCAGTCAGATGTAAATAATTCAGAACTTTGGTCAAGCTAAAAGGGCTAAACGGTTGACAAGATATAGTTTGTCTAAAGTGTAAACGGAGAATCAGATATTAGGCCTAAATGAATCAAAGTTTGGAAAGTGCCACTGTTTCCGGACAGTGGAGCAGGCGCATTGACACGATCAGCTTCCGGCCAGGCTGTGGTCGTGTAGGGAGGGATCAGTCACTAGAGGGCGCCGACAAGAACTGCTGACCAGCCGATAAGCCTCCTAGCGGTCATGCCGCAGTCTTGCCCACTACAACAAACACTGGACCAACATTAAAACGACATCAATAATTCGTGCTTGCTGGGATATTATATGTTGTGTAAAGCTTAGGTGGCTGTATGGAGTCCAGGAAAATCTGGATCCTTCCTCAGCAATTACAAGACTCTGGCTCAATGCTGTGACAAAGTCCAACCACATTGGCCCAGCATTGATATAATTCCGTAAGTTGGTTCCATCAATTACGTGCCAGCTGGTGGGTAGAAGTGTAAACTGTACTGTAAGTCAATGTGATCTGAATATTGTCGAGGCATTGATTTATCCTTCTGTAAACTGGGTTGACTTTGGCCCTGAGGGGGGAGTGGATAGAGTGAATGTTGCTTTACGTCACTTTCTGTACTATCATGAAAATATCGCGACAGAAGGACGCCCCAAGCGTCCCGTTTCCCTACTCTTATTTTGAATGACTTCAATGGTTCTTTATAGTACACTGCAGTACCATAGGCGGCACTGTACACTCCATGCCTTTGAACAGTTGGAACACTTAATATGCACAACCACGATGACAAATATCCAGCCCGACCGGGACTCGAACATGGTACCTCCAGGTTACAAGCCCTAGTCGATAACAATGATCCATTGGGGCCGCCCCTTGGTATCTCGCGAGGTCGCCGATCACAGCCCGGCTGACCAGCTGCCTGAAAAACCACTAGAGGCACCAGTTCGATGTTTGTAGGCTGACATGTTATCTAGTGGTGTACAATCAATTTGTGACGCTGAAAAGGCGTCTGCCCGCCACTTCTGATCATTTTTTTATGGTCACGTTTAAAAAATCTAAACAATTACAAATTCGAATCGAGCTGGTATGAACAGTAAGAACGGCCGCCATTTTGTTTGAATTTCCATAAACAACATTCACCTCCCTGTCTGGAAACAACGTGTCAGACAGACATCCCGTCTACCCACTGGGGGTGACTTTGGCCCAAATGAAAATAATATATTTTATAACGTCACAATATGTAACTACTATGACACTTCCCAGCAAACACAATACCTTGACCCAATGTTGTTTTCAAGTTGGCCCACCGTCTTTGAGGCTGGCCCAACATTAAAACAACATTGGTTCAACGCCCCGTGTTTCCTGGGTTGTATTGTTTTATTCAGGGTTCTACAGCTGTTTGTCTATAAGTTATCAAGATCAATTAGAGATAAACAGGTGGTGGAATCCCTTTGGGCTAACACTTTTATATTGTCAAAACAAATTAATGCAAACACAGACTCCCCCCAAAAATAATGTAATGTACCCGGATTTCCAAATCCGGTCATAGAGATCCACATACAGATAAACAGATCCTTACACTACCTGACTACTATAATTATATGCCGCCGTTTAAAGACAGTAACAGCTTACTTGAATAGTGGGTGGTTACAGCTGTTTTTTTCCATGGCAAAACACATAAAATGTATTCTCCTCACGCATGTCTCCGTATGTCCATTCACTTCAGGTCCAACCTCTGGCTCTCCCGACCTTAGCACACAATAATTCGTGTCCAACATACGTCATCACCTCATCACCTTGGGCCACACCTCTGGCCCTCTGGCTGTAATCATTGGTTGACATCTCCGCAATCTACTAAACCTGTCTCCCATGATAATACAACTGCAGTGAATGACCGATGTATAGGACAGATGTCAGCCCAGCGCTGGCTAAATGCTGGTCCAACATCTACGACGTTTGGCCAGCATTTAGCAAGCGCTGGGGCGACAGCCCATGTCTCTTGGGGGCTAGATTTCTTCGTGGTCTTGTCATAACACGCTGAGTTATGACGCTTATTGCATCTTTTATCACCACATCTCACCACAAATAACTCTCCTCTTACGACGCAAGTGGAATTGAAGCTTTCATCGAAATCAGGCGGTGAAGATACAGTAGTATTTGTGGACAAGGGGTAATGTGCTCTGCCTCAGACCGTCATGGTTCGAATGTTGAATCCTGTGTCTGTATATAAATGCACAGGAAAATCGGGTCGTCTGATTAATCTCACAATCCGCAGAAGGTTGATTGATTGATTGATTGATTGATTGATTGATTGATTGATTGATTGATTGTTTGATTGATTGATTGATTGATTGATTGATTGATTGATTAATTGATTGATTGATTGATTGATTGATTGATTGATTGATTGATTGATTGATTGATTGATTGATTGATTGATTGATTGATTGATTGATTGATTGATTGATTGATTGATTGATTGATTGATTGATTGATTGATCGATCGATCGTTCGTTTGTTCGTTTGCTCGTTCGTTCGTTCGTTCGTTCGTTCGTTCGTTCATTCGTTTGTCCATAATTCATTCATTCATTCATTCATTCATTCATTCATTCATTCATTCATTCATTCATTCATTCATTCATTCATTCATTCATTCATTCATTCATGCAATCATTCATTCATTCATTCATTCATTCATTCATTCATTCATTCATTCATTTATTCATTCATTCATTCATTCATTCATTCATTCATTCATTCATTCATTCATTCATTCATTTATTCGATCGTATATTTGTATACGATTCATTCCGTCCAGCTTTTGCTATGGATAACCCCTTTTCGGACGAGCTTCAAATCTCACTGGGGCGAAACTGGATTAGCTAACGCCGGCGTTAGCCTATCCAAGATGGATGCACCGAAAGTGGGTAAGTCAGTTTTCTGCTCCTTTGATGTATTTTATCACAATTTTCGGGCTAGCCATTCACCCACCGTGCTTATATGAATGTAAGGGAGTATCGGGGTTTGCTAAAAACGTATGAGTTTGGTAAATTGACATTCGAAAAAACGCGGGAAGATTGACTAACGCGATGTCTGGGATTGACTAACGGGAATTGTATTTTGTTCAAAGAATAACTAACGCTTTGTGAGATTAGATAACGCATAGCTGTTGTAGGCCTAGTATTTAAGAACACATTTTATGCCTCACTATTATTGTTATTAGGCCTACTACTTGCATGTTTCTCTGCGTCACCATATTATTAAACTTACCTCGAGAGGTAAGTTTGAGGTAAGTTGACAATTATTCATGCCAGACATAGACCTATCTTCTTCAGCTCTACTCATATCTGTTCTGTCTTCAACTAAACCTGCAATACCCAATTGACAGGGGTGAAGTTATATCAAATTTAATAAATATTAACTATGACATAAATAGCCTAATATTCTTGGTTACAGTAACTGTTCGACCTTAGATCATAGTGTTAGCGAAAAGTGAGGTCAGGACAGAATATATATACTGATCGTGAGGATCCAGGATCGACGAACAACGTATGGGGACACGGAAATAGAGTACTATCCCAGTGAGCATCGCTAATACCGGACGCCATATTAGGCGACGGAAACGGGGGAGAGAGTGAGAGCGAGAAGAACAATGCTAGGACGATGATCGTTCACGGACCACCTTTAGTGATAAATCGGACTAAGCTATAAGGATTATATACCAGAACGGAGCTCTCTCCCGGAATGAAAGTTAAAGAGTCAGAGTGCAATTTAGTTTACCAACAACGGAATATTGTGACTGGAAAGTTAATCCAGTGAAGATCTACCAACCAGATATCTGTGTATACTAGTGCAATGGCTCGCCGCCAATGAACCGACTTATTATCTAAAGTAACAGCTTGGTACCATTCAGACATTGATTGAAATGTACATGTTTAGACCAAATAAACCTGAAGACTTAGATCGTCTCTACACTGCATATACCCAGCTAACACAGAACGTTCAGATAACCTTTCCCTCAAGGTTCGTTATGGGTTTGTTAACTGGTAATCTTATGCGAACGTTCTAAGAATATTCGTTCCCCACATAACCCTAGGCGAATGTTCAACGAACGTTTTGAGTAATCATTCCCTCAAGGTTAGCTATGGGTTTGTGAACTGGTAATCTTATGTGAACGTTCTAGGAATATTCTCTCCCCACATAACCCTAGGCGAATGTTCGACGAACGTTCCGAGTTTTTATGGTACAACTTAGGTCAATTAAACCCTGCGCATGCCAATCAATCAACTGGTAATCTTATGCGAACGTTCTAGGTATATTCGCTCTTCACATAATCCTAGACGAATGTTCGACGAACGTTTCGCATTTTTACTGAGCTGAAATCCCGCCCCCTCCTCTGTGACTCAACGTGACAGTCCCAGAATGCAGCGCGGTTCCGATTTAAAAATGACCTTGCCCAGAACAAGTAAATTATGTGAATTTGGGGTAATAAATCAACTTTTCAAGCTGTAAAAGCCACATATTCTTTCAAATATGAATCACAGACAAAAGAAAAAAGCTTGAATTCATAGAACGGTACTAGGAACGTTCTCTTAATGTTCTCCTAACGTTCGCAGAATGTTGAGAGAACGTTCACTTTATGTTCCATTAAAGTTGTTTCCTAAAGTTCACATCTAACGTGCTGGGAACGTTCTCCTAACGTTCGCAGAATGTTGAGAGAGCGTTCCTTTTGTGTTCCATTGAAGTTTTTTCCTAACGTTCATACCTAACGTACTGGGAACGTTCTCCTAACGTTCGCAGAATGTTGAGAGAACGTTCCCTTTATGTTCCATTAAAGTTTTTTCCTAACGTTTACACCTAACGTTCTCCTAACGGTCGCAGAATGTTGAGAGAACGTTCCCTTTATGTTCCATTTAGTTTTATTCCTGACGTTCACACCTAACGTTCATATAACCTAACAAAAACTCTACAAGTGAACGTTCTCATAACATTCCCAGACAACGTTCACATAACCTTGCGGGGAATGTTCTCCTAACGTTTTTAGAATGTTAAATTGTTAGCTGGGTATACTCCATGTATGTCGTGTCCATGTAACTCCCAGTTTATCTCAATCGATCCCTTAAACCATAACGTAAGTTAGCCGCCGCTATTCTTACAATTAATTGCTGATAACCCCCCAGTCAGTAATTAATAATAGCATAGCCATAGGCTATTCCTATATATATAACTGCATAGTAGCCTATTATAGAGTGATTGCACATCATATCATTGATTGCAAAGGAGACTATATATTATTATATATGACATCAAACACGATAAAGTGCCACATTGACTTCCCGGCCATATTTTTTTGTAAATATGACAAAAATTTACTTATTTCAGCAGTACTATGTTATTTTTCAGATAATATTGTCAATGGGATAGTTTATTAAATCAATAAAACAAGAAAGTGATTTTTGTGAAAGAAATATAAATGATTTATTAGAATTAGTATAAAATCTGCTGAAAGAACTGTGAACGTTGAAGCAACCATAAACAATATTGGAATTAAAAGATTGTATTTGTGATCAAACAAGGAGGTTGGTCAATGTTAAGTGTAATTTTTGTTGAATTTAAAATATGCTAACGTGACGTTTCTGTTGACACTTTGTTAATGTCACGTTAGCAACAGTGTTACTAGAAGCCACTTCGCTGGCTAGGATACTTCTGCACCACGCGGAAAAAAGTGTTTGTATTGTTGGTTTTAAATAATTGCATTGTATAATGGCTAAAATAACTGTATTTCGATGGTTTGCAATAAACAGCAACATCTAACGTGACAGAAGTCAAGACACATCCGATGAAGGTCAAGGATACAACGTATTATACTAATATAAAAATATAATTAAAATTAACGAAGCAGCTTCAAGTGAAAATTAAAAGACAGAAGATTATATTTCTGACTAAACAAGTATATATTTTAAAGCTAACTGTTTCTCGTTGCATTTGAGTCAGGCTAACATGACATTATTAAGCATCTCCGATATTATCGGGATGCTTATAGTGTTTAGCATTATTCCGTCACCACCTCCGACCCGGGCGCATACGGAGTTTAGCTGTCACTAAGAAGTTAACTGATGAATTCTGTTTATTTTTTACAAACATGACCTATGCGCCTGGGCAATTTTTCCCATATATTGTTTTGTCACCATGCCATAAGCGGTCATTTTCCAAGATGGCCGCCCAAAAAGCTTGTGGGCACGATATCTTATTAGCCTTTGAATGGATTCCATTCAAATTTTATAGGTGGTTCTCTGGGTATTTCTGATAATCTGATTAACTTTTGGGAAGAATTCATTAAAAACAAGATGGCTGACGGAGGACATTCTGAAAAAATGTCTGCCCAAAAAGCTTGTGGGCGCAATATCATATGAACCGTTGGTTGGATTGCATTCAAATTTAATGTTGTGGTTCGCTGGTTATTTCGGATGATCTGATCACTATTGGGAAAAAAATATTAAAAGCAAGATGGCTGACAGAAGATATTTTGAAAAAATGGCCGCCCAAAAAGCTTGTGGGCACGATATATTATGAAACGTTGGTTGGATCGCATTCAAATTTAACGTGGTGGTTGTCTGGGTATTTCTGATGATCTGATTACCTTTTGGGAAGAATCCATCAAAAACAAGATGGTCGATGGAGGACATTTTGAAAAAATTGCCACCCGAAGTGCTTGTGGACGCGATATCTTATGAACCATTGGTTGGATCGCATTCAAATTTTATGCAGTGGTTCTTTCACCTTGCCCTATCAGGTCAGACCGTCGACTACCAGTCTGACCTTGACAACAGGTGCGCCTTACAGTTGTACGAACGGGAGGGGGTGCGAGCAACATGAATATTCATTATGTTTACTGATTGTAGTGTGGAGGTCACACTCAGGTGAGATTGTTTGGGCTACCTGAATTGGCTAGAGAGGAGGGGGATTCTGAACTCATAGCACATACGTGATATGCAGGAGTCTGTCGGTAGCAGACAACTGGATAGATGAAGATGGGTTCTCTAGGCATTTCGAATGATCTGATTTACTTTTGAAAATAATTTATTTAAAAACAAGATGGCTGATGGAGGACATCTTGAAAAAAATACCTGGCAGGGGTAATTTTTTTAATTAGATTTTTTTATTGTGGCAATCTCTCCAAGTTTGAGTCATGTAACGGGGATGTTTTTAATGTTCTCGTGCCGAAAACAGTCACATCTAGTTTTGACATGTTTCTAGTGTCACATTAACAACACTGCTGATAGAAGTCGCATCTTTGCCCAGAATGTGTATGCACACAGCTAGAAATATTTACTTGAATGGCTGGTTTCAGATTGTTGCATTGTAGAATGGCTACGGGATTTCATTTTTGCTGTTTGGAATAAACATCAAGTGCTAACGTAACAGATGCCAATGGCACTTCCAAAATTATTCTGTTGTTAACATTTTCCAACCACTGATATAATACTGGATGCATGGTGCAGTAAAATTATTTTTTTAACAACATGTTAGTTTCAAAACCGCAAATAGACACTTTTATGGGCCACTTTTTTTTCTAAATCAAATGCGATTTGAGTGTCGCATAAGCACAAAACTTGGGCTACTATGTCTGGATGTAACGTAACACACATTTGGGGAAGATAGCATCAAAGCAGTCTACAACAGATTTAACATTACTAACGTTACATTGGCACTATATCGTGTTTTATGTCATATGTAGCCTAGATGTTACCTTTCTCTACATATCTCTACCTGTAGGCCTATGTACATGGATTGTCTGTAATAATTCTTCAGTCATTGCCTGTCATGCCATGTGGGGTTGGGGGGGGGGGGATATTTAAAATGGTAGGCCTATGACACAATATACCCTACAAAGAAGTCAATTATGTATCTAACAATAAGATACAGGATAAATGATAGACCTACTTAAGTCAATAATACGGACCAAGATAGTCTACTGTCTATATAGTCTAATGTTTGATGTTAATACCTAGGTAATTCTGAACAATACCTAGTTAATTCTTAGAAAAATCACCATGCATATGCCTATTATATGTATTCAGAAATGAGATATATTATAAGCGTTAGCTAATCCTAGGCTACGTTAGTTAATCTCATCAATCCCGTTAGTCAATCTTTGTATTACTTATAAAATGCGGTAGTCAATCTTTCCGCGTTTTTTCGGATGTCAAATTTACTAAACTCTTACGTTTTTAACAAACTCCGATCCACCCTGAAAATCCCTTACATTCATATAAATACGGTTGGTAAATGGCTAGCCCGAAAATTGTGATAAAATACCTCAAAAGAGCAGAAAACTGACTTACCCACTTTCGGGGCATCCACCTTGGATATGCTAACGCCGGCGTTAGCTAATCCAGTTTCGCCCCAGTGAAATCTAGTACTCTATCCCGAACCAATCGAAGATTGGCTCGGCCTGTTACATGACGATATCGGCCAATCACCGCCGTCGTCATTCAGTTGTTATTTAAATTAAGGTGTATAATACTGTACTTGGGCCCTGTCTGTCTATATGGTTTTATGTACTACTCTTCATAACGTAAACATTATCAGTCTGATTGCGCGCAGGGGGGATAGTGAGTTTTGGTTCCAGTGAGAGGGGATAGAAGCTCACTATACCAACGAGGTTACATATATAAAGCCCGAACTAACTTTTGACATATAGTGAAAATGTCCTAAGTGGTGATATTTCATCAAATGACCATTTTAAATGATTTATTTCAACATTTCAGTAATTGAATTATAAGCTCCGTAGCTCTTCTTGACTTTCGCTAGCTATATAAATATGAAAAGAACGTAATATAATAGTCATTATAAAGATAAACAATGATATTCATAACATTTAAATTTATGTGATAATTATTTGTATAGCCATAAGTAAAATTCCAGAATAAAGTTACTGTGGATCCACATATTTATGTACGTGTTTATTCTATTCAACACCAATGGGACATGTTATGAGGATACATTTTCAAATTATTAACAGTTCCAGGAAAGAGAATGCCGCACGCATTGTGTGAGAAAGTAGATAGAAGCTATTCGCTCGCCTATTTAAGACGCCATAACCGAGTGAAACAAGGCTGGCTAGATTGGTTTTCTTATATATTAAGATGGATGACCAATCTCCAGCGGAATTATTTCAGGAGTTTATTGTTTAAAACGAGGTAAATCCCCAGCCTACAGTGTGATATGACGTGATAACTCCCGAAAAACACATTGATCACGTCGTTGCTAAAGTACATTGACGAAATAACAGTATCAAACTAGCTAGAAAAAATCAAAAGGGATTTTCAGGGGGGAATTAAGTGTGATGCATTCGCTAGAACGACGCACAACATGGTGTTGGTGAAAATTAATTAATAAATAAAATATCTGATATTTCAAGTTCAAATAATAGACGTATCTGATTTTTTTCAAACTTGTTTGCTTTCAAATCTTTAATAAAATATTCATATCCTTAAGCGTGGTACATATAAGCGTGAGAAATATACATCATATACATTCTATTTATCATGTTTTTAATTGACTGTGATTTATTTTCTTAATATTCAAATTCTTATGGTAATTGCAATATATAGAAAGCTGGTTTCCGTAACTCAAATTATGCATATACACTATACATCGACCGTTTAGATCAAGCTGCTGTTCACAGTCATAAACCACATTATATATGCTGAAAGTCAAAATCTGTTGAGAAACATTTAACAGATACTATAGATCTTATATTTAAAATCTAGATCAAACTACCTTCCGAAAAAAAATGAATATTGGTAGACGATAATACCACGGGACTAGTGTTACTGTTTGTCCGGTGGCGTTGCCATAGCGACAGATTTATGATTGGTTTGATCCAGATTTTCAAGCAGGATGTTTTTGTCATGGACCGCTGTGCAGGATTAAGTCGCTTGGCTGAGCCTGTGGCAAAGTGACGATAAGAAAAATAGCTGGGTGCAAGGCTGGTGTATTTTTTTATTGGTATTGACCCCAATTACAGTACCAGGAAGGCGCAGACATGTGTCAGCGTGTTTAAATGCGGGGTCTTTCAGCGGTGTCCTCTGATGCAAACATTAGCAACAAATTTACTCTGGAATTTTCGAATTCCAGCGAGGAAATTTGCATCTGGCAGGGAACAAGCCGCGAACGCGGGTGTTAGATGCAAATTTACGTGTGAATTGCGTGAGCAATTCACTCGTAAATTAGCAGCTAACAGGTTGATTAGCATGACAAAATACTACAGGGGGAGACTGCCGGGGAGTGCGGAATAAAGTCCTGATCAGTCCGGCCGTCCGCATGCCGGACACGTCCGCCACAAAACCCCGGCTACAGAACAGGCTGACCCTCCACAAAGCCACGTCTCCTCTCGTGCGAGAATTGGCGGGACCGTAACTCGCCTAGGTTGGGATCAGCTCTCGTCCGGGGCGGGAGTCCCGGGGACACTTTAGTGTCGGTCAAGCAGTCAGGACGTCCGCCCGCGGCTGATCTGCCCGCTACGTGCGCGCATCGGCGCTGCGCAGACCGGAAGCTCACATATGTCGGGCAAGCCGTGACCTCATTAAGTCGGCCTCTGTCCGGTCAGATTCAGCCTCGTTCCGGATTCCGTGGCATGGAAGGCTAATATCTTGTCTTGACCTCTTTGCCGCCATCATTGCCGCTGATAGAATCTGATAAAATTAAGTATAATATATACATGATGGAGCCGGCCCCGGTGGCTCATTCAGTTTGGCTGTGGCTCGAGCATTATAAATACTGGTCCCATTGAATTACAGCCGCGCCGGATGTTTTCATACTAATTGTGCATAATACAGTATTATAAACTTTTCAAAGGCCTGTCGAATGCAGTATACGTGTCACAAGGTAATGTACACCATAAGAACCATTGAAGTGATTCGATTAGAGTATATCGCAAAGTTCCGACTTCGGACTTCCTTCTGTCGCAATATTGCCACAATGTACAAAGGTGTAGTAAATCAATATTTAGCCTACATACAAACATGATGAATTAGCACTGAAAATACGGACATTTTCTTAATCACATAGGCGTATCATGCTGTTTGTGTTTTCATTGCAGATTGGTTCTGCAGGATGGATTTCATGCAAACTTATTGTCAGGATCATTGTAGTCATTTATTACCAAAAAAACTGGATTTGCTATTGTCTGTAAAATTTATCACATATTAGTCATTCGTTTTTTCGGCCCAAGTCTCGTATTCCAACCCCTAATTAAAATAACAACTGAATGAAGGCGGTGATTGGCCGATCTCGTCATGTGACACGGCTGAACAACTCTTCGATTGGTTGGGGATAGAATACTAGACTTGGACCCGGTGGGGGAGATCCCTACAAATATCAGACTCTGGTCGAAAGCTGGGTCGATACTGTTTGAACGTCTTTCAGACGTTGAACCGGCATCGAACCAGTTTCTGAATCGTAGTTGCCATCCAGCGTTTTCCGTTTCCCGCGAGACATTCTGTTAATGTTGGTTTATTGTTGGCCCACCGTCTGCGACGCTAGCCCAACATTAAACAAACATTGGGTGAATGTCTCGTGTTTGCTAGGACTGGCCTGCAGTGGGTCCGAGCGCCTCCTACCCACCTCCACGCCAATTACTGGCGGGCGTGGAATCATTCATCTGCTAAATCAGTTGATCCACTATTTCCCAGTACTGTTATGCCACGTGATTGAACAAGTGGCCAGCAACGTACTGACCACCTGCGCTGGCCAACTGACCCTTCACGTTTTAGAGTCAGCTCTGGAAGTGAATGAGAAAATGTTGCTTTACGTACATCGCTTGATGCACATTATGGAAATATTACGAAAAAAGGAAACAACAAGTCGGGAATATGCCCGTTTCTTATTCGGATGATTAGAAATGGTCCTTATACCCGGATTCATATTTAAAATGTGCTGAAATACGTTTGCATAAACCATGCAGACCAAATGGGTTTTACAATTTGAAATCATTATAAATGAATTAGTTAGCTTTTTCTGCTTCATTTGAATACCTATGTTATGGGTCTACTGACATTAGATATATTTTTTACTTTTACATTTTGGGATTGACTTTTTGACGTCGCTTTAAAGTCGATCCCCGCTCTGTAAGGGTTAATCAGGGTGTAGGAATTTCGTTGATTTCTCAGTCAATTCTCAAACAATTTTCATGAATTAGTAGGCCTAGGTATTTCAGAAGTACTTTTGACGTATAATAGCATTATGGGACGAATTTAATGGGTTTATAGAATATAGACGGGTGATATTTATTACATGTTATAGAGACTGACTTTTGAACTATACTATATACTTGTCTTAATGAAATTTTCAGGGTGATCGTTCCATCACTAGAAAATAGTGCTTGTGAAATGTCACGAAAATTGGTTGAGAATTGACTGCGAAGTCATTCACCACGGTTAATGTGAATCCTATTATAATCTTTATTCTTCTGAAGTGTTTGTTTCTACTTTTCATTCATTTAAAGCTGGAATTGTTGACGTAATTTCCAGCTTCAAGCGACAAAAATATTTATGTTTGTGAAAAATAGACATCTAGCTCTCAAGGCGTATTACATAAAATTCATAGTCCAGAATCTGAGACTCTGGCGCAACCTTGATCTAATGCAGGGTTGACGTATCGTGTTTGCTGGGATGTAAACTCGTGCGGTATCATCATTAGTATGTTTGCTAAGATCCGTTCACTGAGCCCCCAGTGTCTACCCAGGGATAGATTCACTGATGTTGAGTGAATAAGATCGTATGAGCGGGTGACTGGTGTAGCCTATCACCAAAGACGACAGAGTGACCCAATGTTGTAATAAGATCGACCAACACTAATATAACATTGTCATTGAGTGAATGCCATTATTGGTGGTAGTCGATGCCTGTCTGGTACTGCGTTTCCAGACAGGGAGCTGGATGTTGTTTACAGACGCAAGAAATTCAAACGAAATGGCAACCTTTTATACTGATCATACCTGCTGACTCGAATTTTGAATTGTTTATATTTTCTTAAAGTGACACTTAAAACTTATTAGAAGTGGCGCCCAGTCCGATACCGACGGGCAAACATCGAACTGGTGTCTCTGCTGTTTTGTCAGTAGTCATCTGACCAGAGTGTCTGTGACCGATGATCTCTCCAGCTTGTTGGGTGGTGGCTGGTCAGTTGGAATGTGGGTGAACATGGTGAGATGGGCATGAGCTCACGTGTACCACCCCATCTGTCACCCAGCAACACACAGACCCTTCTCCGCAGGCAAACAGGAAACGGACAGAAACAACCCAGCAGCGGCGCATGCTCAGTGCCACATGACGCGAACATCCGGCCTGACTCCAAGGTATGATTTCTTGCGATGTCACGTGATCATTCTTTACCACTGCTGTGACAGCGACCGCCACGCTCCTTCCGGCAAACTACGGAAATAGAACAGACACTGGGCCTCGTTGGACAGCACATGACGGACACATCGCTGAAAATCTGCAAAATGCACATCAAGATCTAGTTTTCGGCGTTTTTTGTCCAATCACTTTATCAAACACGAGGACCACGTGACCAGATAAATTGGTCACGTGGTCAGACCATAGGGTCACGTGGTCAGGTCGCTGTGTCACGTGAGCAAATTTCAGTGTCACATTACATGTGGACCAAATAACTTTATTCGAGGAAACACGAGGCGTTGGCCCGGTGTTGGGTTAATGTTGGGGCAACCGTTCCGACGATGGCCGAAAAACGAGCCAACGTCTCGTGTTTGCTGGGATTGCGCCTCTCCCTTTCCGCTCCATCAGTCTCTATTCTTCGCCTCACCGAGTCGTTGACATAAATTCTACCGGAAGACCATGTAATCTCGCGTTATTAGGAGGAGATTTCTTGTTTAATTCACGAGCGCTTGTTTGGCTCTCCAGTCACAAGACTGTTGCCAGGGCAACGTGTGAGTTTGTGTATAAGGCAGATTTATTTTGGCTATAACTGACCCATTACATCCAGTCATTATACATGTAGGGAAGCCGCGTGCTGCACACGACCCCAATAAGCAGCCATAACCCCTTCTCCGCCAAAACGAGGCTGAAATATAAATAAGGCATTATTCCGGGCCGGGGAAGATGGCTTGCTCGCCCTGACACATTCTTCATTGCCGGGGACACATTTATAAAGGAGCAGGCGCTTCATTATGGCGGCCTCACATGAAATCACTACAGCTGATAGATTGGCCAATTGTAGACCACTTCCTGTCTGCGTACGCACAAAATAAGTCACGCGAAACTGGTCTCTCCCAGCTCGAGCATTGGGTAACAAAGTCGTCTGAATAAAACGCTGCTTTCGGAATAAAATAACGTATCTACAACTTGACATATAGTATAATAAACATCCCTTTAACCTGAGGAAGGAATTGTCCTGCTAGAATTGAGACATTGTAAGAAATTCAAAATTTAGCCGAAACATTTCGTTTCAGCTTGATCACAGACTGGTGACGGTATTTCTGCAGGCCACAACGTTGGCAATTTTGGAAAGGTCACCTGCCCTGACTATGGTAATTATTATATGGTCATCTGCTCTTGACCATGCTACTTATCACATGGTCATCCGGCTTGACCACGTTTATAATGACATGCCCATCTGGTTTTGACCAGGACAATATCATTACATGGTTATCTGGTTTGACCGCCTAATTTTTACACGGTCTCCCCGGTTGGACCAGGCTAATTATTACATGTTTGTCTTGCTTGACCTGCCATATTTTGGCGTGGACCATGGCATTTATTCTCGTACAAGTTACGATAATTGCAGGCTTCGGATTGGTTGAGCTGAACAACTTGTACGATAATACCGGATTACCAGGTTATGCGTCATCATACCAATTGACCAGTCTAGTGCTTTAATGTTTTGAACTTGCTTATTTACTCGTAAGTGTTCTTTTGTTGTATATATAAGAATAAGCAAGAACATATTGTTACATGTTAGGTTTATTCACTAGTGCACTGTTAAGACGTACCATTGTATGAAATCATTACCTTTATTATACTAATTATTACATTGTCTTGTCGCTTTCACTTCGGTTTAATTTTTCATCGCTGTTTGGTTGTCAGTATAGTAATCATCTACATGAATTGGTCACTGGTTTGACAAATCTACATAATTGTCACTAAATTGAGGTTGTCTGTTGCCTTAGCGAGACACACACCAAGTGGGTGAACATTTCAATTAGATTACATGGCGGTTAAGATGTTAACATGCCAGATAAACGTCCAAGCATGCACGCTGATAGGTGTTGATTCAAAGCTGGATCAACATTAAATTGTGGGATGTCAACTGACCACAAATATACCACTGTCTCTAACAACAGCCCTACATGTGCGCACATGTCATCTAAGACTTTACTAAACCCACCGCTGGATTGTGACGAAATAAGAAGCATGCACGCTACACTGATAGGTGTTGATTCAAAGCTGAATCAACATAAAATTGTGGGATGTTAACTGTGTATCAAAATGACATTTGGTCCACGTTAGCTTTAGAAGAATATTTGAACCTTAATGCTCTAATAACTGATAGCTCCAGTTTTAAGGCTCAATTTCGCTTCACAATAAAATCGGTGTTCACTGAATATAAAGTCCATTCCAGCAAACAAAACACATTTGCATAACACTTGTACAATGTCGGCCCAACATCTTCGACGTTGGCCCAACATTGTTCAAATGTGCTCGACGTCTTCGACGTTGGTCCAACATTGTTCAAATGTAATACAAATGTTTTGTATTCGCTGGGATTGTCCTAAAGACATTGTTATGTGATGATTTGTGAATCAACAGATCAAGGCGGCAATGAAGTGGGTTTTTTCGAAAATAAAATAAAAATTGATTTGGCTTCTCGTACATGGATTGGTGAATCGTTCCACAAACGAGGTGCAGCAATCTCGAACAATGAGCAGACGTAATCACTCTTTGGTCGTGGTCAAAGTTGTAGCAGGTTAGTATTTTGGGAACTCAGTGTTTTACATCATCTACACTTGTGGTAGAAAGTTATTGATTACCGTGACCAACTACCCATCCCAGATTTAAAATGAAGCAGACATGTATTGTAGAACAAAATTTCGATGAAAAGCAATCACTTAGATGGCGGCGAACTGAAGATGTTTCCTAAAATGACGGTAAGTATGTTTAGACTCGTATAGGCCCTATGTATGGTTTTAATCTGTATCACTAAAATCATATGAAATGCCACTGAATTCGGTAAAATATAATGTGATGAAATCTCAGTTAATAAAATCATTCAATTCGGGATAATTATTTTTCGTCATTTGAAGCTGGACAGCGGTAGCAGTTTAACCCTTTCAGCGCGGGGACCCACTTTAGACGTCTGATCCGACGTCTATAGAGTCTAAAGTCGATCCCAGCACTCTATTTATAATGGGCGTAGCCCCATAACATAGGTATTCAAATAAAACGGAAAGAGCTAAATGAGACATTTATGATAATTTCAAATTGAAAAAATCCATGTTTATATATTTCAGCGTTGCGAGGGTTAAATCGAATGAAAAATACTGAATGGCAATTAAGCAAGACAAGGGCTGATTCCAAAGGCGTTGGCCTCACGGTGGTCAGATGTCGTGAGACAGTGGGCCAGCGTCTGTGTCTGGCTGTCTGCGTGAAGATGGTTGACCAGACAAGCTGCTGTGTTATTTATCAAGTCCAGTCTGACCGACCAGCTCTTGTCCAGCCTCAGGCGCTGACCAGTGACCCTCATTAACATTCTCCCTATTTGCCAGACACCCCCCGCCGGGTCGCAATCATCGACGGGCCCGTTTCACGTTCCTAGATATGGAGTCCACCTTTGCGGACAGCCATTCGTCCCACTGGGCACGCTGTGTTGTTGCGACGTTGAATCAACGTCATTGACGTTGATTCAACGTCGCGACAACGCCGAGTGCCCGGTGGGCAGCCACTCCTGCTATTTCACGCCCCCCCCCTTCCCACACGGAGCGAGCCGTGACTGATTGCTCGGGATTAACTGTTGAGACGACACTTTACATTGCTCCTGATTTGTCGAGAGAGATCCGCACTGATTTAAACTCCATCAACTGATCGGCCAGAGATGCAAACACCCCGGTGGAGGTGAGGAGAGGCTAAGTTTACCATCGGGCGAACACGCCAGCGACATGGAAATCTGGATGAACCCGTAAAAAAGGCCAGTGAATAATGATGATGTGAAGCTCCCCGAACACGGGACGCCGGGCCAACGGCGGACCAATTTCCCCTGCTTTCTCGATGGATGCAACAGACAGTTTGGAAGTTGTTGGCTTGGACGAGTATTCATTATCCCCGCCGACGAGTTGACGCCATATTGATATTGCCTAATCATGGTGATTTATTCCCAGCAAACACGACACACGTTGTAACAACCATCGTAACAGAGTTGTTTTAATGTTAAACATCATTGTTTTACCGTGTCGTGTTTGCTGGGTTATCACAACCGACGGTCGTGATAATATATTTTCCAGAATTAGCCAATCCCATTCCCTCTTTATATTTGGGCTATGCCCAATATGCCCAAATATATTGAGTTTTCAACGGAACTTCAAACTTATTATTCTTGGCACGTATTTGTAAGCCGCTTTTTCTCCCTGAATTTTTATCTAATCAACTTTAAATTTTGACACAATATTCCCAGAGTAGACAGAAGGGGTGCTATGTCTTTTGTAAGACATCCATCGTGTTCCTATTGAATTGTTTGTAACGCAAGTTCCAGTTTAAAATGACGAAAAATATTTATATTTATAAACAAATTGACATCTCCAATATATTGAAGTATTGAATAAACTAAGAATCTATCAGAAACTATTTTATTACAATAAGTGATATGACTATTGATACAAAACATGTTTGAACGCGTATATATAATTATACGGGGTAGCGGGATTGCCGGTGATTGAAATATGTCGATATGATTATGATAATGCATGTAGTTCAATCCATACAGTAGGTACATATACAGATGCTGCTCACGTGGGTGGGATAATCAGCTAATTTGAAGTGGACATTAACACATCATGTACTTTCTATCACAACCTACCGCATTGATGTGTCAGTAGGTTAAGTAACCACAGTCTTCAAATTATGTCATACGACTATTTCATGCCATCAGCTTGGAACTGGAACGATGTATCTGAGCGATACGTACACCATTTCCAGTTATGATTTCACAGCCAAACCTAGGAGACGAGATCCCAAACTCGTGAGTAATGTCACCGCCCAGTTTCCTTCATGCGCATGGTTGATTAAGGTGGATGAATGCTCCCCCAAATATTCAGGTGAGAGTTTATTTGCTGCGAGATATTGTGAAAAATGTCGGCCCAAGTATGGTATTCTACACCTACTACATATGTATAAATATATTATACATATGTCTAAATTTATTATTGTAGAAAATGCTAAATTCTACTGATCTGTATCATATGTATGTTTATAAGTACATTAGATAGCATTCTGAGATAATTATACCAGTGAATCCAAAATTATATCCACTTCTTGATTACTGGTCTTATACTTTACTCTTGAAGTTCTGTGAATGGTTTGTGCAATAGAGTGAAAAGAAACATTGTTGCAAACTAATTATTCAAGATTCGTAAGGAATTTTAGATAAATATTTGAGTTTTGACCATTTGTCTAGTGTAGTCAATGCATACACACGAGGCTATAGGCCCTATACATGGGACTGATCTCACTGCACCAAAATGAACATTATTGCAACCACCAAACTGAGTATATAGCACTATGCTGTTATATAAATTTTGTCAGCCATGCCAGGTGATTTACATGTAAAGGCCACGCTTCAAGTGTCAGTGAGGCGTTTTAAGATACACCCGTTAGTGAATAAAAATCTTCAACAACACCCACTTACAATCGCCTGTTTAACAGTGGGGCAACGTCCCCTACGTTTCCCCAGCGTTAAAAAGAACGTTTCGCCAAAGCTTTCCCGAATTGGTGCCCGTGCCAGTTGCGCTGGCTTCTGGGATTAAGCCCTAATCCGGCACCGGAATAGATCAGTATTACGAGGATCTATATCAGCTGATTACCACCAACCCACTTCCTGTAGGTCACGTGATGCACTCCCCGGTTCCCATCGCCAGCGTGAAAAATAGAACAACCGAAACGAGACAGTGGGGAGCAATAATTACATGTACAGACATCGTGCATTAGAAAAAATGTCCAGCGATCGTGCGTGTATCTCGAGTGAAGCGTGTGGTGGTGGTGAAGTACAGGTACCACTTTTTACAGTGCGCAGCCCACACCATCTTTGCTGACAATGTGTTTCTAGCTAATTATGCTGCCCCGGGGCGCAGAGCGTCCCGTCGTGTGGATTTGTTCGCGTCTGTAGCCATCTACATTATAGATCATTGTGAATGATTACCATCTTCTCTGGGACCCCATCCATGTGAAGGAGTCCTGAGGATTTGTCACCGTTATATGCCGTGGGTGTGCGAGCAGAGCCACATGGCATAATCCCAGTCTAATTTTAGAGCATTGTATGTGATAGTGAACTCTGTGTACAGCATGTCTCATTTCTAAACATGATAATTTAGCATACAATTTTTTTTTTCAGTCGACAAATTAAATAAAATTTTCCTAGCTCCAGTATTTTTTCTGACTTCATATGGTCATGATGATTTATATTTCACCAGAGGTGAATTGTTATCGCAGCTCTGCAACTGTAACTGCTAACTTTACAAGTGAGCAGTTACAGCCTGTTTGCTTTGCATGGCGGAATTGTTATTACATTAGTGTCCCTTGTGAGGTGTTTGGGGATTTGTTACTCTTATGATATCATATCCATCTGTATTATACTCCTATGTCTAAACACGGTAAACGATAGACTCAGTGAAATACTGTACATGACTAGCAGCATAATGTATACACAATGTGGATCTTTACATATCTTTTCCATTCATCTAGATTAGTACCCCCATATTTTAGTATGAGGCATAATGGTATTCTTCTTGTATACTCACCTTGGGTATGCAGTACATTATGATATATGCCCTTCTTTGATGCTGCCCTTTTTTAACAATGCATACATTATATTGAAAGCATTTGTCCTTCTTTGTATGTATCGAATTTAATTTTTCTTTAATCAAATAATGTACATTCACATCGATGAATTTATTAGTATGAATAGTTTATATGCACAACTAAACCACAACAACTCACTTACCGTACAATAATGAACAGGCTAACTTAGGAAACAACATCACATGTGAATTGACGGATTGAGGAATCGAACCGGGTACCAATACTCTGCTGGCCAGCATAATACAGCTGGGACATACATCACTGCTCAGGATAAAAAATATTAGCATTTTTGTCATTATTTTCATGTTTCACATTTAAAGACGTCAATTTTGATGATGACAGGTGCATGGTTTCTTATACAGCTCCTGTTGAGACCGCCATTAAACGATCGCCATAATAAATTGATAGGATACACGTCGATTCAGGGGCCGTATTCTCGTACAAGTTACGATATATCGCAGGCTTCTGATTGGTCGAGATGGCCATCTCGACCAATCAGAAGCCTACGATATATCGTAACTTGTACGAGAATACGGCCCCTGGGGCTAGTATCTAAGACTGAGAAGCTGTATTCCATAAAGAATATTTTTGCTGGCATTCCTTACGCTTAGCGCTATACCGTGCTACCGATAATAGAGCCACAAGAGAATTAAGATTGAAACAAACTCTTGTCAAGATGACTGCTTTGCGGGCACTGAAGGATCAACACTCGAAATGTTGTGTCATTGCTTGGTATTTCTACTCGTTTAAAACTGGAATTGCTGACGCAATTACAGCTTCAAACGAACAGAAATACCCCCACCTATAAACATGCACATCTGTGTAATTTGAAAAGTCCATAAGCATGTTATTCTTTTAAGGTTAGATTTATTTGCGTGACCATCCAGTGTGGTGTATGGATCTGCTCCCGGTATTGAAAGGGTATTAATCCACACCCTCCCGAGCCGCCACGTGAAAGTTTTATGTGGATCCTCTCACGCATAAACCAGACATGGACGTCTCCCATAATAGAGTCCGGGATCGCGGCAAGGGAAGAAACGAAATCCGGATTCGATGCTTATTTTTCATTTTCATAAGATTTCTATTGTCGTTGGATTTCAATTCCCATTATCTTAATTAAATATAACTTAATCAAAGTTGGACTTCAACTACCTTTCTTGACGGATTCGCCACTGAATCAATCGAATATTGTTTTATTTCAGTTTTAGCTCATCAAAAGACAACATTGAAACAATACAGCCAGAGACTGCAAACCTTCGTTCGAGACACATTTTAAAAAACATTCTGGATACGGATCACCCCCAAATTTTAATGGATTGTTCCTTGCCCCGAGACATTACTTTGCAAGTAATCCTGCCGAAGTCAGACGGACAAACAAGCAAGCAAATCAGCATGACCTCAAACATACCCTCCTGGGCGGAGGGAAAATACAACATTTACGGTATCATTTATCACAGGACCAATGGGAGAGATGCATTAAATATTAACAAAAGACAAATGTAGCAGAAGCAGTTGAAACTAGAAAGCTCGAATTATAACTATAAATCAGATCGGTGAGAATCCCTTGGTCCTTTCATGTTGAAAATGTCTACTTTGTGGGTAACGCATATTTCCTGGTAAAACTGCCAGCATATCCACTTACTGTTATCAGGATAACGGTCTGTTAAAAAATAAGACATCGTGCAGATCACTCAAACAATCACATAAAGAGTTATGAAACCAGATACAAATGTTTACAACTGACATAAAAATGCACAACCTGACAACACACATCCAGTGACTAACACTGCTATGTTCACGATGTTACACAACTAGAAATCAGATGAGGAGCTATGAAAACAGATACGAGGGTTTACATCTGACATACAGCTGTCCAGCGCGACGATATGTATCCACTGATTGATGATAAGGTTATTTAATTTTGTTACGCAACCATAAAGCTAAAACCAAAAGTAAAGTGTTTACATCTGGCAAAATACAATACAACTAGACGACATTCTTCTATGGATGGATGCTACTGAGTCACGTTATTATGCTACAACATCATCACGATCATAAATCACACACCAGAGGGGGGTGCTTTCATCGGAGAGAGGGCGGGGGCCCTAGGATAGTGGTTAGCACCGCTGCCTTTCACCCCAGAGTTAGGGGCTCGGTTCCCGGTCTCGGCGGTTTGAAAGAAACAAAAATGGAAGATGTTTCTTCCCCATCCACGTGTGAAAGTCAGTATTGTGGGGAGCCTCCGTGACCGCGAGGTAGCGTGCTCGGCCTCAGATCGCCAGGGCTCGAATTTTCAAATTCTGTGTCTGGAGGACAGAGTCATCTCAATCATCCCACCATCCTCAGGAGGTTCTCCTGGCCCAGTTTAGCCTATATGTGCACAAAGGTGGCCTAAAGCCCGATTCGTTTCATTTCATTTTCATCGGAGAGAATAAAGTGCATCAAGACGACATACCTCCATTGATGGAAGCTACTACGGTATACAGCTATTTTTTGATGTTACACAATCATGAATCAGAATGAGAACATAAGAGCAGAGGTGATGTTTTCATCTTGGAGATGACATACCTCCATTGGTGGATGTTAGAGCTATTGTCTGATGTTACACAATCATATATCAAAAGAAAATAACTTTTAAGATTAAGGATCAACGAGACGACATACCTTATTCAAGGATATTACAGTTATTTAATAGTGTTTTACAATCATAAATTACAAAAAAGTTAGAAATGATGGATGCGTGTATCTCATGCCGTGACACCAGTGTCGTTTTTCTCCAGCTCTGGGTCCAGAAGACGCCGCCACGAAGTTGTTTCAACGTCGTACGACGTTGAAACAACGCCGTGGCGGCGTCTTCTGAAAACCCGGATAGAATACTCAGCATCCGACTGGGCGTCATCTATAAAGTTCTCTTTTTTCACCCCGGGAGGGCCACCCGTCTCCCGGGCGGGGAGGACGGGGAGCCAAAATTAAGCAGGGGCCGCTTCATCAAGTCACAAGCCCCGGCCCCGTGCCGCACCCCCTAGACACGGCGCAATCACTCCCGCCTGCTTTTCCTGCTAGACCTTCGGATTGCTGGAGGCTCCTCGGGCTGTTTTCAAGAATATTTGGACCCCCGAAGATTCTGGAGTCAAAACTTGAGATAAAGACAAAACGTATGTCCGCAGTCCTGGACCAGCTCGATGCAATTGTGCGATAATATATCCATCCTAGTTTCTTCGGAAATTCTGGAAGCATTGGGTATTTTACTGTCGTTCAAGGGCAAACAGCAGTAACTGCTCACTTGAATGTAAGCAATTACTGCCATTTGCTTTGCAAAACAGTGTATCAGTCACCGTCGATCAGATGGGCGTCTCTGGTGTATTTGTTCTGCGTCTGACATTAAAACAAAAAGAACATTTGTGTCTCTACTGATAGCTCGGTAAGGGAATGGTTAAGGGGGGCGAGTCCCACGCAACTAATCAGGCTTAGGACAGAGAAAAGCTAAGCCGGTGTATTTTGCTGTTCAATAAAACTGGGTATTAATTTAATGTAGCAGCTTCATTTCCAGCGATGCATACGAGGATGGTAATGGTGTGTGGAGACATGAAGTGTAAAAATTGAAAAGTTTGAAATAATGCCCCACGCTGTGCTGCTCTGCAATGTCGAAAGGCAGTAACTGCTTGATTGAAAATAAGGCAGTTACTCCATTTTGTACGGCAGTGTACTGATGCTATGCGCAAATATCTGGAGCGAAAAGGTTCTTAATTGTGAGCCACTGGCCTACAAAACTTGGTAAAATGATGATTAGCGATATGCATTCTGATGCTATAATCTTGCATCAGAATGCATATCGCTAATCACTTTTGTTATTATCACATAAGCGATGTATATAGGCTCTACGTCGTGATAATACTCTACTCTTTCCAAATGACGTCAAACTACAAGGTATAAAGGACCACAGGCAGTCCAGGGAGTATGCACCCACTTGGTATGCTGAAATCCAAAATTTAATATGGCAAAACAAAATTTAAATGAAGGGTTATGCTCGCCACATTAAAAAAACTTTCTTTACCAATTGATGTAGAGTTCAAACCGTTTACAATCCTTGTAAATCCTGTTATATTGTATTCATCTGTAGTGTGGAGAGAAAATGTGATATCTTAGGAAAATTACAACTTGATTCTGTGTTTTTTTTCTGGCTGATAATAAGTCCACCTGTTCAAATATGTTATATGAATGATTAGGAACCACGAATGATTCTACACTGGGCAAAGCTTGTCAGAGAAGATCTGTTTTATTAGCAGGTTAAATAACAACTATTAGGAATTAAATCAGTGCTTGAACAACACGATTTGCAAATGCTTGGTCTCAAAGGAAACAAATACGAGCAATTTTCACCCACTTGAAGTTGTGGGTCGCGGTAGCGAGACTCAACTTCAAGTGGGTGAAAACGTAAGTAAGAAAACTTTGCGCTTTGAGGATTAACTGTTCTAATGGAAATGAACGAGATATAAGAAAAAAAACAATCTTAAGATGTTAGTCACCCTTGGCCTTGAAACATTTTGAGCCCGAAGTCACAACAACCTGCGTCCTTGCATTGTGGTGTGTACGTGACTGCTCCTGATTGGTATGCCAGTTTTAGTAAAACATTTCAAACTTCAAGATCGTATTACATTGTTGTAACGAAAGGAGAGGAATGTATGACAATAATAGTATTGTGAATCCTGGAATTCACACGACAAAAATCTTAATTTGTCTTTGGCAAAATTTACCATAAAGGTGATTAATTTGATTAATAGTGTACATGAACATGGCATTTGTTTGTTTGCTGTTGAACAAATCTATCGACTTTATATTGAATGCACATCTAAATTAATTGGTCGAAAACACCAGATAATTATTTCTCTTGTGCGCAGCTCATCACGAACTGTTTCAAAAGCTATTAGTCCCAAAGCTCAGACACTTTATCTATGTTTTGATGGTTGTTTCTATAGTGGAAACATATCAGAAATTCGAAAGCCCGATTCATACAAAAAAGTGTGCAGTTTTCTTAGAAATCGACTTTGAACGTGGGTATCATCAAAAAAATCCTTATAAAGTCCATACCCGCACACATAAAGTCCAAAAAATCCAGCTAAAGTCCATACCCGCACACATAAAGTCCAACAAATCCAGCTTAAGTCCAACAAATCCAGCTAAAGTCCATACCCGCACACATAAAGTCCAACAAATCCTAATAAAGTCCATACCCGCACACATAAAGTCTAAAAAATCCAAATAAAGTCCATACCCGCACTGCAAGGGTTACCGGTCTTTGAGAGTGAAAGGTGTGTAATCAATTTCAATCGTGTAGATTCAAATTAACCCTTTTACCCCTAATCACAACAATGATCGTTTTAATGTGTTTTATTAGCGGATTTAATCACATTTATGGGGAATGAAATGTGAGTTTAAACATCACGATTTGCAAATGATTGGTCGCAAATTAGACAAATTAGCGTAATATTTACCCACTTGAAGTTGTGGGTCAAGAAACAACTTCAAGTGGGTGAAAATTAAAATTAGACAACCTTAAGGGTTGACAAACATAACTAATTTATTCACGCAAGAAATAACTATGTAAGTGGGTGAAAGTTAGATTAATTTAAGTTGGCGCCAAAAGGTCATCTAAAGTTACTCATTGTTAAATACGTTTCTGTTTAAATTATGTTTGTGGTTTTACTCATAGACGAGGAAAACTTAATTTTTTTTTATATATTTATTGGTAATCCTTCTAAAAGTTGAATGATGAAAAAGCACAAGACGGGGTTAAATAAATTTGTTGCCGGTGAAAAACACCGAAAAATAAATTGGGAACCCGTTTAGTTGACAGTACACATTGTGACGTGTTGATCTAATTAACTGTCGGAAGTGAATTGATTTCTGCCCATTCACTCTGACAGAGAGTGATTACACAGGTAATTAGGTTTAAATTAGATAATTAAATTTTCGAACGCTTGAAGATGTTGATCTCGGAGCCCGATTCACAGCTATATTACGTTATTTTTAGTTGAAGCGCCATGTTTTAGTTTAAGATCCATCAAATCTGGATTGCCATCTTGAAAACTCAATATTGAAGTAATGAACGACTGAAGCGTCGATCTTATGGTTGAGCAAGTAAACAAGATTTCGTTTGCAATTTCAGCCAGCAAAATACATCGTCAGTTCCAGCATCAAAAAGTGGACCAAGAAAACAATCAGCGTTAATCAACCCTTCTATTGAATTGAATATGCTGCAGGATTTGGTCATTGTGTGTAGTTGTGCAAAGATAAACAGCAGTAACTGCTTACAATTCAAGTAAGATACTGCTAGTGCTAGTTAATATTACTGGGCAGATCATTTTATTTACCTTTCTTCACAGAATCGCAAAAAAATAATGGAGATCAGAACACCAAATTTGACACAAACTGGAAATATTTGAAGACAATATTTTTGTGATTCTGTCCTTAAACTTTTCAGTGCGAGGACCGTCTTTATACGCCAGAATCTGCCGTCTGTAGACGGCAGATTCTGACGTATAAAGACGGTCCCCTCACTGAAAAAATTACAATATTTCTAATAGTCGTAGATAACATAGGTATACAAATTAATCAGAAACAGATAACTAAGACATTTATGATGATTTATAATTAAAAAAAATCCTTCGGTCTCAAAGGTTTTTACAAAATAATTCATCGTTGTAAGGGTTAAAGGGTTACCGTAGCAGTGACAATTACATAGGAGCTTCCTTGTGGTGAGTGATGGAAGAGAAAACGGAAGAGACAGTTTGGTAATCAACCTTTTAAACGCTACGGGGTCAGAGCAGAGTAATATTTAAGACATTTATGTGTTACATCTAGACAACGTTCTGTCAACTTCACGTCTTTGTGGGGGTATATTTTCACAGGAAACGGGAAACATTTGTATAACATTTATAATGCTATGCTGGACCTACGTCGTAGACGTTGTGCCGACGTTGTATAAATGGTCTACAAATGTTTTGTGTTTGCTGGGTTGTCATCAAATCATAGCTCCTAAAACCGCTGGTTTAATGTCAGCCCAGCGTCATGAACGGCGGGCCATCATTGATTCAATCGCAGGGCCACAGCCTCAACAGGACGGCCCTGTTTTGATGACCTTGGCTTTTTCATTTGTTACAAAAAACTCTTACCATGTTTAATTAAACAGAAGAGAAGCCACGAGAAGACAAAATGATGTTGACGGCAGTTTATACACAGCCAACACAAAGCATTTGCGAAAGATTTGTACAACGACGGCCCAAGGTCTTCGACGTTGGTCCGGCGTTGCACAAATGTTTTTTTAATGTTTTGTGCTTACTGGGTAAGCTCATATAATTTTTTTGTTGCGCTTTACATTATAATGCTTGCAAATTTTCAATAAAGTTGTTAAAAAATGCTGACTTGCAATCTGGCCCGTATACTGTTGAAATGTGATGTTTTCAGAATTCCCGATTTTTTTTCTATTTTTATCATCCACGTACGTCTACTTGTTATCATATCGTCACCCCGGTGTTAAACGATCATTTTTGTCACTATGCAAGTAATACATCCATCCTGTAAAATCAGGTCGGCGATACATAATTATACTGATCGGGTATTTTGGGATTCCAATGAAAACATTTACATCGATACATTGTCATGAATAATTGATCGATATTTAGCTTTAGAGATGACTTTCTTGTCAGCAATGAAATGAAATGAATCGGGCTTTAGGCCACCTTTGTGCACATGTAGGCTAAACTGGGCCAGGAGAACCTCCTGAGGATGGTGAGATGATTGAGATGACACTGTCCTCCAGATACAGGATTCGAAATTCGAGCCCTGGCGGTCTGAGGCCGAGCACGCTACCTCTCGGTCACGGAGGCTCCCCACAATACTAACTTCTTGTCAGCAAGATTATTGTGAGAGTTTTAAAATAAATAAAAGAGAACACAAAAATTGCGAACTACTTCTTATGGTCAATTTTTAAATATATATAAATATTGCAAAATATAAAAATTTAATTCAGTGCAAAACTCTTTTTTTCTAATTTCAAGTTATATTGGCCTGGATATTTCCATTCAAATTTAAACTGCTAAATTAATTAATTCACCTTTCCACCCACTTGAAGTTGTGTCTCGCTACCGCGACTCCCACAAAACACAATTTCAAGTGGGTGAAAATCACTCATATATATTTTGTTTAATTTGAGACAAAATATTTGCAAATGTTGATGTTTATACATGCACTGCTTTCAATCCCAATGACAGTGATTTAATCTGCTGATAAAACAAATTTAAAACGACTATTGTCGTGATGAGCGGTTTAACCTTTTCACTACCATACATGACGGAAATTCCCGTCGTCATTCGTCAATAAACGTAACCACAAAATGACACAAATTTTCGCCAAATATATACTACATTTATGTATTTTTCGTCATTTGAAGCTGGAAATTGCGTTAGCAATTCCAGCTTCAAATGACGAAAAATAGAACTCCTACACCAGTATATCTGGATCCTGGTATGCACCCCGGCCTGGAAGTCAAAGGGTTGAGGGACATGTAAACGGTTTTTATTTCTTTCACTTGGCATCAGTCCAGTGCAGGTTCCCCCACAAACAGATCCAATATCATTTATTATTTATTATATTATGAGTAATGAGACTAGGCAAAAACACATTCAGGCCTACTCTGCGTTGGTCAGAGCCTGCTGAAGCATCAATTATTTCAGTGTCATTATATTTTCATTGAAACTTGCTTACTTGCTAACCCGGGACGTTGACCCAATTTTGGATCAATGTTGGGCCAGCGTCGCATCCAATATTAGGTCAATGGCTCGTGTTTGCTGGCTTGACAAGCCCCTAGCAACACAAGGGTTAGACACAAGAACCTGTCGAGGCATGCCAATTCACGGGGATTTAATGTTTTTTATGCCCCATTTATTTTAACACAGACATTATTAAGAAAATTTTTTTTTATCATGCTAAAGATTTATTCTGATTTTACGGTCGAAATCACAATAACAACATGTGGACCCAACGTGGTATAAAACCTTGAAACAAAATAGGCTAAATTGGCTCGTAGGAACGTCTTGAGAATGTTGTCTCTCAGATTCTGTGCAGATTGGTCGTTGGGTGAAATATTTGTGTTGTGTTTTTGCTGTTCACATACGCCCGTCACCATGGTCACCGAGCGAGCGCTGCGGGAATGTTTTGCACAGGGTTATGTATGCGCCTCGTTCTCACATGGCTCCCCTTCCCAGGCTGCACCGCCTGCTGATGACCGCCCTACCCAGACTGCACCGCGCGCTTTACGACCAGAATATGAAGACGACAAAGGCGCATGTGTAATTATTCATAGTACTGATAAAAGTGACGTGTTGCTTTTTTTCCGCCCGGGAAATATAGACCCTTTTTGAAAGAAGAAAACCCACACGGCCGGAGTGTCCTTTGATAACTCGCACTGATTGATTACGGACGTGTCAAAGTTTAAGTCCACCCAACCAAACACGAGACATTCACACAATGTTAGTTGAATGTTGGGCCAGCGGCTAGGACGCTGGCCCAACATTCAAATAACATTGAATAAGCTTCCGGATCTCCTGAGACCACACAAGATGCCACCAGCCCATACACCGGCAAAGGCTTTTGTAGCATTATCTGCCCCGCGACCATTTAACCCCCGAATATTCGTCATTTAGATTATTACCACTTGAATAAAAAAGCAAAGTCGATTTGTGACTTTAGCGCACGCGGCAATTAATCACCTGACAATGTGTCGCACTGTTTGGGATTAATGAGAAACGGATAGTGATTGTCCAAAGCTCAAGTTGCTCTTATATATAAAGGTCTATTTTCTAGACTTAAAATCCTAAATCGTTTTTCTAATTAATTATCTCTCACTGGTCAATGTAAAATCTTGTCTGAGGTTTGTTTGTTTGCATTTTCTTGGCTCGCTAACACAGTTTCAGAGATGTATTAACTGATTAATTGCGAGTTGTGTGATTTGTGATGTGGGTAATATTTTGGCAACAGTTTGTTGTGACACGAAATTTGTTTTGGCTTCACGAGTCTGAATTAAAATGACTTTCAATGTACCTAGCAGATATGAGACATTGACCTGGCATTGATCCGATGTTCGAGCAACGTCAGATACTTTTGTCTAACAGTGGATTATCCAACTATTATTAAACAGATCATAAATATATACACAGTCACTTTGAACCACGGTTTGAATATTAGTAAAGGTGATGTGATTATGCAGTAGAATAAAAATAGGGATACAGAATGGAGCAATTTTGGTGTGATTTAGGTCAATTTGAATCGTGGACCGTGCTCCAATGAGATGCTTAATATATGCGCTTCGTTATAAAACATCACGTCCTTGAGACCCAATGTCGGTTCAACGTTGGGCCGACTCTGTGAACACCACGTGATTACTGGGTTGGATCAAAAGGTGGTGGAATGAGCGACAAAATGAAATATTATACAATCCGTAATATAGATAGACATAGCTCGTTAACAGTTAAATCACCCATTTAAAAGTTGGTAGTTTTTGCACATTCACATTTCGTATATAAACATCTTCACTCGTGTCACCAGTGTCTCTATCTCTACTTCAGACACTGGTCATCTTCCCCAGATCAGCTAATATTAACCACCAGGGGACAGAGATTTCACAGCCACTCTCTGTACTGCCGCATCTAGGTGCGTGGGAAAAAGCCCGCTTCTTTCAGAATTATGGCCTCACAGAGTGCAAAATAACTCGATTCATGTTATTACAATTGACGCTTCTGAAAATGAGATAAAAATATCTAGGCTGAATATACACTGATATATACCGTATGTAGTAAAAATTGTGCTTAGCTCATACTTTTAAAAACTCCATTAAATTAATTATCAATAAATATAAAATTGAAAGTGGAACACTCATGGATACCCTCAGGTTTGTATGACGAGCACTGCGTGCACAAATTCCCATGTGTTGGCAGCGGATGGGCAGGTGTGCATTTAAACACAACTGGCCAATCACGATCTACCTCACCGCTGGTGGCTCATTTATGAACTGCTGGCTGCTGGTTGGCAGACGGTGACGTAACAGACGACAGAGACCCATGGTGTTGGATATGTGTAAGTGCCACACAAAATCTCAGTGGGTGACTGTGACACTCACTGATAGCTGAGTGTAATAAACATCAAGTCGCAAAATGTAAAAACGGTAAAAACTGTTCCTCCTTCAGATGGGAGTTGAATGTATTTTTGTTTTGTCCTGAGGCAAGGCTATATATAATATTCAACAAAAAATGCATCATATCTTTGAACCATCCAACCACGCTTACACATCATCGAACCAACCATTGACCTATTCGTCTCGTGTTAATGAGGTGACGTATTGAAGTGATTTTTATGACTAAAGTTAGGGTGTTCAAACCAAGTTATATGCAGCACGTCGGACCTCTCGCGTCTTCCATTAGGTGTTTGAATATTTCCCATAAACTGATAACGGATGGTGAATAGGGCTTTGTCCATGTGGCTATTGAGCCCTCGAGCTGAGTTTGGTGCATAGCGGCTGTACTTGCATAGAGATGGATTTATTAAATGCAGGAAAACATAATCAAGTAAACAACATATTAGAGTGCACAACGGAGACCCTCTCCAAAGTGCTGCGATGCCCCACCTTCTTCAGATCCTGGATACACGTTTATTTTATTTCGCGGGATCCTCGGCGGGGACCTTGGTGTGGTGGTCACTGCCCTCACCATGGTCTCCTGTTCAGGGCTCGTTAACCGCTCTCGTTATTCAAATTAAAAAAGAAAAAATACTCCACGTCCACTTGTAAAAAATCCGCTATATTATGCCGAAGCTTTTTTCCGACAACCATCCTGCTCAGCCTCAGACAGCCGGTTCTTATGCGGTGCCATCTGTTTTCATCTCACCAACCTGACACGAGGACTCATGAGTTCTCCTGACCCTCTTCAGTCTACCGGTACACATTATAAGTCGTAATCAAAGGATTAACTGGGGAGTTTTCAGTTGAGAAATATGATTTTCACCTGTTCATTTTTTCTACTTTGATAATGTCTGTGTGTTGGACATAACTATATATAGCTATTTCAAACCAATAGACAGCTAAGGCATCAGAATCATTTTTGTTCAATAATTGCATCTTGTTAACCCATTAATACCACACACAACCACTTTTTTTATCAACTCAAATTTCTTTAGATTTACAAATTTATAGCTGTAAATCACTCTGTGTGTGTTTCTGGTTTTAGCTGTACCCCAGTTTCCTCTATATCTGTAATCAGCGTGGTGTTTTCTTGGTACATGTGTCCTGCTCTTCATACAAAGTGGACCACTCCATTAAGACCAACACTTTTTAAATTTGTCTTATATGAGACACATTGTACTCCCAGAAGAGAGTATGTGGTAGATTATATTGTAGCCTACATAATAATTAATGTATTCTGTAAAACGCAGTGACGTCAATCGGTGAAAACAAGGTTATATAACACCCCCTCCTCCATACTTCATTCTGTGAAACGCAGTGACTTCACTCGGTGAAAACAAGGTTATGTAAGACCCCTCCCCATACTTCATTGTATTAGCCAACTCGGTGAAAACAAAAGAGGTCAAGGACATTGAGTTTCACAGAATAGGATATTATGTGGAAGTCTAAGATGAATTACACCCTGTACATCGTTTTATTTATATAACATTGAGGATTGTATTTATATTTGCGACGGTACAAATGACTCTGCCATCGAGTTCACGCCTTGGCTACATCAGTGTAGCATGTTCTGTTTCCGGGTTGCAGCTTTTGCATTAAAGCTCAGATCCGGAGCTTAATTTGCCAGACTGACAGTTCCTTTCTCTGGCTGGTGGATATCTGAAAGTCACGCCCTCTAGAAGCCTAGTTTATGCAGTGGCCACACAAGTTGTTGGCCGGCTGGAATACATGGTGAACCCAGCCAACACGAAACATTGTGCCTGACAGTGTTTGTTTAATGTTGGTCTAGCGTGGTAGACGTTGGCTCAGCAAGAAAACAACACTGGATCAATGTCTCTTGTTTGCTGTGAATGGCTGGACTAGGTTAGTGACTGGAGTCAGGACTAGCCGGTTTAGTTGGTTAATTGGTGGTCGGTCGGTCGATCGGTTGCTTGGCTGATTGGTTGATTATTTCATCGATCGTTCCGTCGGCTAACGTTTATTGATCGTTGGTCGTCTCGCGTCAGTCGAACGGTCGGTCGTTGTAGGTTGATCAGTCGCTCGGCCAATCTTTAGTTTGGTTAATCATGGGAATTGGTTGGTTGGTTGGTTGGCTGGTTGGTTGTTTGGCTGGTTGGTTGTTTGGTTGGTTGGATGACTGGTTGGTTAGTTAGTTGGCTCAAGGTTTGGCTCCTGATTCGGTTGACTTAGTGCCTGTTTGACTGCTCGATTGCCTTTGGTAGCTGCCTAGTTGTCTCCCAGCTATAGCAGAAAAGAAGATGCTATTCTCCGTGGATACTTCTCACGCATGTAATATAAAACAGACACTGCCACAGCTGCATGGAGATTTACATATCGGCATGATAAATAGACGTGACATATTGTGTCAGACATCATGAAAAAACACACAATAAACATTGGCTGAATGATGGAAGACGTAGAGATGCTCATACATAAATAAGTCAAAGTTGGGCTACCATATTTTATTTCATTTTTGTTCAGCCCTATGGTTCGACGCTGGACCAACATTGTTCAAATGTCATACAAATATTTTGTGTTTAATAGATATCCACATGACGCTGTATCAAAATGCATTTACAACGTCCACAGTTACTGCTCTGCAAAGCCAAAGGGCAGTTCCTGCTTACTTGTAAAGCAAGCAGATACTGCTTTTTGGCTTTGCACAGCACAGCTAATATCTCGACATCCAGTACTCCGAAGGTATCACACTTATCTCACACTAAAATTAATGTGTTCTCCACACCAATACAATGGATATACATGGCATATTTCTGCGAGACAAGCTCCCAACCAGTGGGTAGCTAAATAAGAGCGTTGAAAAAACAGAGCGTTGGTTATAACGGCTTACAAAAGTGTTACTACAATATGTAAGCAGCTAAATCTGACAAAAAATCTTTTTATATGCTGTGCAACATAATATTGAGTTGAACCTTTGTTTGAGTAATCGACTGTGCTAGTTTTAGTGACGCTGCATTGCAACATGGATTGCTGTACTTTCATATTTAACACTCAAGTTCCAGTAGATACAGACAAGTTGTTATATATAATAATAATAATAACCGGTTGTTCAACAGCATTTAATAAGGTATTAAAGCACCACTTTGAGACTATATGTACCGCATTGACAATTCCATTTTTCTCTAAATCGTCCAAACTTGTGAATACCTAACCAATTTATGCAAGCATAGCAAATCAGATCAAACATATGTTTGTCTGACTTCACATGTTTGAATCGATTTTGGGCCAATGTATTCTGTGTGGTGAGATTGACCACATCTTCTAAACCAAAGGCAATGTATTGTAATGTTTAGAACACTGTTTTGTATTAAAATAGTACTAAGGTGTTAAATGTGAAATATAATTAATTAATACTGATTCGTATTACTCGTTGTTATTCATATATTTTGTCATTAACTGCTTGTATTTTAATTGAATAACCATTTCATTTGAATTACAATGCATCGCAGTTGTATTTGGACTAGCCTTTCTTTTTGTCGCTCTTCTGGCTTTATAAAACTATAAGCATGGCTGGTTTGTGTCTCTTCACACGTATCGTGTGAAAAGGTCGTAGACTTTGCCGCCGAGCATAAAAGGTCAGCGATTGACCATTCCATCAGGGGCAGGTGTGCCATACAATCTCGTCTTGCATGTGAAAGGCTAATCTTGGCCAGTATTCACTGAAGACGAGAAGAAGCGCTCACACGATACTGTGACTTTACTGAAGACCAAAAAAACACTCATGCGATACTGTGACTTCATTCAGGATGAGAAGAAGTACTGTGACTTCATTATTAATGTCAGAAGAAGTCCTCATATGACCTTGCTCTATATTAGAAATTTCATTATCCCTTAAAGCGCTACATTGTAATTTTGTTACATACAGTATTTGAAGTTGTATATCTCCACAACTTTAAGTGAGTACAAATTATTCATATGTGTACCAATTGAATCAAATAAATGTCAATTTAGCAAATTCGATACTATTTTCTCCTTAAAATGTGCACTTTGAGATTGATCATCAATATAAAGCACTGTCACGTGGCCTATTCACACATTCCTGTATATTGTGATTATGAAAATAATATCATAATACCGTGCGACAATGCCTTAATTGTGCCCTCTTTGTACAGCTTGAGCACTAACTAGGCGAACCCAGCAAACACAAAACATTTGTATAGCATTTATACAATGTTTTTGCTGGGAAGATACGGTTCTGCTCTTTCTCACATAAGTTCCAATATCTAGTCAATAATTCATATCCATCTAAATATACACGTAACCAGCATTTGAAAAACAGAAATGATGAGCGGAGAGTTCCACGTTAATATAAATATCCACATTGCACCTTGGTCCATTAATTAAAATCTAAAATTGTCATAATAACGATAATTATTTTCAGTTTGCGCCGCCGTTCAGTTGTAGCCCAGCATGTAGTTTTTTTCGTGATATGGCCGAGTCTAAACGAATATAGCTTCAAACATAATAATTATACAAAAGTATAGGTTTCTATAAATTCTGACCGAGGGTCCTGGTTACATGCTTTCTTATCTGGATTTGGAGTTGTGTTTTATTTTCATTCAGTTGAATGAAAGACAACCAGCGGAGGGAAATTTATTTTCGGGGTTATATTTCATTTATGGACATGAATATTATTGATGAATGAAGAACGGCAAAATAGAAAATTCTTTGTGATTGAAACTTGGTAAAAAGCGTATCATGGTATAGATATTGTCATGATAAGGTACACACAACTAATGTTGGCTGTATACATGACTTTATCGTACATGACAGCTTATTCCCAAATACAATGTGGTTCAATAGAACATTTCTTTATCGGCAAATATAATTAGATAGTGTGCTAAAGCGGGTTGTAATATGAAGTCAGCATGACAGACGATGGTCCAAATTGATCTGGCATTGCCAAAAACTTGATCCCAACGGGCACTACACGCTGGCACAATATTGCCTTAATGTTGGCTCAATGATTCAATGTTGGCTTAATGTTGGGCCGGTGTCCCGAGATATTTTGACTTCCCCGTCTATAAGCATTGTTGTCGTTTAGCTGAGAAGTAAACCCAAATCCGGGTTTAGTTTATGTGAGACCCACAAGAGCAGGAACCTCTGGGGCAATTAATATTCACCAGCTCAGTCCTCTACCGCGGGAAAAATAGTCGCTGGGGACATACAGGCAGAGAAGATGATTGGTTGAACAATGGGCTAACGTCATACAGAACTGTATCAGGGTTGAGCCATTTTCTTGTGTCAAAGTATTGCCCTATACAGATACCTATTTTTCTACATTTTATTTGTGTATGTTATAGCTCCTTATATATGGTCCTATATTCTTTTCACAATTTATGTATGTTTGACCTTCTACATATTCTGGCGGTGTTCATTTTATTGATTAGTTGATATATATGTTGATTTGTCTTCATCCAGTAAGGAGTAAATTTCAGGACAAAAGGGCGATACGTGTTTTGTATTGATCTGTTTTGTCCAGCATCTAACAATATGACATTCGTTTGTAATGTGTATTTGATATGGAGCAATACCACTTGGGCAGCTTATGAGCGATGCATGTAAGGTCATGGAGCCTACAATCTACTATCTATAGCCGTTAGAATTTTGATTTAGACCCATATCACCAACAAACAATAAACCTGTATGAATAACTATAATATTATTCGTCATCGTGATATTTCAGTATGTGCTATTTTCTTATTTTGCGTAATAGGAAGCTACATTCCATTTCTTCTTTCCCAAGACAACAGCCTTACAAGCTATCTAATTAACGAATGATTTCATTACTACCCAACTTTTTACATGTACTGATTAAATTCACAAATAAACTGACAATTTTCGTTATTCCACATTATAGGCCTATTAGACTTACAGTTTGCGAAAGAAAGGCTTTCCAGACGCAAACACTAGACATGTTTGTTTAAAGTTGGGTCGAATTCTCTCCTCGGGATAGTATTTTAGGTATTACAGTTAGTTGTAAGCAATCGAAACAGGTAATAGCTGACGACCACAACAGTAGAATAACCTTGCCACGAGAAGGGACCCATTCGTAAAAGATAATAATGTTGTAGCACAATCACATGCGTACTCTCGACTATTTGCTTCTTTTAACACAACATCCCAGCAAACACGGGACATTGAACCTGTGTTAGTTTAATGTTGGCCCAGCGTCGCAGACAATAGGCCAACATTGAACCAACAATGTCCCGTGCTTTCTGGGACACGTCCCCTAAACATTAAAGGGGCATATTACCAGCTTTCTAAGTTGATACTGACGATTGTGTTGTTAGTAAAATAATGATCAACCAGTATAAAATTGATTTATCCTTACTATCACTTTAAGAAGAAATGCGATATGAAAGGGTATACTGTGACTAAGTCTGGTGCACATACATCCATGCAAGCATAATGATTATTATTAATAAGTGTTAATTATACACATCGAATAGAATGAAAAACAATGGTCTTAGTTCGCGACGCCTGTTGAATTCAGATTAATTTGACATCCCACGAATGAATAAACAAATCACTGTTAAGACACCACTCATAGCCTTAGACAGTAATATGCGAAATATGTGGTTGCATACTTGGGTTCATCTTTTACATGTTCTGATCAATAAAATAGTCCCAGCTATATGTATCTTATGGGAATTACATCACCCTCGTCACCTTCCTATGACAGCAACGCCACATCACTCTTTCCAGTAGCGGCTCAGGGTTTTGAACACAAACATTTCTTCTTTTCATTAGCACGGCTGCTGAACGGAGTTCAGAGCGGCATGATACTGCTCTGTCTTGATTCATCGTCAGTCTCATGAGAGTAGCTATAGAACATATTGCACACACTCTATGGTATCAGAGGTTGAAGCAACACTCGTAAATAGATAAAACAATAAACAAAGCGTGGCATTAAGCGGTAGAGGGGACATGAACAGCAGACGACAAAGTGGCCCAGACTCTTCTGGGGCAAAAGTAATTAGTCAGTAATGCTATTAATTCCCTATTTCACACTCAATCACTGCCTACACTGCCCGAGTTCCATGCAAATTCTTGGGGCGTCTGATTGCTTTCCCACCAGTATGTGACCATGATTACTGATGAGGTCTGGGAGATAAAGTGCGCTGATGGCAGTCGTCAGTGTGATTCTGGCCCACCATTGCGTCACCACCCTCTAAACCTGTCTGGACAGTCAATGTGGACAAATACATCTAAAAACACTACAGTTTTTTTTACATCTTGCCAAGCACTGCACATTTTAATTCTAGCATGGAAAGACAAGTTAACATTTACCATGGTTAAATGCGATCGGAAGCTCTGAATTAAGCAATGACTGTCCGCTTAGACCACCCCTATAGAGCGACACCACATCCTCTATAGCTCAATGACTGAAATGGCCAACTTCAAAACGCGATGCGAGTTTGATTCTCAAACATAAAACCTGTTGACGGGTCTACAGCTAGCTAGCTACTGTTGTTTTCTTGTCCGAATACTGCTTCAATCTTTAAAACTTCCTTGGACTTGTTGGCAATGTGTCCAGAGAAATTCACCCCACATAAAGTACATTTGTTTTCAATACAGATCCGGTTAATTTAATTTGGTAAGTACCATTATTTCCTAAGCTGCCTGAAGAGGGCGAAAATATATATTGGCACCTCATCCACAATAGCTCAAATCCTTAGAAGAACAAACTAACGGCATAGCTATGCTTACTTCTGAGATGCTCCAAGGTTCGTGGAGTATTTTGCAAGATGTTTTTCTAATATGTCTGGCAACTCCTCTTATATTGGACCACAGCCTGTCTAGTTGACCCGACCCAGATGACCAGGTCGAGTTGACCTCCACCAAAGAGCGATCCATCCTTGGGAAAGCAATATAAGAGAGGGAGATTCCTGGGAGGAGTTATCTATGGATTGCAGGCCCAAGCCATCAATCTCACATTCACCCCTTGTCTCCCAGCCTACTGAGACTCCAGCTTTATTCGGAACAAAATAAAGATGTTTCGATGACGCCTTGTTTTTTTCACCATGCATATTCGATATATTTTGAAGTGCTATGCACAACTTTATTCGCTAATAACTCGTCTTATTTGCCAATCAAATAACTGGTATTGAGAATGAAATAAGTGTTTAAACATGTTTGGTCTCACATTAAACAAATATCAGTAATCTGCATCCACTTGAAGTTGTGGGTTGCGGTAGCGAGACACAATTTACAAGTGGGTGAAATTTCAATAACTTCATATTAACAATAATTAAATCAGATAACAGAAAAGGGGTTAATCCCCATCACACACAGCACTACAATATCGTTTACAAGAGTCCATTAATGTGTTCTCCTTTGATATACTACTCGTTGATATCACATGACTGCAATGTGGGGAAATATGCTCCCAAAATATTGGCCATCATTCAAGTTCTCACTTTGACAGCTTATCCCATAGTCACCATTACAGGTGAGGCTGGGCGATAATATGTCAGTGTGGCACCTAGTGAAGCAGACGATCAATCGTCTCGACATCGCCACGTGACAGTTTGAGTATGTCATGTGTCAACTGCTGTAGCCAATCAAAACACTTATGGCAACAGGTTTTGTGACTATGAATAGACCTGATGTAAATGCAGTAAGCTGTTAAGTGGAGTGAGTGAATGGTAGGTGCCTTACGGTGCTGTCATGCGCTACAAAGAATCATCACCACGTACTGAAACTTGAACTTAATGTCCTATTCATATATTGTCTCAAGTGATTCAAGTGATGTGAATATTAATATAAAGCTTAGTTATTTGAATTAACTAACTGTTACCACTGTCTCTGCAATTATAGATAATAGGAGAATCGAGATTTAAAGTGCTAGCAGTCATTGGGAATCTCTTGAAAACAGGATACTCCAGAAAGAAAAGCAGGTGGTGGAAGATATTATAGATGCATAAGTGGGAGTAAAATATATAAATACTAACTAATACGGAAATGCAGTCGAAGAAAAGTTGATAAGGCATTGATAAGCCATTGAAATTATACATGAATGAGAATGAGAGCTGGTTAAAAAGTGGTGGAAATCATGTAGATGTCAAACGCTGAAATGATGCTTGTAAAAATATGTTGAATTAATTTTCAAAGCAAACCTATTTTTCAACGTTGCCTCAACGTCACCTGGTGATGTGGAGACGACGTTGATTCAACGTTGTGTTGCCTGCTGGGCACCTGCATAAAATGTTGTTGCATTTGTGTCAATATTTTTGTTGTTTTGTGCGTATTGCTCCGCCTCTCGTTGTGTCGCACTTTTATTGTTTCATTGTTTCGTGCTTTCGTTGTTTTTTCTTTTCTCGGAGTCACCACAAGAGTGAGGAAGAGATACCTCGAGCATTGATGTCGAACTGATGTCTTCCTCCTCAGAATACATGACCATTTCATGGAATTAATGAGGAGATAAAACCCATCAATACTCGCCATAAGTAGACAAAGCAATGTCTGTAAATATAATTATTTTTCGTCATTTGGAGCTGGAAATTGCGTTAGCGATTCCAGCTTGAAATGAATAAAAAATAGTTGGGCTGAACTCGTGACAGTCTAACTGTGGAATTGCAAAATAAAAACAATTGTTTTCTTTTTTCGTATAATACTAGCCGATGAAATCAGTGTAATTGAGAATGCAATGAGTGTTTATATCAGTATTTTTACCCAGTTGAAGTTTCCCGCGACCCAACTTCAAGTGGGTGAGCATTAAAATGAGATAACTTAGCAGTCAAATGATTAATAGCACACGGTCAGATACATATATACAGCAATACTATATTGTCTGACCTATAGTAGCCTAACGTCATTAGTGGTTATAGATATAGTAATGCGGTTCGCTTTGGTTTCAAACTCTGCGTGGTTTTAAATAATCACAACTTTGAAGGTATGAGTCCATGCTGTACTCATAGGATCTTCTTGGATTGGCAGGATTGATTGATTGATTTGGTTTATTTGATAGGCTATGACCCTTGCAAAGATACAGTACATACAAACATTTTATGCAATAGTGTACAAATTATACATTATTAAACTTATGGCTGAGTATTGTCGAATATACAGGAAGTATTGAGCCAATGTTCGTTTGATGTTGGTCCAGCGTCGTAGACGGTGGACCAACATCAAACGAACATTGGCTCAGTGTCCAGTCGACCCGCCCCCTGCAGGGACAGGGATCGTGCGTCGTCCCAGACTGTTGTTATTTCTGTCAACCATGGGAGCATTCATTACGTAACTGGCACACTGAAAACGAGCTAAGGCCGCACAAACAGTCATGTGCTTTTCTTGGCAAACTTAGATTTAGAATGGTATTTTGTATTCGAAATGATTGCGATATTGCGATTAAAAGGCCACTATTACATATTTCAGATAAAATATACAAGGGTTTTTTTCATAGCGGTTGACGCAGATGTTATGTGTGTGTGATTGGTCAGAAAGCCATCTCGGCCAATCACGTGCCTAAGATACGGGTCAGTCACGTTGAGAATACCGGCTCTCGGTTGGTATTCTTCTGCGTTAATAATGTGTTTGTTTAATAAGGTATTTGCTGGTTATAAGACGTGAGCTAAGAGCTACATATACTTCGTCAGTGAGCAACCCTTTCAGAGTGAATCATGTATCCAGGTATTTACGAGTTTTCAAATTGACTTATCGCAACAAAATATTGCCTATTTGAGGTTGTCAAAATTGTGGTTGTAACTTAAAAAAAATGAACATGTCGAAGAGTTAGTTAATTTAATCACCGAGAACACAATAATCGGGCCTGATGCAGCATTTAACTGGGACATGTGGTATATATTAAGGATGAAGATTTGTTCCGGTTCAACATTGAATCAAACACGTAGAGCTACAAATAACAACAACGGTACCATATGCTCTCTAACACGAACGGCCGGCCCCGATGGCTCATTCGGTCCGGTTGTGGCTCGAAACATAGAGGTACTGGGCTCAAATCCTGACCGGGTCGGATATTTATCATCAGGGTTGTGCATATACAATGCTCAAAACTGTTCAACTGCCTGGAGTGTGCAGTGCTGTCTATATGGTACTGTGCACTATAAAATCCCTTTAAATCATTCGATAAGAATAGGGCATATTCCTGACTTCGGGTTTCCTTCTTTTACAATATTGCCATGATTGTGCAGTAAGCGACATAAAGAAATATTCACTCACTCTAACATAAACTTGGTGTGGCCTCAAGCCAACTCTCCTGATTCACAGTTCTGTGTGGGAATCCCCGTTGTGGTGTCCGTCTCCTTGTATGGGAACTCCCGAGGGGAGCATAACTGGAATCACGCACGCCTGTGCTGGGAGCATGAACAGGCTGTGAATCAGCCAGACAAATAAGGTCAGGTCGTGTCCGCTGTACATCACGTGATCGCCTGTTAACTTTTCCCATCCTCTGAGATTTGGTGACAAGACCTGCAGCAGCAGCCAATCACGGCCTAGATCACGGGTACACAAAAGTTTTGTATCATCTACACCATGCAGCATCCAAGCAAACACAAAATAATGAGCCAATGTTGTTTCCATGTTAGACAGGCGTCTACGACGCCGGTGCGACATTGAAACAACATTGACTCAGTGTTTTGTGTTTGCTAAGATGTGTGTTTTTCGGACACTGTAGTTACATGTTATTTGATCGGATGTTCAATGTAAGGTATAGGTAATCCTAACAAAGACGTGCGTGTCACGCTTTCTGGTTGGTTCAGAACAATATGCCGTCCCCTCTGGTGAGTTGTGTGGTACGTAGTTTCTGTGTCACATTTTTGCATCTTCCACAACAAGTTATCTTACCCACGAGCACGCAGTGCGATACCTTGCTTTATCGAGCATAGCGTCCAACTAATTTAAATAGCCAGATACCTTGAATGTAGCGCGTCGCAAGACCGGCCAAGCAGACAGCCCTTGACATCTCGCTGAGAGCATAGCTTGCTTGTTTCCGTTGGTATGATAGATCAGATAGATAGATAAGCTCGGAATCTCACGCTGATGTCATTGTGTTCACAGCTCCCTGAATGGCAGCCACTATATGATTACTGGCCGCCATGACGAAATTCGGTGCACGTCACTGTCCAAAATAAGAGATTCCCAACTTGTCTATATAATACATGCAGCAACGGAAACAGGTGACTGTGCATGAGAGATGAACAAAAGGTCAATTCTTCGCGACCTTTCAGAACCTATTTATAAATCTGAAACATCCAATGAGGTTTGAATCTCAGACACCCCCCCCCCCCAAGATGATTACATAGATAGAATAACTGATTATAGTATTCGATATGGCCAGGCTCCTGCGGTATGCACTCGCGTCAGACTGGCCAAGGGAAGATGCATTTTTGTTGGCATTCTTTCTTCTATGTGTAACCTTGAAGCCTTTTAAAGGGTTGAGCGGGGTAGGTCCATCCGATCATACGTTCAGTAAGGGACACACATGAGCTAGGGAGGGAATACTTGATCAAGATGTGCCTTAATGCATCAAACTGGAGAAATGGGATGTGGGCTTATATCATTTTACTGGGTGGTTTTGTGTATATTACGAAAAGGTTTGGTTCAAGTGCAGAGCTCTGTTAGACACCAGAAGTATCTGGTATCTGATATCTGATGTCTGTTGTCTTATCAGGTGGTTAGAAATGATGAATCTTCTAGTCCTTTTCTCTATATCACGTTACTTATGACTTGGTCAAAGCAGCATGATCAAATTCACTTGTCTATGCTTGAGGTACATTTACAATTGAAGTGATTTATTAAAAATCCATGCAATGGAGATCCGCAAAATGCGCTTCCATGCGCCGCGCATAAAGTGAACAAGCCTAACTGTCATTCACACTATCAGCGGCATGGCGCGGCATGGTACGACGCGGCGCGGGCGACACGATAATTTCTCTTCACACTGCATGCGGCATTTTACACAGGAGGCGGGAATTTCAAGACAACATGTCGACAAAAGTGAAAATGATCTAAATTCTGCTCGAATGATGTGAACATGTCTTACTTATATTAGTGTTTCAACTTGTTTGCCGCGCCGCGTCGCACGGTACCGCTTCACACCGCACATAGTGTGAACATGTATTGCAGCATAGGCCGAACAATATATAGACAGTTACGAAGCCCGAAATCGGAACTTATACATACGTTTTCTCTATCAGTCAGCAAAGGACGGCGGTAAAGCGTTCAAATATACTGCTCAACATGCAAGACGTGTTAGGTCGTTCTCCTAAATATGAAGTAAAGAATGATGAACTAATAATAGTATGCCGTGAGAAATGGAACCTTTTGTAGCGTGAATTGAACGCAAAGTAACAAAAGGTGATATGTCGCTACGTATGGAGACAAACGTGATGTCATTTAAATTGAAGTGCTGAAACGTGACACATACGACGTGATGCGGTCTACAGTAGATAATGTAATTGGCGAACTGTGGACTATTTGAGCTGCAGGGAAGCGATGAAGCAGCCATGCACGAATATAAATGAATCAAGACATGAACAAACGAACGAGCGAACGAATGAATTAATGAATGCGAACGAACATACGAACGAACGAACGAGCGACCGAACGAACGAGCGAATGATTTAATGAATGCGAACGAGCGAATGAACGAACGAACAAACGAGCTATAGCGAACGAACCAAAGAATAAATAAATGAATGAGTGAATGAATGAATGAATGTATGAATGAATGAATAAACACATGAATGTGAACCAACGAACGAGCGAGCAAACTAAAGCGAAGAAAACAACGAATAAATGAATAAATGAATAAATGAATAAATGAATAAATGAATGAATGAATACATGAATGAATGAATGAATGAATGAATGAATAAACGAATAAATGAATGAATGAATGAATGAATGAATAACTGGACGGATGAATGAATGAATGAATGAATGAACGCACAAACGAACGAACAAATACATGAATGAACGAACGAATGAATTAATAAATGAATTAATGAATGAATGAATGAATAAATGAATAAATGAATAAATGAATGAATAAATGAATGAATAAATGAATGAATGAATGAATGAATGAATGAATGAATGAATGAATGAATGAATGAATGAATAAGTGAATGAATGAATGAATGAATGAATGAACGAATGAATGAATGAATGAATGAATGAATGAATGAATGAATGGATGAGTGAGTGAATGAATGAATGAATAATCGATCAAGCAATAGATGCACGAATAAATAAATCCATCAATGAATGAATGAGTAAATAATTAAATGGATGATTAAATGAATGTCAATACGGAATAAATAAAGCAATTAAATATGTAATAATTAATTGAAGAGACATCACATTTTTACATTATATTTATATCGACTTATACAGCTTAATTATCTTAACTAAAAATACAACAAAAAACATTAAACAATTTAACACCACTGAAAAAATTCCATGTAGTATATTGCCATGTGAACAAAACTGTCTGCCGTATACAACACTTTATATCACAAATACACACCGTCTGAGACGGTGGGATCAAAGCCTACTCCAGGGCACTTGAAAGCCGGTGATAGAGTGCTTCATACAAAACAAATTAACAAACTAGATCCCACGGAATCCCATTAATTGCGCATGTTCAGATAAGGAAATAAATGGTCAGGTTGAACAGCCCACTGAGGATTATTGGGCGATAAGACATAGGTATTCCCGATATAAACCTATGGCTGTCTCCGGGAATGCTGATACCACGCCACACAGAGGTGTTAGGAAATGTGTTATGACGCCAGAAATGTGGCGTGACAACGGAGCTGTGATGAAATGTGACGGCCGGCTGTATATTATGACGTACTTTTTAACGTAACCCGATGGGATGACCGGTGCAGCTTGCCAGATCAAAGTGAGTGTTCTAATCTACCTAATGGACAGAGCCGCGAACACTGTCCAGTTAGCTTGACCTGTGGCCAAACTCAGCCCATGAGAAGGTGAAGATGTCAACCGAAGGGTCACAGGTCACAGTAGGGATGATAGGGATGTCACTCGACATCGCGAATAACCAATGGTGGCTGATTGTTGGTCCAGTGTCGCAGACAGTGGCTGAGCTTTCAGCCAGCATTGGCTGGGCGTATCATTGCGTATCGTGCTGGATCCGGTAAGTAGTGGGTGCTAATGCTTTACCACTTTGCTCGGGATTATTTCTCGATGTTGGCTGAATATTAGAAAAATCATCTGAATCCTGGAGCAAACATTACAGAGCGGATCTTTGGACAGACATATTATATGTGTGTGGTACATTAACAACTACGATAAAAATCAAAAGTAAATATTTGGATACTATTTTGATCAAGAATATTTATACTTAGTAAATAGGTCAGTCTCAAATCAATTGATGGGTTAGTATTTACCATTTGCATCTCAGTTTTCGTGTGAAAACTCTGTACAAAATAAATTATGCAAATTTGTCCTTGGTATTGGTAAATACCCGCCAAATGCGGCTGCTCAGGGTGATATGGGTTGGAAAATGTCACTACATAGACAGTGGGAGTGTTTTTTAAGGCTAAAGTTACGGTTAATGAAGGTGCCCGATATACGCATTAACAAACGGATTTACGTGTGGTCAGAATCAATGAGTTGTAAGAGGTTCAGTAATTGGAACTGCAAGGTCACAGATATGTTAAACACCCTAGAAATGCATCGCTTTGTAGATCCAAATATACATATTAATATTTTGACAAAATTGTTTCAAATTTAATGTACCAAGTTTGCACTGATCAACGGAACAAAGTTGTTAACAAAGAATCTGCGAAAAGAGGTATTGGTGGTAATAAACTCCGCACATATAAATTATTTAAACAAAGATATGAGACAGAATTGTATGCAACAAACGTATTTATTAAAGGTCATATAAGTACCATAAGCACTGCACATTTTAATTCTAGCATGGAAAGACAAGTTAACATTTACCATGGTTAAATGCGATCGGAAGCTCTGAATTAAGCAATGACTGTCCGCTTAGACCACCCCTATAGAGCGACACCACATCCTCTATAGCTCAATGACTGAAATGGCCAACTTCAAAACGCGATGCGAGTTTGATTCTCAAACATAAAACCTGTTGACGGGTCTACAGCTAGCTAGCTACTGTTGTTTTCTTGTCCGAATACTGCTTCAATCTTTAAAACTTCCTTGGACTTGTTGGCAATGTGTCCAGAGAAATTCACCCCACATAAAGTACATTTGTTTTCAATACAGATCCGGTTAATTTAATTTGGTAAGTACCATTATTTCCTAAGCTGCCTGAAGAGGGCGAAAATATATATTGGCACCTCATCCACAATAGCTCAAATCCTTAGAAGAACAAACTAACGGCATAGCTATGCTTACTTCTGAGATGCTCCAAGGTTCGTGGAGTATTTTGCAAGATGTTTTTCTAATATGTCTGGCAACTCCTCTTATATTGGACCACAGCCTGTCTAGTTGACCCGACCCAGATGACCAGGTCGAGTTGACCTCCACCAAAGAGCGATCCATCCTTGGGAAAGCAATATAAGAGAGGGAGATTCCTGGGAGGAGTTATCTATGGATTGCAGGCCCAAGCCATCAATCTCACATTCACCCCTTGTCTCCCAGCCTACTGAGACTCCAGCTTTATTCGGAACAAAATAAAGATGTTTCGATGACGCCTTGTTTTTTTCACCATGCATATTCGATATATTTTGAAGTGCTATGCACAACTTTATTCGCTAATAACTCGTCTTATTTGCCAATCAAATAACTGGTATTGAGAATGAAATAAGTGTTTAAACATGTTTGGTCTCACATTAAACAAATATCAGTAATCTGCATCCACTTGAAGTTGTGGGTTGCGGTAGCGAGACACAATTTACAAGTGGGTGAAATTTCAATAACTTCATATTAACAATAATTAAATCAGATAACAGAAAAGGGGTTAATCCCCATCACACACAGCACTACAATATCGTTTACAAGAGTCCATTAATGTGTTCTCCTTTGATATACTACTCGTTGATATCACATGACTGCAATGTGGGGAAATATGCTCCCAAAATATTGGCCATCATTCAAGTTCTCACTTTGACAGCTTATCCCATAGTCACCATTACAGGTGAGGCTGGGCGATAATATGTCAGTGTGGCACCTAGTGAAGCAGACGATCAATCGTCTCGACATCGCCACGTGACAGTTTGAGTATGTCATGTGTCAACTGCTGTAGCCAATCAAAACACTTATGGCAACAGGTTTTGTGACTATGAATAGACCTGATGTAAATGCAGTAAGCTGTTAAGTGGAGTGAGTGAATGGTAGGTGCCTTACGGTGCTGTCATGCGCTACAAAGAATCATCACCACGTACTGAAACTTGAACTTAATGTCCTATTCATATATTGTCTCAAGTGATTCAAGTGATGTGAATATTAATATAAAGCTTAGTTATTTGAATTAACTAACTGTTACCACTGTCTCTGCAATTATAGATAATAGGAGAATCGAGATTTAAAGTGCTAGCAGTCATTGGGAATCTCTTGAAAACAGGATACTCCAGAAAGAAAAGCAGGTGGTGGAAGATATTATAGATGCATAAGTGGGAGTAAAATATATAAATACTAACTAATACGGAAATGCAGTCGAAGAAAAGTTGATAAGGCATTGATAAGCCATTGAAATTATACATGAATGAGAATGAGAGCTGGTTAAAAAGTGGTGGAAATCATGTAGATGTCAAACGCTGAAATGATGCTTGTAAAAATATGTTGAATTAATTTTCAAAGCAAACCTATTTTTCAACGTTGCCTCAACGTCACCTGGTGATGTGGAGACGACGTTGATTCAACGTTGTGTTGCCTGCTGGGCACCTGCATAAAATGTTGTTGCATTTGTGTCAATATTTTTGTTGTTTTGTGCGTATTGCTCCGCCTCTCGTTGTGTCGCACTTTTATTGTTTCATTGTTTCGTGCTTTCGTTGTTTTTTCTTTTCTCGGAGTCACCACAAGAGTGAGGAAGAGATACCTCGAGCATTGATGTCGAACTGATGTCTTCCTCCTCAGAATACATGACCATTTCATGGAATTAATGAGGAGATAAAACCCATCAATACTCGCCATAAGTAGACAAAGCAATGTCTGTAAATATAATTATTTTTCGTCATTTGGAGCTGGAAATTGCGTTAGCGATTCCAGCTTGAAATGAATAAAAAATAGTTGGGCTGAACTCGTGACAGTCTAACTGTGGAATTGCAAAATAAAAACAATTGTTTTCTTTTTTCGTATAATACTAGCCGATGAAATCAGTGTAATTGAGAATGCAATGAGTGTTTATATCAGTATTTTTACCCAGTTGAAGTTTCCCGCGACCCAACTTCAAGTGGGTGAGCATTAAAATGAGATAACTTAGCAGTCAAATGATTAATAGCACACGGTCAGATACATATATACAGCAATACTATATTGTCTGACCTATAGTAGCCTAACGTCATTAGTGGTTATAGATATAGTAATGCGGTTCGCTTTGGTTTCAAACTCTGCGTGGTTTTAAATAATCACAACTTTGAAGGTATGAGTCCATGCTGTACTCATAGGATCTTCTTGGATTGGCAGGATTGATTGATTGATTTGGTTTATTTGATAGGCTATGACCCTTGCAAAGATACAGTACATACAAACATTTTATGCAATAGTGTACAAATTATACATTATTAAACTTATGGCTGAGTATTGTCGAATATACAGGAAGTATTGAGCCAATGTTCGTTTGATGTTGGTCCAGCGTCGTAGACGGTGGACCAACATCAAACGAACATTGGCTCAGTGTCCAGTCGACCCGCCCCCTGCAGGGACAGGGATCGTGCGTCGTCCCAGACTGTTGTTATTTCTGTCAACCATGGGAGCATTCATTACGTAACTGGCACACTGAAAACGAGCTAAGGCCGCACAAACAGTCATGTGCTTTTCTTGGCAAACTTAGATTTAGAATGGTATTTTGTATTCGAAATGATTGCGATATTGCGATTAAAAGGCCACTATTACATATTTCAGATAAAATATACAAGGGTTTTTTTCATAGCGGTTGACGCAGATGTTATGTGTGTGTGATTGGTCAGAAAGCCATCTCGGCCAATCACGTGCCTAAGATACGGGTCAGTCACGTTGAGAATACCGGCTCTCGGTTGGTATTCTTCTGCGTTAATAATGTGTTTGTTTAATAAGGTATTTGCTGGTTATAAGACGTGAGCTAAGAGCTACATATACTTCGTCAGTGAGCAACCCTTTCAGAGTGAATCATGTATCCAGGTATTTACGAGTTTTCAAATTGACTTATCGCAACAAAATATTGCCTATTTGAGGTTGTCAAAATTGTGGTTGTAACTTAAAAAAAATGAACATGTCGAAGAGTTAGTTAATTTAATCACCGAGAACACAATAATCGGGCCTGATGCAGCATTTAACTGGGACATGTGGTATATATTAAGGATGAAGATTTGTTCCGGTTCAACATTGAATCAAACACGTAGAGCTACAAATAACAACAACGGTACCATATGCTCTCTAACACGAACGGCCGGCCCCGATGGCTCATTCGGTCCGGTTGTGGCTCGAAACATAGAGGTACTGGGCTCAAATCCTGACCGGGTCGGATATTTATCATCAGGGTTGTGCATATACAATGCTCAAAACTGTTCAACTGCCTGGAGTGTGCAGTGCTGTCTATATGGTACTGTGCACTATAAAATCCCTTTAAATCATTCGATAAGAATAGGGCATATTCCTGACTTCGGGTTTCCTTCTTTTACAATATTGCCATGATTGTGCAGTAAGCGACATAAAGAAATATTCACTCACTCTAACATAAACTTGGTGTGGCCTCAAGCCAACTCTCCTGATTCACAGTTCTGTGTGGGAATCCCCGTTGTGGTGTCCGTCTCCTTGTATGGGAACTCCCGAGGGGAGCATAACTGGAATCACGCACGCCTGTGCTGGGAGCATGAACAGGCTGTGAATCAGCCAGACAAATAAGGTCAGGTCGTGTCCGCTGTACATCACGTGATCGCCTGTTAACTTTTCCCATCCTCTGAGATTTGGTGACAAGACCTGCAGCAGCAGCCAATCACGGCCTAGATCACGGGTACACAAAAGTTTTGTATCATCTACACCATGCAGCATCCAAGCAAACACAAAATAATGAGCCAATGTTGTTTCCATGTTAGACAGGCGTCTACGACGCCGGTGCGACATTGAAACAACATTGACTCAGTGTTTTGTGTTTGCTAAGATGTGTGTTTTTCGGACACTGTAGTTACATGTTATTTGATCGGATGTTCAATGTAAGGTATAGGTAATCCTAACAAAGACGTGCGTGTCACGCTTTCTGGTTGGTTCAGAACAATATGCCGTCCCCTCTGGTGAGTTGTGTGGTACGTAGTTTCTGTGTCACATTTTTGCATCTTCCACAACAAGTTATCTTACCCACGAGCACGCAGTGCGATACCTTGCTTTATCGAGCATAGCGTCCAACTAATTTAAATAGCCAGATACCTTGAATGTAGCGCGTCGCAAGACCGGCCAAGCAGACAGCCCTTGACATCTCGCTGAGAGCATAGCTTGCTTGTTTCCGTTGGTATGATAGATCAGATAGATAGATAAGCTCGGAATCTCACGCTGATGTCATTGTGTTCACAGCTCCCTGAATGGCAGCCACTATATGATTACTGGCCGCCATGACGAAATTCGGTGCACGTCACTGTCCAAAATAAGAGATTCCCAACTTGTCTATATAATACATGCAGCAACGGAAACAGGTGACTGTGCATGAGAGATGAACAAAAGGTCAATTCTTCGCGACCTTTCAGAACCTATTTATAAATCTGAAACATCCAATGAGGTTTGAATCTCAGACACCCCCCCCCCCCAAGATGATTACATAGATAGAATAACTGATTATAGTATTCGATATGGCCAGGCTCCTGCGGTATGCACTCGCGTCAGACTGGCCAAGGGAAGATGCATTTTTGTTGGCATTCTTTCTTCTATGTGTAACCTTGAAGCCTTTTAAAGGGTTGAGCGGGGTAGGTCCATCCGATCATACGTTCAGTAAGGGACACACATGAGCTAGGGAGGGAATACTTGATCAAGATGTGCCTTAATGCATCAAACTGGAGAAATGGGATGTGGGCTTATATCATTTTACTGGGTGGTTTTGTGTATATTACGAAAAGGTTTGGTTCAAGTGCAGAGCTCTGTTAGACACCAGAAGTATCTGGTATCTGATATCTGATGTCTGTTGTCTTATCAGGTGGTTAGAAATGATGAATCTTCTAGTCCTTTTCTCTATATCACGTTACTTATGACTTGGTCAAAGCAGCATGATCAAATTCACTTGTCTATGCTTGAGGTACATTTACAATTGAAGTGATTTATTAAAAATCCATGCAATGGAGATCCGCAAAATGCGCTTCCATGCGCCGCGCATAAAGTGAACAAGCCTAACTGTCATTCACACTATCAGCGGCATGGCGCGGCATGGTACGACGCGGCGCGGGCGACACGATAATTTCTCTTCACACTGCATGCGGCATTTTACACAGGAGGCGGGAATTTCAAGACAACATGTCGACAAAAGTGAAAATGATCTAAATTCTGCTCGAATGATGTGAACATGTCTTACTTATATTAGTGTTTCAACTTGTTTGCCGCGCCGCGTCGCACGGTACCGCTTCACACCGCACATAGTGTGAACATGTATTGCAGCATAGGCCGAACAATATATAGACAGTTACGAAGCCCGAAATCGGAACTTATACATACGTTTTCTCTATCAGTCAGCAAAGGACGGCGGTAAAGCGTTCAAATATACTGCTCAACATGCAAGACGTGTTAGGTCGTTCTCCTAAATATGAAGTAAAGAATGATGAACTAATAATAGTATGCCGTGAGAAATGGAACCTTTTGTAGCGTGAATTGAACGCAAAGTAACAAAAGGTGATATGTCGCTACGTATGGAGACAAACGTGATGTCATTTAAATTGAAGTGCTGAAACGTGACACATACGACGTGATGCGGTCTACAGTAGATAATGTAATTGGCGAACTGTGGACTATTTGAGCTGCAGGGAAGCGATGAAGCAGCCATGCACGAATATAAATGAATCAAGACATGAACAAACGAACGAGCGAACGAATGAATTAATGAATGCGAACGAACATACGAACGAACGAACGAGCGACCGAACGAACGAGCGAATGATTTAATGAATGCGAACGAGCGAATGAACGAACGAACAAACGAGCTATAGCGAACGAACCAAAGAATAAATAAATGAATGAGTGAATGAATGAATGAATGTATGAATGAATGAATAAACACATGAATGTGAACCAACGAACGAGCGAGCAAACTAAAGCGAAGAAAACAACGAATAAATGAATAAATGAATAAATGAATAAATGAATAAATGAATGAATGAATACATGAATGAATGAATGAATGAATGAATGAATAAACGAATAAATGAATGAATGAATGAATGAATGAATAACTGGACGGATGAATGAATGAATGAATGAATGAACGCACAAACGAACGAACAAATACATGAATGAACGAACGAATGAATTAATAAATGAATTAATGAATGAATGAATGAATAAATGAATAAATGAATAAATGAATGAATAAATGAATGAATAAATGAATGAATGAATGAATGAATGAATGAATGAATGAATGAATGAATGAATGAATGAATAAGTGAATGAATGAATGAATGAATGAATGAACGAATGAATGAATGAATGAATGAATGAATGAATGAATGAATGGATGAGTGAGTGAATGAATGAATGAATAATCGATCAAGCAATCAATAGATGCACGAATAAATAAATCCATCAATGAATGAATGAGTAAATAATTAAATGGATGATTAAATGAATGTCAATACGGAATAAATAAAGCAATTAAATATGTAATAATTAATTGAAGAGACATCACATTTTTACATTATATTTATATCGACTTATACAGCTTAATTATCTTAACTAAAAATACAACAAAAAACATTAAACAATTTAACACCACTGAAAAAATTCCATGTAGTATATTGCCATGTGAACAAAACTGTCTGCCGTATACAACACTTTATATCACAAATACACACCGTCTGAGACGGTGGGATCAAAGCCTACTCCAGGGCACTTGAAAGCCGGTGATAGAGTGCTTCATACAAAACAAATTAACAAACTAGATCCCACGGAATCCCATTAATTGCGCATGTTCAGATAAGGAAATAAATGGTCAGGTTGAACAGCCCACTGAGGATTATTGGGCGATAAGACATAGGTATTCCCGATATAAACCTATGGCTGTCTCCGGGAATGCTGATACCACGCCACACAGAGGTGTTAGGAAATGTGTTATGACGCCAGAAATGTGGCGTGACAACGGAGCTGTGATGAAATGTGACGGCCGGCTGTATATTATGACGTACTTTTTAACGTAACCCGATGGGATGACCGGTGCAGCTTGCCAGATCAAAGTGAGTGTTCTAATCTACCTAATGGACAGAGCCGCGAACACTGTCCAGTTAGCTTGACCTGTGGCCAAACTCAGCCCATGAGAAGGTGAAGATGTCAACCGAAGGGTCACAGGTCACAGTAGGGATGATAGGGATGTCACTCGACATCGCGAATAACCAATGGTGGCTGATTGTTGGTCCAGTGTCGCAGACAGTGGCTGAGCTTTCAGCCAGCATTGGCTGGGCGTATCATTGCGTATCGTGCTGGATCCGGTAAGTAGTGGGTGCTAATGCTTTACCACTTTGCTCGGGATTATTTCTCGATGTTGGCTGAATATTAGAAAAATCATCTGAATCCTGGAGCAAACATTACAGAGCGGATCTTTGGACAGACATATTATATGTGTGTGGTACATTAACAACTACGATAAAAATCAAAAGTAAATATTTGGATACTATTTTGATCAAGAATATTTATACTTAGTAAATAGGTCAGTCTCAAATCAATTGATGGGTTAGTATTTACCATTTGCATCTCAGTTTTCGTGTGAAAACTCTGTACAAAATAAATTATGCAAATTTGTCCTTGGTATTGGTAAATACCCGCCAAATGCGGCTGCTCAGGGTGATATGGGTTGGAAAATGTCACTACATAGACAGTGGGAGTGTTTTTTAAGGCTAAAGTTACGGTTAATGAAGGTGCCCGATATACGCATTAACAAACGGATTTACGTGTGGTCAGAATCAATGAGTTGTAAGAGGTTCAGTAATTGGAACTGCAAGGTCACAGATATGTTAAACACCCTAGAAATGCATCGCTTTGTAGATCCAAATATACATATTAATATTTTGACAAAATTGTTTCAAATTTAATGTACCAAGTTTGCACTGATCAACGGAACAAAGTTGTTAACAAAGAATCTGCGAAAAGAGGTATTGGTGGTAATAAACTCCGCACATATAAATTATTTAAACAAAGATATGAGACAGAATTATATGCAACAAACGTATTTATTAAAGGTCATATAAGTACCTTGGCTAAACGTAGGAGTGGTACGCCACCTATTATGTTAGAGACCGATAGATAAGAAGGATGAGGTATTGAAGAACGATTGTGTCAAGTATGTGAAATGCATGTGGCGGAAGATGAAAAACACGTAATATTTGAATGTCCACTATATACACACAATCATTAGCTGTGTAGGAACAATGCGAATGAACAAATCCGAGATATTATGAAACTAGGATTAGGAGCACCGTCAGCTTCTAATGTCCTCTTTTACCTAATGTCGAATGTCCTCTATTACCTAAGGCCGGAACTCCAGGATTTGAATCTGTTCATGAACAAATCCAAGACTGAATTCACCCATGTATTTCTAGCTGACACACAAGAAGATGACAAGGAAGATGTAGAGCTACGCGGCAAAGAGAAGTGGATAAAGAGTAAAATACTGGGTTCACTACTACTCTGCAGTTCATCTGACATCACAGCTCGATGCATCATGGGAAACATTGCTTTCCATTCCTACTGGAAGCTTTGGATCCGAGATTCAAAGATCTCCTTAACAACAAAAATACGCCTATATGATGCAACATGGGTGTCACTGAAGCTGTACAACTGCAACAGGTGGGCAACTCCAAAGATATTTCTGGACAAGCTCAATCCCTGCCACAGAAAACACCTACGCACACTCACCATGGCCACATAGCGTGATCTCCAATGCTGCCTTATAGAAGATGTGCAACGTAGTACCATTATCCGTCAGGGTGAAACAACAACGATGGTCCATGTTTGGCCATGTGCTACGAATATCAGAGACCACACCTGCTCTAAAGGTTCGCACTATTGGGATCCAACAAGTACAGATCTGAGACAGGCCGACAAAAAAGAAACTGCAGTAGCTAAGACTGCTTGCAATGGATAAGAGACGGTGGCGCAAGGCGAAGAAGGACTGATTGCAGCTGAGAGATGATTTTTCACCCCACAGCCGCAGATACAGTGAAATGATGATGATAGTGATGACACACACTACAGTACAAGATTCATTATGTCTTCTTGATTTACAAGCCGAAGGTTTTCATAGTCATACTAGATTTAATTGCATGTGTTCTTTGTTTGACAAGGTGTATTCACCCAATATACAACAAAAATAAAGACAAAAAATAAAGACACATTTATTTGCCTCGCATTTTAATTAAAACCTTAAAATCGGATATCATGCTGCTTCCATAATGACTACTTTATACTGGCAATGGACTTTGTCTTGATTGTGTTAGGCTTTAGGGGCGCCTCTGAACTTGTATAACAAGGTATTAGGCACATACAACATATATAATTATATCCTATCATATCATATCCTCAGTTGGGCATATCTGATATTTTTATTCCCATGTCTGCAGACACTCTCTGAGAAATGTCTCATTTGTTCCTTATTGACTCATCTGGATTTGCATCGGAGATAAAAGCAGACCTGACTGAGGAGCTGTGTACAATGTAGCATTTAGTGCAGGGACTGTCAGCATAGGTAATAAAGATTCGCATTGATGGTCAATACATCTGACGTTGGTCCACCCTCAAAATATTGCCGGCTAAAATCAAAATACAGTGGGCTGCTTACTTTTTAATCGCAACCAATTTGGAAAAAAATGTAAATATTTGTTTTGCTTTTCCACCCTATCACCACCTTGATTTCAACAAGATTTCAAAAAGCAACAACAACAATTATCGTCAAAAACAAAGTGCACAAGTTTTAAATAAGGTGCGCGAACACAAAAAATGTAGGTTTTTTTTTACCTCATACTTAAAACATTTGTAGTTGTGTGTTCGTATCATTTGTTTGGGAATCTAGTCTTTTTTTTATATCTTGAAGACCCCTTCCCAGTAAACATAAATGTTATACAAATGTTTTATGTTTACTGGGTTACTGGTTTGCACAGCAGAATAAGAACAATTTTTTGGTGTCAGAAGTGGGATGGATGGTCATCTGTGACTGAGTTTCTGCTGAAATAGTTACTTGTCTGGCGCGTCCATCTCTGTGAATTATTCACAAATAGTGGCTTCATTTTGACATAACTCATGCAGCCTCTGCTGTAGATTTAATACAGGCACGTCTACCTGTCTGATAGGGATACAACAAAAAAGAGGGTTGTTCTAAAGTCCCCTGGACCCCACACCAGATATATCTCTCGAGCCACAACTCCATCAACCCACCACACATTCTATCCAAAACCCTTGGCAATTATTATGAAAAATATGTAAACTGGAATGATACAAGCAGGACAAAAAAGAAATTATATATTAAACGTCCCCACGAAGTTATGCTGCGGGAACGTGTACACATCATATGATTGTAAAATAATACCCAATATAATATTCTGACTCTCTGGCTACAGCCAGGTCTACATGTATAAAATAATCTATAAGATTATGGAATCTACTTTTAATGGCTTTTAACTATTGCATTTTCTTCGCTTTCGCTGCTCCTTCTCATCAAAATAATACTTATTTTTAATATATCTCCTATTATATCTCTTGTATATATCGCTGTTCATAATGACCGGATACAAAGCCGTGGACGATATTAGAGGATTATTTAAACAGTCAGCTAAGTTTTTCAACTGTAAAAATAAGTAAATTAATATATAATAACATTAAAACCTGCGAAACTATTACGGACAGCTCTCTAGGTAGGGCTGACAAAGCTCTCGTGCATGCTTTCATCCGCTCCGAAAAACAGATGATTTATCGCAAGGTTATTTAATTGGCAAATTCCTCTGACTCGGTGACGTAGAAATCAGCATGGTTTGACGTCGTGCCGTCAGAATATCACTATTTGATCGAGGGGGTTGTGGGCCGAGCAGATCGAGTAGGGCGTGTGTCGAGGGGGTATAGGGGTCGAGGTGGTTCAAGAACAACCCCGAAATAAGTCATATTAAACCCCATGCTTGACTGGCTCAGCTCGCTTAATATTATGGTCCACGTAGCATTGCTAATTTGAAGGATATGGAAATGTGTAGGTTGTTTTTCAAAATCTTACATGCAAACTTTCATGATTTACACAATGTATAATTTGTTAAAGTTTGTATTGTTAAAACGTTATTCGCAAAAATGTTTTTTCTGTACATTTTTAAAATGTTCAAGCAACTGGTCATAAGCAACAGAGAACATTGAGAGATTCAATAAACATGGTGAATTAAAAACAGTATATGATTCTGTTGCATATAATTTTTTTTTATTAATTTGTCCTTGAATGTACGTTGCAGCCCACTCCACACACGCCGTTGTAGAGACGTCTCTATAAAGCGTTCCCGTGTCTGTAGAACGTTGTTCAACATCTCTAGCATGTCGAGTGTCCTGCAGCATGCTATTGTCTCACTAACCCTGGGCAAGCTGTCAACTTCCCTGCTTATTGATGACTTTAATATTATTTCAACTGGTATATTCGGCTACACCCTAGGATTGACTCAAATTGTAGTGTTTTTTCCTGTTTTGGGCTGAGGGAGAGAACCACGGAAGTTTTTTCGCTTAGATTTAGCTGCTTCTCAGTTTGCCCATCCACTTATTGAGTCTGCTGACACCGGCTAGATCTTATCGGTCAAATGCTACCCCAATTTTCTGTCGCGGCGTCTATCTTTATTGGATAATAATTGTTTGCCACCTTTCCGACTTCGTTTATTATAGAGCTGAGAGAAAATAGATCGATACTTCAAATTGAGCATTATGAGGTTGGTATTGGGTCTGTTGATGCCCAATCTGAAGAGAAATACAAAAATAACCACTTCGCTCCACGATGTCTCCACATTTATTTACAAATATTACAGTTATTTTTATAATATTTTCTTGACAACAAATATGTTTCTTTGCGACAGAATCAATATATGAAAGTAGATTTATTTTGCTGATGGCAGTTATCTAATTTCGTGAACTATATTTACAATATTGATTTAAACGCGAAAAAACTATGTTGGGGAAGATGATCAAGTATCATGAGAATGTTTGAATTAGGCTTGAGACTAAGCTAGAAATAATTATGTCAATATACAATGAAATTTAAGTTACATCAAGTTATGTAATTCCCAAATTATTGATAAGATCAAGACAATATATTGAAAACTGCTGTTCTTAATGTATTATTATTATTACTGGGCTGGCCTCACCACAACCACATTGTCTATACATGTACCCAAGCAAAAAAAAGTAAAACAATTCGCAACATCATCAGTGCGGTTGGCAATGAAAAAAACCTCCCAAGCAATTCAGCACAACATAATTCACTACGTCATCAGCGGTGCTGGTAATAATGGTGGCGGGCTCAGTCAGACGCAATCACTGTATAAATAGGCGGAATCCAATCCCGGATAGCACTGTGAATGGGCTCGAGTCCGCACCAGAGGATCACTGATTGATATTGTATTATCGCCCACATGACTGTTATTGTCACGTCTTCCTGTACCGCGCCCTTACAAATGTTAAACGCTACAGCGAGGTTTGTCTCACATACGTCTGGACACGTGTGAGAAACGCCTGGTCAATGGTGGTCCAACGTCTTCGACGTTGCACCACCATTGGCCCCGCGTTTCGGGCAGCGCTTCGTTTTTGCTGGAAACCTGGCATAAATAAACGGTGATGTTCTATCCCTCTCCATAAACTAGGTGTCTGAATGGCTGCGGCTCTGGATGTGCGCTCACGCGAGAAGACGGGAGTATGGCGAGATGGGCAGAGGCTCACGGGTAAAGAGCCCCGGAGGTCATATTGTGATCTCTCTAATCACCCCATCTGCCGGAAGTGACCACCAGGAGGCGCTCTGAGCACCCTCGTGCGTCATCTCACAGAGCTAACAAAAGGTAGTTTTTCGGGCGTTTTATTCTGAAGTTTCTATTGCTACCACACCTAATTTTGCACCGATCACGTGAGGTCAACCATGTGACCCGGAATCGGTCACGTGAGGCCATGACTCATCACTTCTCACGTGACTACAACCTTCTTACGTGAGATCACGCAGGTGCATGGTGATAAAAAGGGTGCGCAACACTTGCCATTGAGAGACAATTAGATACCGTATATTAAAGTGAATCTCATGTGAAAATTGAGATTTCTTAAAGGCATTTCATCAAGTAGCTAGCCTGAATAGTTTGCCTGTGACATGCTTACTACGGGACTTAACAAAGGATTGAAAAACAAACCCATTATTTCGTAAGCCTTTTGCATTCATCTCGAGACACTGAAATGTGATCATTGTGGTGTCATTAGAATAAGTTAAAATAGCTCAGCATTTTTACTAGATTATCCAATTAAAAAACTGAAGCCTTAACTTAAGAAGTTTTCCATCAACCATAGATCTTTGACGAGCCCCTAGCACAGTACGCTGACGCTATGTTAGCATCCCGACATTGGCAGGTGTAGTTTCCACTACAGTGAGAACAAATACATCTGAATACTACCATGACCACAGGATACTATGCTAGGGGCTATGTTTCGACTAATAGCTCGTGTACTAATTGTGATACTGCGCGCACTGTGATGAACCACAGAGTATAATATAATAGGGCATAGTTGCGACTTCTGTCGAGAAATTTCGCCAGAGTGCATACAGCGATGTAAAGTCCCGCTCAATCACATCTCTTGTATCACAGCCCCGCAATCCCATTGAAAATCTCTATTCTATCGGGACTGCCATGGAGTGTATTGTTTATTAGCGCCTCATGTTTATTTATTGCTGTTTGTTAATTATTCTAATTGTCATCTATATGGCTAATTATCTGGTGTGCCTTCAGGGACACTTCCCTTTGGTATGATAAACTGGACCAACGCTGGTTCAATATTGGGCCAGCGTGAGCGTGTCCCACGCTGGCCCAATATTAAACCAGCGTTGGGCATCGAATCATGCTATATTGTTTCTGTTGTCCTTTTTGTGAGTTGTGCCGCTGGTCACAGCAGGGACTATTAACGCTAATGCATGTATACCTGACTGTACTGCCGTGTTTTTTCACTAACGACTAATTATTCCATACTCTCATTATCACAGGGTTGTCCTATGAATAATGATCAGCAGAGATAATAGCGTTGTTAGATTAACCTCCGTGCCGCGTAGTCTCCACTTAATGTTTATTTTCTGATTGAAGCTGGAATTGCTAAATACATTCCCAGCTTCAAATGGTCTTTGAATCGTTTTTAATTAAATTACCACAGCTAATATTAGGTATTTAATTCGCATTTGTGCACGGAAAGCCAAGTCGGCCAAATGCAGACACACCAATAGAAATATGACACCATTCTCCAGCATTCGAACTCCAATATTTTCATTTTCATTCTAAGGAAGAGATATAAATACGCAAATGTACTGGCAAAGTTTCAATGAGTAAATAATTATGCTGAAATGTTTCTGGTACTTTTCTTGTATACATTTAGCTTTGGGACCTAATGGGTTAACAGCCGGGTATTGGAGGCAAACAATAGCTCATTACAATAAACCAGGTGGCTTAACCCTTCAGGCGCTATTACCAGGTACGTAATATAGCTTATATTGGATCTACGATATATTGAATTCGTGTATAGAAATATTGCAGTTGCATATTCAGCTGTGAAGACAATAATTACAATGATTTTACAGCCATCATGTTGTGAATGTCTTAACTAATTTATATATTCTGGGCATATTGGATGATACCAGAATTAAACCTCAAACGGCTAAATTATAGATTTGATTTGTTTTAAAGTTGTGTCTCACTTGGCTGGGCTGGCCCCTAGGGTAGTGGTTAGCACCGCTGCCTTTTAAGCTAGAGTTCGGGGTTAGTTTCCCGGTCTCGGCGGTTTGAAGTTGGGAACCTCCGTGACCGAGATGTAGCGTGCTCGAATCCTGTGTCTGGAAGGAAAAATTCAGCTACGGTTAAAAATTAGTTAAATGTGTAAAGTGTGAGTCAAAACATATCCGAATCTAGCAAATATAATGCTTAAATGTGCTTATTGGAAAGACAAATAAACGGCTAAATACGTCATCAGCACTTGAGGGGTTAATAAAACACGTTACTTGTAATTATGAGGACATTAATATATCATGCTTCCCTGCAGCCACATTTAAGTCCCCCAGCTTTATTATTCATTATCGTTAATGCATCCAAGCTCTTTATTGATTAACACTTTGCAGCTGTCAGAAGAAAAACATACCACAGAAGTGGATCGGAAAATAAATATTTTCTTTTTCAGATAAAATCCCGCTAGTTTTTACTTTGTAGAGCTGATTGCCTCTCACAGTATTTAGTTATAGTATTGAAATGCAAAACCAAGAGACAGTAACTGCTTATTTGAAAAGTAAGCAGTCACTACCTTTTGGCTTTGTAATTCAGAGAAGCTAAACTGTGAATGTGTGGTAAACTGGTGGAATATCTAAAGAAGGATAACTATCGGACCCCTACATTTTTAAATTGACAACATATTTTACCAAGCTTGATAGTCATTACCCTTTTAGCATTCTTGTCGCGGTTATGCCTCACGTAGGCCTAGTATATTAAAGCAGTATCTGCTTACTCTACAAGTAAGCATATATTGCCTTTTGACTTTACTTAGCAATATTGTGGTCTTCTTCTGAGCTTTGAAACATATAACAATGATATTTAATAGAAGACTATACTTTGGCCGTTGGGAGTGGATTGATGATGCTATTATTTTGTGTTCGCTTTGGCTTTTAAACTAAATAAAGCTTTTAAGAGCATGTATGCGTTGAAAACTTCGTTAAATAAAATAAAAAATTATCTCAAACTTGAATACTGCGTGCCATTATCAAATAGCTTACTCCATTTGAGTTAAGAATGGAGTGGATTGATGATGCTTTTATTTTGTGTTCGCTTTGCCTTTTAAACTTATACAGCTTTTAAGAGCACGTATGCGTTGAAAAGTTGGTTAAATAAAAACAAAACAAATTTTCTCAAACTCGAATACTGCGTGCCATTATCAAATAGCTTGCTCCATTTGAGGTAGAATCACGTCGGATTATGTGGAAAATGCCAATATACATTTTTCATAGAGTCCCCCAAAAAGTGCACTGGAAAAATCAGCGGGCTGATCAAAAGGTTTGTGAAGGAATGTACAAGTGTAATTCCCCGAGGGAAATACCTAAGATTTGCCCATCTTAGTCTGGGGACAGTCGGTCTATGTGTTCATTTATTTCCCAGTGCACTTGATGTGCTTGCTGAACGTTTATTATTTTTGGGCAAGCGATGGAAAAGTTGGCTCAAAAACATAATGATGAACTGGCATTGATCCTATGTTTTCTCTTTTTGTTGCGCACAGGTACACTGCAGTGACAGGTACACTGCAGTGACAGGTACACTGCAGTGACAGGTACACTGCAGTGACAGGTACACTGCAGTGACAGGTACACTGCAGTGACAGATACACTGCAGTGACAGGTACACTGCAGTGACAGGTACACTGCAGTGACAGGTACACTGCAGTGACAGGTACACTGCAGTGACAGGTACACGGCAGTGACAGGTACACGGCAGTGACAGGTACACTGCAGTGACAGGTACACTGCAGTGACAGGTACACTGCAGTGACAGATACACTGCAGTGACAGGTACACTGCAGTGACAGGTACACGGCAGTGACAGGTACACTGCAGTGACAGGCACACTGCAGTGACAGGCACACTGCAGTGACAGGTACACTGCAGTGACAGGTACACTGCAGTGACAGGTACACTGCAGTGACAGGTACACGGCAGTGACAGGTACACGGCAGTGACAGGTACACTGCAGCGACAGGCACCCTGCAGTGACAGGCACACTGCAGTGCAAACTGTCGTAACGGTACACTGCAGTGACAGGTACACTGCAGTGACAGGTACACGGCAGTGACAGGTACACGGCAGTGACAGGTACACTACAGTGACAGGTAAACTGCAGTGACAGGTACACTGCAGTGACAGGTACACTGCAGTGACAGGTACACGGCAGTGACAGGTACACTGCAGTGACAGGTACACTGCAGTGACAGGTACACGGCAGTGACAGGTACACGGCAGTGACAGGTACACGGCAGTGACAGGTACACTGCAGTGACAGGCACACTGCAGTGACAGGCACACTGCAGTGCAAACTGTCTTAACGGTACACTGCAGTGACAGGTACACGGCAGTGACAAACTGTCGTAACGGTACACTGCAGTGACAGGTACACTGCAACGACAGGTACACGGCAGTGACAGGTACACGGCAGTGACAGGTAAACTGACGCTGCAGTGACAGGTACACTGCAGTGACAGGTACACTGCAGTGACAGGTACACGGCAGTGACAGGACACTGCAGTGACAGGTACACTACAGTGACAGGTACACGGCAGTGACAAGTACACTGCAGTGACAGGCACACTGCAGTGGCAGGCACACTGCAGTGACAGGTACACTGCAGTGACAGGTACACCGCAGTGACAGGTACACTGCAGTGACAGGTACACGGCAGTGACAGGTACACGGCAGTGACAGGTCCACGGCAGTGACAGGCACACTGCAGTGACAGGCACACTGCAGTGACAAACTGTCGTAACGGTACACTGCAGTGACAGGCACACTGCAGTGACAAACTGTCGTAACGGTACACTGCAGTGACAGGTACACGGCAGTGACAAACTGTCGTAACGGTACACTGCAGTGACAGGTACACTGCAGTGACAGGTATACGCCAGTGACAGGTACACGGCAATGACAGGTACACTGCAGTGACAGGTAAACTGCAGTGACAGGTACACTGCAGTGACAGGTACACTGCAGTGACAGGTACACGGCAGTGACAGGTACACCGCAGTGACAGGTACACTGCAGTGACAGGTACACGGCAGTGACAGGTACACTGCAGTGACAGGCACACTGCAGTGACAGTCACACTGCAGTGCAAACTGTCGTAACGGTACACTGCAGTGACAGGTACACGGCAGTGACAAACTGTCGTAACGGTACACTGCAGTGACAGGTACACTGCAGTGACAGGTACACGGCAGTGACAAGTACACGGCAGTGACAGGTACACTGCAGTGACAGGTAAACTGCAGTGACAGGTACGCTGCAGTGACAGGTACACTGCAGTGACAGGTACACGGCAGTGACAGGTACACTGCAGTGACAGGTACACTGCAGTGACAGGTACACTGCAGTGACAGGTACACTACAGTGACAGGTACACGGAAGTGACAGGTACACTGCAGTGACAGGCACACTGCAGTGACAAACTGTCGTAACTGCTTACATTAGATGTATACATGCACATTTTAAAGTGAGCACTGCGAGCCAAGATGCAGAGCCTGCTGACTTGTGAAGTAAGCAGATGCTGCATTTTGGCGCGACAGAGCAGTTATATCACATTGTTAACGTGAAACAACCGTTAATTTTCAAGCCGCTCATCAAAAAAACAAAGCTCTAAAGACAGACCAGAGCAGAATTTCCCATAACATTTCACAGTGTTATTATTGTCATGTTTTTATTTTTGCATTTCTTTGGAAAATTCCTGATGATATACCTTGCGTTTTATAACTGTGTTCTAGCTGTCACATGTAGCTGTAGCTGTCACATGCGTTCAAATGAATCACGTGACAGAAAATGATGTTTCATAAGCATGGCTGCCAGATTGAAAACATACCAATAACAATGGCCATGCAGACCCTAATGTATCAAGTGCCTAGTAGTCGCTAAACAAAGCAAACATGCCCTGAACGTCGACCCAATGTTGTTTTTATGCTGGCCCTACGTCGAAATCGGTGGATCAACATTGAAACAACATTGCGTTGATGTCCCGTGCTCGAGTATGAGATACACATCACATTTAAAGTAACATACGGTTAGGAGATTCTTAAAGATCGAGTGAAAAAATGTTTTTTTATAATTAATAATACACGTTTCCGCTCTGTCTAGTGATTGCACAGCTGTGGAATTATTTCGACCGATCTAATAACATTTTCTTAGGACTCCAAGCTCATCACAGAAGGATGCTGAAGCTAATAGTCTCTTTGCGGTCTGCTTCTGTTTCGTGTTGCCCGAGCAAGTCTAATGTATCTGGCTCGTTCCCTGATCTTTTGAGCGGAAAATCCTACTTTGCGTCTGGCAAATTCCCCGAGAAAGCGTCAGGTGGCCAGCCACAGTCGCGAGGGTACCCGGCATGCATTAGAGGTGAGGCGACGGTAAAGGTCACGTGATGAGACCATGGCAAGGCCGGAAGTGTCACGTGAAGACGAGGCTAAGCTTTAGTTGCATTGTCTCCACTAATTTGGTCTTTCCAGGATTTTCTATGTCGGGGCACAGGCTATTATTATTATATTAGAATAATATAATTTAGGTGTTGATCTATATAATGTCACTCAGACACGTAAGTGATATGTTATCTAAATAAATTATTATAATTCATCATGCACTTCCGCGAACCTTGATTAGGTGTACTAAGTTGCTTATTGGTTAGTGAGATTGTCAATTGCTGCTAATAGTAATAAGCGAATAACACCCCCCCCCCCCCGTCCATAGAGGTTTCTCAACACAGGTGGGCCTACAACCAGACTTGCGTACTCGCGACGACGCAGCTTTTTTAACCCTATCAGCGCGGGGACCGTCTTTAGACCTCAGAATCTGACATCTGTAGACGTCAGATGCTGACGTCTAAAGGCGCTCCCTGCACTAAAATAATTAAGTAATATCTGAGGTCTTTCTGCCTGTGGAAGCTGGTCCAAAATGAAAGTTAGCTTTTCGGTATCTACTCAGTCAATTCTCAAGCGAGTGTCATGAAATTGCGTAAACCCTATTGTCTAGTGAATTGACATATCCATATATCAAATGAAGCAGAAAGACCTAATTAAGACATTTATGATGATTTCAAACTGAAAAAACCCTTTCGTCTCCATGGTTTTTACAAAAATATTTTGTAAAGGGGTAATGTTAAGGACACAGAATCCCACCCGTTTTTATGTTTGAAATTATTGTTAGCTGCACAAACGGTAAACTATTATCACCATTTAGTTCAACCCGTCGTCTATTAACCTCATTTTGATCGCAGTCACGTGATCTGCCTACAAAATGCATCCCATAATAAGCAGACAGATAAATGGATACTGTGACTCGACCAGACATCTGTGGTTGTCATGGTGACCAGGGGGGACATGGAGCTGTGATTTGGTTGCTGTTGTTGGCGGGATAAACGCGGTTATGGGTGCATCCCGGCAAAACATTCCCAATCAGGAGGGAAGATGCCTAAGTGGGTGTGTAAGTGGGAAGGCAGGGGCTGCGGGATGGGAGTAGTTTGCGTGTAATCGGAAAGAGATAGGGTGTGCTCTGCGAAGACCCTGTTTACGGTGGAAACCCAACAATCACGACACGTCTGCTCAATATTGGCCCAATGCTGTGCCAGCGTCGTATTTTGCTGGGATCCAGTCCAGCAAGATGAGTGTCGTGTAACATTTCGCAGTTTGCATATTTGAAAAATGGCAAGAATAGTATTGTTCTAATTTAATCATACACCCCCCCCCTCCTTGGAATTGAGAGGGTGTATCTACTACTTTGTGAAGTAGCAGATGCACCCTTTTGTCTCCTAAGGCACGACAAGTTATAGATACACCCTTTCAAAGTGTAAACACTAGACACGGAAAGCAAAAAATATGTGTTCTCAAATACGGCCTATAGCAGCTGCGTTCAGCAGATTGAAAAGGCGGTGTGAGTGAGTATTGACAGGGACTAAGCTTTACTAATAAATAATAATTACAATAATGTATTTCCCAAACACAGTATAAGCTCGAGACTGAGTTTTGCGTAGTTTTGTGTAATTTAAATAATCAATATGCGCTTTTTAAAAGTGACAAATCATTTAGGGTGTCGTCATACTACGGCCTGCACTGTCATCACCATCAATCTAAATAATTGTAATATGTTCCCTTGATAGGCTCCCTGTTGCAAGTTATGAATATCTCACTCAGCGATTGACTGATGTTGTTTAAATGCTGGGCCAGCTCGACCGACGCCGTACCAGCATTGCCCTGTGATCAGAAAGCGAACCATTTGTCATTCTGTCTGGCTATCAGACACATACACAGCCCCTGCCGTTGCCATCGACCAGCCTGACCCGTGGGAGACTGCACAATTACCACTAACATCTGGCTCTCTTAAACCCTTACAACGCTGGAATATGTCTGAATAAACCATGGAGGTCGAAGGGTTTTTTCCAATCAATTTGAAATCATCATAAATATCTTCGTTAGCTATTTCCGATTCATTTAAATATTTTATCATGTTATCATGGGTCTAAGGCCATTATAAATATTTTATTCTTTCAGTTTGGGGATCAACTTTAGAACATGACGTCTATGGGAGTCATCACCTGACGTCTAAAGTTTGAAAGGATTAAACTATCAGAATAATACATCAGATTCAAGATTCAAGATTAGATTCAAGATTATTGTCATAAATGCATAGCAAAAAAATATTGACATTAATCATGTTAATAAACTGAAAATCAGAAAATCTAACATAGATTAACATAGATCTAACATAGCTTAACACTGAGAAATATTATAGAAAAAATGATTCTGAATCCTGGAAAAAGTATGTGACAATCCGACTTCCACATCTCTCTAAAAAACTTACTGCACAACACGTGACGATCGCTTGATATATTTCAAAAAAATACCATGATATTTAATTAAAATAATTGATTTATTTTTTAAATAATTGAATATAAGAAGCAATTATTAATAAATGAGCTCGTTATAGATATGTTGCATGTGATGAAGACAATTAAAAATAGCCATTAACACTACATCGCATTTTATAGTAGTGTAGTACAGTGTACTACAGTGTAATACAGTGCAATGTAATATTCATAAATACAATGGAGTGTAATGTGGTGCAGTGCAGTGCAATACAGTGTATACAAGACAAAGCGATGACAAAAATGTAGTACAGTGCAATGCAGCACAACGCTATTGTTAATAGCTACAAACATCATCAGAGTATAGTGCGTCGCAGAGAATTTTATTTGATTGCATTGCGTTACAATGCATACAATAGTGTCAACTACATCAGCACCAAACATCAACACCAAACACTATACACAGAGGAAGCCATCAACCGTAATCATAAAACGCATTGGTAAATTGTTCTCATTACCTGTAGCAATATATTCTTGCCTGCAGGCAATACCAATGAAACCCGGCTATTCTCTATCCTTAGGCAGCTCTGATAAACAACCAAGCCGACACAAGACATTGACCCAATGTTGTATTGATGTTGGTCACGCTGGTCCAACATCAATACAACATTGGGTCAATGGCTTGTGTCGTAGTTTGCAGTGAAAAGGCAAACAGCAGTAACTGCTAAGTTGAAAAGTGAGCAGTTACTGCTGCCGTCATTGCGCGGTGGCACGGTGTCTTATTCTGCGACGTAAATAGGCAGATAACAGTAACTGTTTGCTATTTAAGTAATCAGTCACTGCTCTCTGGCTTTGCACGGCGGTACTGTACATTTATGTCTGACGTAATGAATGAATTTTTCCCATCTGACTGTCAGTCAGCCCGGTCAGAAACGTGTGTATGGCAGTATTGGCAGGGAGACAGTATGTAGCCAACCCTGGGCATCATAGAAATTGATAGTCGCTGTCCGATAATTGCATATTTTGTCCGTGATAATCGAATAACTCCCATCGCTGGAAACACCTCTGTACCCGATGCCGTGCATGACGAAGAAGAGAACCTGATGTAATTTGAAGGCAGCCGTGGATAGAAGTCATAATTTATTATGCAATTGGAACAGAGCAACGCATTCTGTCAAAGACAAACAGCGGTTAATGCTGAGAAGTAAACAGTTACTGCTGTTTGGCTTTGTACTACAGAACCGTCACAAACTGTTCGTTTTGAAAACCGGTTTACGCTGAGCACGACTATAGTCGTTTTTTTCTTTTTACTAAACATTCAAATCATAAGATAGGAAGGATAAATGAACATTAAAAATGATAGGTTGACATATATATATATGTTAATATTAAAATTGTACAAATCGTCCCTTTGGCGTTAGGAGGTGCTCTCCGAACTCCAAGGGGACGAGATATTGCTAATTTTTACCCACCTGAAGTTGTGGGTCGCGTTAGCGAGACACGACTTCAAGTGGGTGAAAATTTTAATTCTCAACTTAGCGATTTTATGGTTAAGATCATTTGTAATACACTGAGATGGCGAATAGTGCAACACTTTGCACAAGACGAGATTTTTATTTCCTAACAGAACATGATAAGAATTAATAGATTTCTGAGAAAGGATACATTTACGTCTGATGTGAGACATTTGCGGCTGCGATTGAAAAAGTAAAAATACCATACCGATGTCAACCCAGGTTGCGAGACAAAGTTTCATTATCATCTACGTGTACATATTATTATTATGTAAATTGCAATCCAAGCCACACAATTTGTACGTCACGGGATATTGTTGTTGGAAAAAAATTGTTATATATATAGATTATTATTGTTTAAGCCCACATTATTATTTTTTATGTCAGTGTATTTAATTTCAACGGCAGCTGTATATGCTGGGCATAGACAAAATCGTGCCTTTACATTGCTGCAAATCTCAATAATTATGATTTCTTCAGATATTACAATCCGTCTAATTTTAACCACTGTTCTGATGAAAATGGGGGAATTGGTAATGAATTATTAAAGAGACAACTCGTTAGTTTCTGGTCTTTGAAGACGTGTGGCATAACCATGCTCCCCGAGTAAGCACGAGGCATAGAGCCTTGGCTGGTTTAATGTTGTCCCACCGTCTACGACGCTGGCCCAACAACAAACCAGCTTATGTTCAATGTCTCGTGCTTGCTGGGAAGCTACTAGATTTTCTCTGTTAATATGGTTGGTTCTGGAGAATGGAAATTGGATTGCATTTTAATTACTATCTGAATGATGTTAATACTTTTATGGCTGTGGGTATTGAATTATTAAAATTTCAATCGACATCCACTGCTGCATTTCTTCCGTAATATAACGCTTCGTTCTGTTGATGTTCACATTATATTGGTTGACTTTGCATAATTACACTTTGGTGAGGTTTATTTTAAATGTGTCTATACTGTGAACGCAACAGTTAGATGTGGCTTCTGCTCATGGAATGCTAGAAGTTTATTTGTTTGACGCTATTCTGTTATATGGATTCTAGTGGAAACATCTTGCTTATCATGGACGTGTGCTAAACCTTCCCCAAAGCCATCAGCGAACCACAGACAAGATATATACAATAACATAGAATAATTGTGCAAATATGCATATTGTAAAAACAAATTGTACATCAGAATGTCAAATACATGTGACCAGCACCTAATTAAGTTTGACAATCAGGATAAATTTATATAAACGGTAATTACACTTGAAAGTAAAAAAAACCGTAATGTGCATAATATATGTTTCCCCCGCAGAATCCGTTTAATGCAGTGTGACAAATATTGTGCAAATATGCATATTGTAAAAACAAATTGTACATCAGAATGTCAAATACATGTGACCAGCACCTAACTAAGTTTGACAATCAGGATAAATTTATATAAACGGTAATTACACTTGAAAGTAAAAAAAACCGTAATGTGCATAATATATGTTTCCTCCGCAGAATCCGTTTAATGCAGTGTGACAAATTTTGATAGGTAAATCGAAACGGGTGGTTTTTCGGTATCAAATACGCTTGTCTGCATGGATGATGAATAATTGTACATGTCCACAATGCAAAGTACTGGCAAATACTCTCCCAGCTAGCACAAGACGTTTACCCTAGGTCGGTTTATTGATGGTCCACCGTTGTAGACGGATGACCAGAATTAAACCAGCATTGAGTCAACTTGTTGTGTTTACTGGGACGTGCACACCATCTGCCTTTGGAATAAAGTTGGACCACCGGCTGCGACGAGGGGCCAGCTTTAGTAAAGCATTGGGTCAACTTCTCGTCTTCAGTGGCCTCTTGTCACAGCGATGGCGACAGGCGAACAATATTGTATCCACTCAAGATAAAATAGTTGATCAAACAACATAAAAAATCTACTGTCTTCATTCTTCACATATTGGCAAATCAGTCTGTAGCTATCTGAATTGGTAGCTCAATCTGTGGCTCAGTCGATAGCTCGATCGGCGGCTTAGAAGCTGGATTGTTCGGTAGCTCAGTCTATAATAGGTTAGTCGATAACTCATTTGGTAGCTTGGTCGGTAAATCAGTCGGTAGCTTGAATCAGTTGGTAAATATGGCTCACGTTGATTTCGTAGTTTCATATCGTAATACAGCTTTATTCTTAATTTTGTCTAACCGTATCATGCTAAGCATGACTTAAGACTTAATTGTAAATTGTACTCCACCGGTATTATTTTCCACATTGGAGGCAGCGAGTGAGTGAATAGTGCTTTAGGTCGCTTTCGATGCACTGTGGCAATATCGCGACAGAAGAAAGCAACTAGCTTAAAGGTGATATATCACCCCTTATATAGTATGAATAATTTTGTGACAAATAAATCAAAGTTGCCACAAGATGGGACACAAGTGTTTCCTTATATGGAGTGATTGGCTATCATGTGACCCTCTGAGAGGGTCACATGATAGCCAATCACCCCATATAAGGACATAATTATTCATACCATAGAAGGGGTGATAGATCACCTTTAACTCACATGTATAAATCGATTCAGCTTTGATAAATCACCTTTAACTCACATGTATAAATCGATTCAGCTTTGGAAAAGAGAATAATAAGCTGTGAAAGAACATTTGCTAGTGACAATAATCAGTGGCGTACGGATGAGAGGGACTGGTTGCGGCTTATGATTGTATCTGTATATTATTCAGCTGCAGAACCGATACATAAGCAAAATCAGATGAATACCTGTGTTATAGAGTGAGGAATAAATATATGCATTGTTCCACGAAAAAAAAAACAGGAGAAAAAATCTCACATTCGACAGGCTGAAAAATCCAGGGCGGGACACGCTGAAGTGGCGCCTCCAGCAAGTACAATATGTTGATGACCATATGTTGATTTAATGTCGGTCCTCCGACGCAGACGGTGGGCCGACATTAAAACAACATATGCTGAACCTCCTGCGACTTCCGGGCCCGGTCGTTGTTTAGATCTGGTGTATCTGATTAAACTTGCTGGCTGATCGATCACATCCAGTTTTATATCAATCGGATGTTAGCGTGACTTGTTCCAGTGACGGGACTAACCTCGTTTTTTGCGGCACATAAGGGCAAACTGTACAAAAGATCTCTACGAGACCCAGGTCGGCTCGGGTAGCTTCCCTCCGGTTGTCAGATAGTCCTGACAATTTGTGTGTGCAAATAACACATAACGACGCTAAGCTGTTTGTCGTACGCTCACATTGCCAATTCCGCTGATTGGTGAACAATGATAGCTTCAAAAGAAAAAAAGTGTCTTGATTTCTTGATTTAATATTATGGTATATCGTAAAATAAGCAAATTGTGTGATCAAGATGATAGCGAGGGTATCAATTACATTTCCTCGGATAAATTAATTTATTTGGTAAATATTATATTATATATACATATAATATGAATCATCATTGTTATCTTTCCTCTGTTCTGTCATTTTTGACATAATGTCGAAGTCAAAGTGCCTAAACCTATAAAAATTCAGTAATTATAGGCCTACAACATCTTTCTAGATTATTCAAGGCCACATTTTGTCTGACCAGTTTTTATGTTCATTCTATTCTTGATTGAAACCTCAACCCCGATATTGGGTAAACGTTACGTGTTTGCCGTGTTAGGCGACCAACAAATGAAGCAAGCGGTGGGAATAGAACAACGCGGTGAGCAAGAAAAGCGAACAAGCTTTGCATAAAGCAATATAATAAGCAAGAAGCGCATCAACGAAGTGCGAAATCAACAAAGAGAACTACAAATAACAAAACAATGGACCAAAACAATCAGGCCAATACAAATGTTTACTGTGAATAGACTGGGGCGGGGGCTCTGATGTAGTGGTTAGCACTACAGCCTGTCACGTCGGAGATCTAGGTTTTTTTCCCGCTTTCGTGAAAAAATAAGGTTTTCTCCCCCTGATTCGCTCGTGTAGATTAGTAACCAAGAGGTAACGTGCTTGGCTTCAGACTGTCAGGCTTCAAAATATGTCAATCCTGTGTCTGGCGGGCTTTCGTATAATCTAATTCATCTCGCCATCTACTGAACGTACTTCTGGTCTCGTTTAGGCTGCACATATACATTTATGTGCACAAAAGTGACATCAAACCCACTTGAAGTTGATATAACCCGCTATAAAACAGATCACAGACGAGTATGGTCGTGCTCGGCTCTTAAAGGGTTAAAAGGGTGGTCATCTTGACCATGTGATCTGAACTGTTCGGTAATATTGAGAGGGGTTTTTTTTAAACAGGATAAGTTGACTTAATATAGGATCAATCCCTTGTCTATCTATACTTGTACTCAATACCGGACCAAGGTACGAAGCCGGACCTTGAACCACAGTCGGTTCAATCTTTCATATCTGTCCGGTCAGACCGCGAATAGCCAGTGGTCAGCCGGTGGTCAGCCCGTTCTCTCAGATAGATTGAACAATGATGCAATACATAAAGAATAGCTGCCCCTGGTCGCCACGTGACGGGGATGACGCCATAGCTCAAAGGCTATGCGGACAGGCAATCTGTTGTGATGGCAACAGAATCGGCATCTACATTTTGAAGCTCATAATAATTTGACACTTTCACAAATTTTGTATATTTTACGTGTACATCTTCGTATTACAAAGCGGTGGACACTTAATACTGGTCCACCGTCTACGACGCTGGTCCAACATCAAATCCACATTGGGCCAACGTTTTGTGTTCGCTGGGTATGTCGGCAATACCGCGATCTGTGAGCTCTCTCATGTATTCACATTGACGTGGAAACTTTACTTTTGAAGCCCTATGCACACTGACATTGCGGGTGAATAACAAAACTTTTGCGACCAAAATCGCCTGCGAATGTTCCGCAATATGAATTATATGATTTAATCTCTTAAGTAGCCAGCAACTATCTGCGAGTTATTGGCGACATGTCGGAGATCAAATAGTCTAAATTTTAGAGGGTGTGGGGATTGGTCTAAGAGTACTCTGATTCCTATCGCAGTGCTGTCGCCAACTTTATGGCTGCAATACAAATGTGAGGGGTGATCAATCTGGAAAATGTTATGCGACTGGTGTGAGACAGGTCGGAGTCGGTTGCAGAACCACTAACGAACCACAAGTAACACCAGAGAGCGTCGGGCGAAGCTGTTAGCTATTTTTATCGCAAAAGAATGACGATGGTGGCTCAATCTTTAATACTAAGCCATCTTAAACTAATCGTAAAGCCCAGTTTCAGCCATCTTGCCGTATCAGGTCTGACCGTCAGACTACCAGTCTGACCTTGACAACAGGTGTGTGTGAAGCGGGTACGAAAATGAGGGGTGCGAGCAACATGAATATTCATTATGACGTCACCGGTTTACTGACTGCAGCGTGGAGGTCACACTCAGGTCAAATTGTTTGGGCCGCCTGAATCAACTGTGAATTGGCCAGGGAAGAGGAGGGAGGAGGGGGGTTCTGAACACATAACACATATACGGGTTATCCAGGTTCTGCCGGTGGCAGACAACTGGATAGATGAAGATGAGTTTCAGCTCACATACTGCTCACCAGACTATTCTATTAATGACCCATTTAAGTACATATGGTAAATAGCTAATTAGGTTTTACAAAATCTGATGAGCCACTGTGACAATAAAACTTCTGATATAAACACCATCGTACTTGGGTGAAAATAAGTCATAAATTTGAAATATTTTCAATTAAGCTGTTATTTTCTGTGGAATTGCATAATACACATAACCATATTCCTCAGTGTCGCTTAATTGTACGCAAAACATACGTTGACCAATGTTGCCCTACCCATTAGTGTTCTGATATAAGTTCTTGGTCAGATGGAGAGATGTAGGTCAGCCCTTTTGAAAATAGAAGCCATAGAGAACTTCGCACGCAGTATTGCGACGTCATATTCACCTACGCTTAGTGGCACGATTTACCATTTGACGACATTGGAATCACGCCATGCGATAACAGACATGTAATTGTGATTTTTGAAATAATCAAATAAAAATAATAAGCAGGAAGTGATATCAAATCCTTTTATTCGTGTATTCCAAATCCCTGGTGTAATTCCCTTTATTCCACAAGCAAATATAAAGCTATTGTTACGTTCCTTATGTAGAAAAGAACTTGAAGTATTGCTGCTGCACGTCACATGGCAGCAAACACGATGATATATGGAATGTTGGTATAATTTTGGTTCAGCGTCGCAGACGGTGGGCCAACATTATACCAACATGAGGTGAATATTTGGTGCTAGCTGGCAGTACTCTTCACATATCAATTCGCAGTCAAGAGGCACTATATTCCCGCATATCACTCCGCAGTTAGCCGCCGGAAGGTTGCAGAGTGTCGAGGCAGTGCAGGGACATATTTATTGCGTTAGATGTGGTGTATAATAAATCTGCGGCCCCTTCCTCGTTCAGCTTTGCGACCCAACTGACGACCACACCACGTCACAACGGCCTGTACAAAAACAGGTTTTGTGGATTACAAGAAAACAGAAAACTAGAAAACGATCCATAATTCGATCATTCTCAAAAGTGTGTGAGCTAGCCAAGAGGAAATTTTGTGGAAAGGGGTATACAGGTGTTCAAATGACCCTCAGATGATAATTTTCAGTAGGTGTGTAAAATTTTACCTAGTGACATTTTATAAAATCCAAGATGGCCGCCAAAACCCATATGGAATCGCTATTATCACCCGATTCTAAAGTATTGATGGTGGAGTTACAAATTTTGAACGACTTAATGTCAAACACTCTATTGCGGTAGTTTAATGCACCACCACAGCGACATCAATGGGTGATCTGTGATTCAATGTTTGTTGTAGACAAAAAATACTACCAAAATCATTCCAGTACGAGTACGCCACCATGTGCTAGAGGGTTTCGGTATTGGTATCAACCCACAGTAAAGACAACATAAGGTACATACAATTTTGGAAGAACTACAATGACAACTTGAAAAGCCTCTAGTGGCATCGAGTAGATGGGAACCTCACCACTTGGTGGTCAGGTTCTCAGACATGGTATTCACTCGGGTCCATTACAAGTGGAGAGCTGTTGAATACACTTTTCAAATTACAACCTGTAAGTGGTGCCCAACACTTTCTTGTTTTTAACCTCCAGAATTTCACTCTATATTATGTATTTTATTAAGAGAGAATTGGCCATTCTTAGCAACATTTTATGCCTCACTTATTCTATGTAATGCTGCAATTATGGCAGCCCCAGATAATCAGATAGTCAACGAATGGCAATCAAGTCACTAGCAATGCCACTATGCCTTGTTTCGCACTGGTGAATACTTGATCATGGGTGCATGGAGCACATATGGTTATAACACCAATAAGGTGCACCAATGGGAGAAAAACATCAATGTCATCATAGACAACATGAACTACTTTGTCCTCAAGTGACATAAGAAAAGCAAGCTGTATATTATCACATATGCTCCTCGGACATGTATGTGATAATAGCACAGTCACGGCGTTTAGTCTTCACACTATGATAACTGTGGACAGGAACATCTGCTTCGCCAGCAAAAAAAAAACATATTATTTTTGACGCGGCTTCTGTGTGAAAACCTGTATCAAGCAATGCTTCAGCTAGCATTGCATTTAATTGAGCTTTTTAGTCACAGCGAATATCGCCTGTTATTGAGGCATATCAAGTAGTAAATTAGGCTATGTAGGCTACTCTACTTGACTCTTTATATCCTGATGCTGCTGTCAAAATAACACACATATGACTCATTCTTTACATATTCTTTGAATGTATCAACATCATAGGCCTACTGGGAGTTTCACTTCATGGCCATGTAACTATATTCAACGTAGTTGTGGCAAAGAGCAGTGTGGTAGTATTGTAACATTTATTCTGCAGCAGACACGTGCAGCCGCCAGTCACCTTCATGTGCAGCGCAATAAAAAGCCATAATTGTTACTGGTTTGATCAGATTATCCCCTCACAGTTTGACTATCTGGCTACAATATCGGAAAGCTTAATACTGTCACGCCGCTATATAAAGAAAACTCTGCCTATTGAATCACAGGTCGTATCAACTCTTCAATCAGCATACTCAGTGCTCAAAATTGTTTGGGGATACCTTTTCCTACTAAGCATTTTGTCAAGTCTCACAAATGTACCAGCCGGGACTTCTATTTGTAAGAGTTAAACCGTTGTTATCAGCATTACTGATAGTATCAGGATCAGCAAGGGGGGGGGCGGGAATGTATCGGGGAATATCGCATCTGTATTTGACAAGGGCAGCATCCCTGCTTGGTGACACCATCTCGTAGGCCTATTTTGCTCAGAACAGTTTGGATTCGTAATTACTTCCTAAAAAATCATTTGACGAATGTATCGGTTTCAAAAATGCTGCAATTGCTAAATAATCTCCAACATTTTAAACTAAAAATAATGAATGGTGTTTTAAATAAAAGAGGATTACATTCTAGATGTTGTTTTAACCCCATGTGTGTGATTAGTGACCTCACAAACATATAGTTTGGTACGAAATCAAGTCTTTATGTCAAATTATTGAGAAAACTATTGAAGAAAAGATCTTTTGGTTATGGAATGGCGGCCATTTTACAAATCGTCAATGCAAAATTTCGCCCAACGATGAGAACATATTGCAACAGAATGTTGTTCATTGGTAATATATGCCACATAACGTCTAACAGAACACTAAAAAAGCCATCTAGGACATAGCAATAATAATCAATCCCTAATGGGGCTACGTCGTCGCGTGCAGCTGATGATAATATGTACACTGATTGACCCCATGTTTCTCTTTTCAGGTGGGCCCTCAACTAAGCATGCATATTCACAGGTAAGGCCCGGAAGCACGGCTGTGATAAAAAGTAACTTAAAATAATATCACTAGCTCTAACATAAGTACGTCCCTTTGAAACAACACATATAGGACATTTTGTATGGATATAAACCTAAGAACGTGTGACTCTAACAATAGTAAATGGGATATTGCGCTATAGAATCTATTGAGATAAGGCGCAATATAAATGACTTCAATAATAATAATAATAATAATAAAATAATAATAATAATGATGGTGATTTTGCCGGCCATTTCGGAATTTTTAAAATGCCACTGGGTAGAATGTTATACACCCACCGGAAATTACTACCTTGGACTCATTTAAACCGAAATCAGGCACAAAAAATGTATACCCTCTTTCCCCCCTTTGTGAAAATTCCTCCTGACTCAGCAGGTCAAGACGGATCGTTCAGATTAAAACATGAAAACAGAAAAAAAAGAGCCAGTATATGTTATCGCTGCGTGACTTGCAAAGGCCAAGCATGCAGGACAGTGTCATGTCATCTCTTGGAGACAATACATTCGTTTTCTGATAGTGGCTGCGTGGGTGTGGTCTAAGCCATCTAAAAATATCATTTTGCTTCAACTCCTTAGCCCCCAACAACTTCAGTCTAGTCGGGTAGTTGCATGATATTAATTTCATGATTGTAAAACAGGTTCCTAGTCATGTGAAATATATTAACAACCATTTCACCCCACTCACGACCGGTAGTCAATGCAAATTCAAGATTAGATTCTTATAATGTTATTCGATATTACTTATCGGTCAGATACTGAATTGTCTCTAATATTGAAACATCTAACATTAATACCAACAGTATTAATCGCGACACATTTTATCAACATACAGGCATAAATTGTCTCCCTATTCCAGTTGTTTAAAGAGACCCCTTGGGATGAGACATTTTCAATGTTGTCAATTTTGAAAATTCAAATTATATGAAGCCATATAGCCTACTGATCTTAACTAAAAATACAAAAAAGTCAAAAAAAAATTTTAAAGTACCGAAAAAGGGTGAAATAGTTATATTTCCAGGACGTATATTGCCATGTAAACAAAACAAGTCAGCACATATTCCCACGTCTTGGCCGAGGAGATCAAAGCAATCGCCGCTAATTGGTGTCTGATTGGTGTCTTATAGTCAGGACATGAGGTGATGCACCTGCAACACTTATTGTCTGCCCAACGCTGGGCCGACGGCATCAACATGTGGCCCAGTGCTGTAGGAACATTTAATCGTCCTTCAGCGTGTGTTTAGGTATACAAAAATTTGTTTGGGTTTTAAGCGATTTCAAGGAAATGTTAATAAGAAATATTTATAAAAATCTAAAAACTTTGAAAAAAATAAAATCATGATCTGGGGGATACACTACTTCATTACAAAAATAAAAACGAAAATTGATGTCATCCCAAGGGGCTGCTTTAATACTGACTGTAACCTGTGAAAATAAAGTTATATAGCACCCCTCCCCCATACTTCATTCTGTGAAACGCAGTGACGTCATTCGGTGAAAACAAGGTTATAATATAATATCCCTCCCCCATATTTCATTGTATTAGCCGTCTCGGTGAAAACAAAGGAGGTCAAAGTCATTGAGTTTCACAGAATAGAAGGGATCTCACACTGCGTTAGCAATATCAGTCTCAAAACGGATGATAAATGTCAAAGAACGATACAGCTGTTGCACAGATGAGAATGTATTTGAGTCACTAAAATATTTACTTTTATCTGAATGGTCATTTGTGTGTAAAAGGCCAACACGATGGTACTTTAATGGTGGCCCTCCGACTACGTCGTTGCTCAACCATTGGGTGAACTAATCTTAGACATAAAGCTGGTGGATCGTCGCGAATACGCATATATAAAAGCGCACCACACTAACTTGGTGAATTCTCTTGGAGGGAGAATGGGTAGAAAATACTTTATATTATACACACTAGTTTAGTTTTTTTTACAAAGACTTGGTTTCCATGAAATGCTAAAAATTACCATATAATTGTAACATACAAAAAATATGACATTCAATATACACGCATATATATACCAAAATTAATAACACATCGAAGTCTATTTATTCTATTCATTCGGTCAGATAATGTGTTTGTTTCCCGCACCAGAATATGTTATGATTCGCTCCAGGCAGCGTTACATCTGCTTGCTTCAATCCTTACAACGCTGAATTATTGGGGTATAACACAAGAAGTTAGGTATCAAACATGTCTTAGCTCTTTCTCCTTCATTTGAATACCTATGTTATGGGTCTACGGACATCATAAATTGTTAATTTTTTCAGCGCGGAGATCGACTTTAAACGTCAGAATCTGACGTCTATAGACGTCAGATTCTCCCGTCTAAAGTCGGTCTCCGCGCTGAAGGGGTTAATGTACATATGCCGTGGTGGCTGTACTCTACTTCAACGTCGCACACAGGTGATTATAACATTCCCACGGGCAAGTGATGTTTTCAACATTTTTTCTCGCCTTGTCACCACCATTAGTCCTCTCCCACAACATACATAAAGCAGGTGTTTCTAAGATTCTCGTTTAGAAATGTGAGACGTTTTCAATCCGGCGCTGTGCACTAGTGGCAGCAAGTTTGTTTTTCTCATACCATCACAAATAAAGAATTATTGAAACATGAAAGTTTTTATTTTGAGTCAGGTGGATGGATTAGTCAGGCTCTCCGTATGTAATATGTATATCCACTGATAATGTGTTAATGACCAGGCGATAAAGAGAAATGTAGGATTAAAATTAATAATCGACAACCAGCACAGACTGCAACGTGAAAGTGCTTGTTGTGAGTTGTGAACTAGTGGATTTATTCGCGGCTCAATCCTTTCAGCACCGCCTTAAATTTCAAATTTGAAGCTGTATCTCGCTACTCCGACCCCCGGATCAAAGTGGGGGGGGGGGGGAAATCGTGTTTATTATGATTGTAAAACCAAATATGTGAGATACGTAATGTTGAAACAAAAGTTTAGTCCTTAGTCAATCTAACCTTTTTGTTGGTGGATATTGGGGTACATTCGGCTGTATTGATGAAGTCAGCGTGGCCGAGAGTGTCGCGGCTGTTTTAAAACTCCAATATGATTAATTTGATAAAATGTGTGGAAAATCGGGGACGAATGTACTTCAACCCTTTCAGTGCTGGGAGCGACTTTAGATGTCATCATCTGACGTCAAATGACGACGTCAATAAACGTCAGATTCTGACGTCTAAAGTCGATCCCCGCACTGTGAGATGGCCGATATACCCATAACATAGGTATTCAAATGAAGCGGAAAGAGCTAACTAAGACATTTATGATGATTTTAAACTGATAAAAACCTTTCGGCTGCCATGGTTTGTAGAAAAAATAATAAAACCTTGTATAAGCAGGAGCATATTATGTATTTTGATATCACAACACTGCTCTGCAAAACCAAAAGGCAGCAATGGCTGCTTACTTGAAAGTAAGCAGTCATTGCGTTCTGGTTTTGTAGAACACAAGTGTCTGTGCTTTCGTTATAGCTGCATGACATCGCAGATATCAAACAGACAAGAGCAAACGTCTTAAAACTTTTATTGTAAGCTGATCGAAATGCCTCATTTATTGCTCATTACACCAGAATCCATAGATAATTGAAAATGAAACATGCCGATGACGAGAATGAGAATAGTTCATTTGTCGTGTTCAATTAAACACACATTACAATCATATAAAAGTCAGCCTTGTGGAGCAGATTATGAGGGTTACAATTGCTTTTTGAAACAGTTTTAAAGTGTTGAGATAATCTATTTTTCATAGTCAAAAGCAGTAACTGCTTATTTGTAAAGTAAGCAGTACTGCCTTTTAGCTCTGCACGGTAGTAATATGTGTTTTGCAGATTGGAGAAGGAAAATCGTTATAAGTGACTGAACTTGAATAAAAGTTTGTTTTGAATAAATAATTATGTCGCCTTGCTCATTCACTATATTAAAATACATTTCGGGTGTATTATTAAAATATTGGTTAGCTTTTGCTAAAACCTCACCAATGCTATACTAGATCTTGTAGATCAACAAAAAACGATGTTTCTGACGTTAACAAAATCATGGGAGATTTACATAGCCACATTATTTCATTATCCACCTTATAAAATACAATATTCGCAAAAGTGTGTTTTTGAAGCATTCCTCCATTACAAAAACATCATGAATAGTAGGAAGCCCATAATGAAGAAATAATCAGCTATTCCTGTGAGTTATGCCCTCATTTCACATACCCCTTCTACTTTTTCTTCTCCTCAGCTTAATTAACTTTGTTGTTGGCTCAACTAATAAATTTACATTTAACGGCGACTGACTTTATTAAAATAGCTTTCCGTGGGATTACTGTTTTTTACCATATTGCAAATCAACCCATTAAATTCACACACATTGCCACAGTGAGCATGCGCTTTCACCTAAATTAAGACGAGCTGCAGATGAACTGCTTATTTAAGGACAGACGTGGGCATATGTGTGCATAACTCTTTAAAGTGATCTAAATGGACACGTGGTACTTTAACTATAAATTAATAAGACGCATGGATGTTTTTTCTTGGGATCCGGGCCAACAAGGACGCCGAATTACACGTGTTTCCGCATCACAGATCTGGACATGAACAACACGTATGATTTTTGAGGATGATATTAGGTCGTTTAAATCAACCCTTTATATGCCAAGTTTAATTTAAATTTTCACTCACTTAAAGTTGTGTCTCGCTACCGCAACTCGCAACTTTAAGTGGGTGAAAATTACACATGTTCGTTCAATTTGAGACCAAAACTGTAAATGTTGATGATGAAACACATAGTTTATTCCCAATAACAGTGATTTAATCTGCAGGAAAACTGGATTAAAAACAATTTAGCGTGGTTAGGTGTGCTTAGCGGTCAAAGGGTCAGAGGGTTAAATAGCGATACTGTCATTCATAATGTAATTACTAATTCTGCAATGCTCTGTCTGATATTGATCCATCCGGTATAACCGTTCCATCGGTATGGAAAGGGTGTATCTGCCACTTGGTAAAGTGGTACATACACACTTAAAATGGATCGGGCTTTAGGCCACTTTTGTGCACATACAGTCTAAATTGGGCCAAGAGAACCTCCTGAGTATGGTGAGATGAGTGAGATGACACTGCTATCCAAACACAGGATTCGAAATGAAAAGCCTCCGTCTGCGACCTCGGGAGAAGCAGAGTTCAGTGGGAAGATGCATTTTATATGCGTTCTTATTATCAATGTATTCCCAATCTGGGGCTTTTTCTTGTCGCGATGTACACCTCCAACCTCAAAAAATGACGTATACATTAATTCACTTAGAATCAGTTGTACAAATAATTGTATACAGTTATACTGTGTGTGTTTTAGATAGTTGCGTACGTTGTTGTAGTAGCTATTTTATCTCTGGTTTTGGTGCGAGAAACAGAGTGATATACCCCTATGTTCATATCTTGGCAATGCTTTTTTATTTATTTCAAGTAGTAATCATCTACATTATCCAAATATCCAGTGTTTATTATGACAATGCCACTTAACATTATTTTTATTATGTATGTCATAACATGTACATTGTCATATGATTTTAACAAATTAACCATCTTGTATATATAAATGTACATATACCTCTCTCACTTCTATGACAAATAAGTCTGCGATGGCTTTTCTTTATTTCAATTAAATATATGTCTGTCTGTCTGTCTGTAGGCACCTACACAAAATGTATTATAGGGTCTACATATAGGCTAATTATATGAAAAATGTCGTACGGTCATTCAACGACAGAATTTATGATGGAATATCCCTGACGAAATGTTTTAAATAATGAAGAAAGCTTTGGAGCAAACGTCTTATGTTTTGAGAAAATTAGTGAATACCCGCTGTGTACACGACGTTGTTGCGGTCGCAACAACGTCGTGTATCCAGTGGGTACAGCCTAGCCAGAAAATGACTGAGGCAGTGGGGATCAATAGATGTCCATCGTGTACGGTGGGGCTGTAGAAAGAGGCGAGGCCGAGCGGCTTTTTCAGCTTTTTTCGTGTGTAAGTAATTTGTCTTTATTCGCCACTCTCCCGCTCTAATGTTCTTTCATTTGCATTTGTTTCAGGGCGGCGACGGTCCGCGCCCGTTCTAAGTAACACCTTCAAATAAACCACATAAACCAATCTGCAGTCTCTGGTCAACCATCTAAATGTAATCAGGACATTTTGAGGTCCGCGGGCGTCCGACTTAAAAACCTATCACGGCTTGGGCACTCTCAGCGCGGGGACCGTTTTTAGACGTCAGAATCTGACGTCTACAGACGTCAGATTCTGACGTATGAAGATGGTCCACGTACTGAAAGAATTGCGAAAATAATAATGGCCATAGATCCATAACAAAGGTATCCAAATGAAGCGGGTAGAGCTAACCAAGACATTTAGAATTATTACATATTTAAAAAATCCCTTTGGTCCCCATGGTTTATGCAGAAAATATTTCAGCGTGGTGAGGGTAAGGCACCGGTAGAACGGGGAAACCCACAGGGGATCACGTAGATTCCCGGCGCAAAAGATTCAATTTCACGAATTCTGCCTGAAATTAGGCCGGAATTATCTACCCTCGGCTCCATTTGGTTTTAATGGGGATATTAATGAGGAAGTTCTGCTCATCGCAGGATGGGAGAGGCGCGAGACATAAAAATGTTATGCTCCACGTAACAGTTCCCTCCTGCTAATAAACCCTTTAACCGCTAAGCACGACCATAGTTGTTTAATTTTAATCTGTCTTATCATCAGGTTAACAGTTATTGTGAATGAAATGGATGTTTAAACATCAAGATTTTCAACTGTTTCGTTTCAAAATAATCGACTATGAGTAATTTTCATTCATTGAAGTTGTGGGTCGAGACACAACAAACTGGAAATTGCATGAGTATTTCAGATTTTGCTTTCATAGAAAACATAGTAGTCTCAAATTGCGTGGCACAGGCCTACATGAAGCCATTATACTTGACTAAAGCTGTATAACTGTTTTGTTTATTTAGATACTGTATTCTATGAAGTTTTAGTTGTATTTACTTTAGACGTGCACGTGTAATAGAGTTCACCGTAGGGTGAATGTGGGGTTAAATGAGTTGAGGTTTATAGATGTCGGGTCACATTGTTTTGGTGATGTAAACGACAAGACATATAGCGCCAAGATTATTAAACATAACATTACTGTTATGAACAACACTGTTCAGTATTATCAGCAATACTGTTATGAATTTATATTTTATTAAACACGTACTGTATTTTAATACAGTTCAAAATCAATGAACATAGACCAAACAATGTCATATATATTTTTTATAAGTTGCCTGTTTAAGATTTGATGAAGCAGCACATTATTCGAGCCTGCAGAATGAGCACGTTTTATGCTGCTGCTGTCCTGCAGTTCACCAGCGCCGTGCCTGCAGTCAGCCACGTTCTCAGTTTAGAGGGTAGAAGTAAGTAATACATGTTTACAAGGACTAATGGCCTCCAGTAAATTGTCTCATTAGGGCTTCTTACGCCATCCTCCTTTTTGTGGTGATGTTGTTCACATTGACCATCGGAGCACTAGTTTTGGTAAAGTAATGTTCTTCATTTTTATTAGTCTTGGTGCTGCATTGTTTATCGTTTACACTGTCAAACCAAATGTGACATGACGTCTGAAAAGATGAACTAATTTAACCCTTCCAGTGCGGGGAAAAATTAGACGACAGATTCTGAGATCTAAAGCAAATCCAGTCGTGTCTTGGCAGAGCCTTTATCTAAACTGTTTAACATTTGTATTCGCTCGGGCATTTTCCCAAGCGCTTGGAAACGGGCACATGTCATCCCTTTACATAAAAGTGGTGATATAACACTTTGTAATAATTATAGGCCCATTAGTCTTTTGTCATCTGTTTCAAAAGTATTCGAAACAGTCATTTTCAAACATATTTACCAGTTTTTGAAATTACACAATCTGCTCTCAAAAAAAACAATCAGGTTTTATTTCATAGGATTCTACGGTAAATCAATTAACACAAATATGTCACGAATTTTTTCCTAAATTTGATAAAAGCAATGAAATATGTGCGGTTTTTCTATATTTCTCCAAAGCTTTTGATAAGGTTTGGCACAAAGGTCTATTATATAAATTAGGTAGGTATGGTGTAAATGGATCCTTTCCTAATTTAATGGCAAGTTATCTTAGAGGTAGGGAACAACGTGTTATAATGAAAAACGCCGAATCAATGTGGAGGCCGATTACAGCTGGTGTTCCACAAGGATCGGTCCTTGGACCACTTCTGTTTCTTTCATACATTAATGACTTGTGTGACATGGAATCGGTGATTAATCTTTTTGCTGATGACCGATCACTTTTTTAAAATAGACAAAAACTATCACAAGTACGTTAACACACTAAATAGAGACTTGAAAAAAATATCAAAGTGGTGCAAAGACTGGCTTTTTATCCTTAATCTTCAAAAATGTGTATGCATGCTATTCTCAAGAAAACAAATACCAACTGTATTGCCGTTATTATCCTAAATGACACCAATTTAAAGTCGGTTTATTCTCACAAACACCTTGGTTTAATATTAACTAAAAAGATGACATGGTCCGAACACATACTATCTTTCACTAATAAAGCAAAACAGCGAATACACCTCTTAAGCGCCTTCAAGTTTTCTATGAGCGGATATGCACTTTTTCGATGCTATTTTTTGTACACCCTTCATTAGAATACGCAGACATAATTTTGGATAATTGTTTTAAACAAGAAAAGTTGATGATCGAAAATTTACAATATGCAGCATTACGTCTCGTGACAGGCGCGAAGAAAGGGACTTCAAAGATTGTCATTTATGCACAATTGATTGATTGATTTGGTTTATTTGATAGGCCATGGCCCTTTCAAAGATACAATACATACAAACATTTTATACAATAGTGTACAAATAATACCTATTTAAACATATGTCTGATTATTGTCGAATATACAATTTTCTCTCATCTGGAATGCGTGATATATATATAAACTAACACCTTGGATTAAACAAAGATCTTCAGTGGCTAATAAATTTTGAAAAGTTTTTTCTGTTGGTGGACTGTCAAATGAGTGCAAGTATTTTAATCTGAGGTCGTGATATACAGGGCATTGTAATAGAAAATGTAGTTCATTTTCTTCTTCCTCTATACAAAGAGGCCATATAAATGATTCGTCAACTAAAAATCGACATTTATCGGTGAAGATATTACTCATCCCCATTCTAAAACGGGCTAATAAGTTTTGATGACTCTTAATAATCAAAACACTAATATATATTTTTTTATAACGAAAAGGTTTAAATGATTTGTAGACATCATATCTTCCACTACCTTGTATTGTTTCAATCCATTTTTGATTGCTAAAATAAATTACCTTTTCCTTTAAAACCTCTATAAATTGATGTTCATTTCCGACTGTTTGAGTTTGCCAAGTTTCCTGAAGGTCACAATAAAATCAAATATTTGTTACTTTGCTCACCCAACTGTTTTCATGTTCATTCAATAGCATCATATTATACACTTTGCTATTCTACAATTTTTCATATTTAAAATTTTTATCCAATATTTGATACTTGACAATACATTTTTTTTCGTACAGTTCGTGTTTTCCAGTATCACCATAGACAAATACATTAGGAGTGATGATGGGTACATTTAAAACGCGTTTTAGGGCAAATAGATGTGTACCTTCGATGATATTGCAATTATCCATTCCCCATATTTCTGATCCGTATAAAAGAATAGGAGCGATACGGCTATCAGATATTTTTTGAAATATGTCTATCGAGGCATTAGGCAGCTGTCTTAAAGCTCTATCCACCTTTATTAACGCCGTTTTAGCTGTTGTTGCGAGGTTTTTCTGCATACAGCTTGTGCTTAGTTTTGTAGTGAAAAGTAACCCAAGGTACATATATTCAGTTACCACATAGGTTATAATTGCATATGAACCATTTTTCATGCTTAGCGAGATGTCCGCCGTTGCGAAAAACTACTATTTTTGACTTTTCAAAATTCACTACTAAACCCAACCTTTGAGATATATCATTTAAAACATTTAGCTTTAATTGCAATTCATACGGACTATCAGCTATAAGAACCAGATCGTCTGCAAACAACAACATTAATATTTCAGTCACATCGGGAAATAATTGTACACCGTGCCCACCGGTTTTATGTACTTCATTTCTTACTACCTGTATTAGGTAAGGAAAGAAAATTGGGCTCAAAATACCACTTGGACAATCAAAAAAAATTGTATTCCCCCTTCACCGCGAACATCACACCTCACTTGGCTATATATTGACTTAAGAGTGGCTAGTATATTTCCTTTTATTCCAAAATGTTCTAATACTTCCCATTAGGCATCTCGGTCAATAGAGTCGAACGCTTTCTTATAATCTATAAAAGCTACATACATTTTTTTCTATTTATGTAGATATTTCTGGATAACAGAATGTAAAATAAATGTATTGTCGATCGTTGACTATCCTTGGTCATCACTAATAACCCCATGTGTTTTTGCCCAGGCCTGAAGTCTTGCATTTAGAAGCCCAGTAAATATCTTGCTAAAGATACTGGTGAGAGAAATACCTCTGTAATTATCAGGTTTCTGAAAACAACCCTTCTTATGAATCGGTATGATTGTAGAGTTACTAGATCTAAAACGTGTAAACATTTTAGACTTTTTTATTGTACATCTGAACAGTTTCGCCTCTCGTTTTACCTTCTTCTGTGAGTTTATTGAATAAATTACATGCCAACATTCGTTCATGCACAGTTTCATCCAGTATTAAAACGAAATTACACAAATTTCTCTGCGTTAAAACAAAAGTGCCTATGCAAATCTACATTGGCGAATTTTTCGTCCCTAAGTGATCATTTATATATCAAATCATGTATCGAAAGCCCTTCATGTAGTTGCAGTGTTGTTCCTGAAACACCAAAACACTACTTCTTTGACTGCTTAAACTATCAAGACCAACGACAATAATTATTTAGTTCCATTAACAATTTTTTTTCTCCAGATTACCCACTTTCACTTGAAATATTGCTACGTGGTAGTCCAGACCTGACAGTTAATAACAATGTTTTTCTCACCACTGAAGTCTTAAAATTCATTCATAACTCAGCTAGATTTATGTAACAACTTATTGCTACTCTGTCTCTCTCTACTGGTGAGCAAAGGCAACATAATTATCATATAATCATAATGTATTACAATGGGCATGTGTTTTGTGATTATTCATTGTTTTCTTTCTATCTTTCTCTTGTATTCTATTCTATTCGAGGAAACCACTCAATTAGCTTTTTGTAGCTATTATGTAATCCTCTCAAAATAAATATGTTTATACTAAATCCAACTGAAATGTCATAGAATGCAATATAGAAGTCAAATTATTGCACACTTGAGGTTGCGTCTAGCTACCACCACCCACAACTTCAAGTGATTACAAATTATTTAGATGTGTGTAATTTAATAGGAAATATACGCCAATATCGAAAATTCAATGCTCATTTCTCTTGTAAAATTTCTTGTGTTGCCCCAATGCTGGGATGATACCGGCCCAGCGTCGTAGACGGTTGGCCAGCATTAGATCAAGCAAAAAGGTAAACACGGTTTTAGACGTGATTAGCACTTTAAGAGTTATATAATCGATGCTCCCCTATCACTTATTTAAAACATGTACATTGTTCGCGTTTGATAATGACATAAAATAACCACACAAAAAAATGTGTAATGCTGAAGTGCATTGATTTAATTTGCTGGGAAATGATTAATGGGACTGGCAGGGTATAAATTATTGATTACATAATAAAATAAATGGTGTCGCTGAAGAAGTGGACTCTTTATGGCGGGTGAATAACCCAGAAGAGACGAAATATTCACCCAATGCCCGTACAAAGCTGGCCCACCGTCTCCGACGCTAGCCCCACAGTGTAACAACATCGAGAGAACGTATCGTGTTTGCTGGGAAATCATTTCGAATAATATCGACAAAAACGAGCGCGTCATTAATTTGCTATCGTATAAATAATGTCATGTTGCTCGTCAGTAAAACTAAACGTGTAGCAATAAAACACAATATACACTTTACAACAACAAAACCTGTAATTATATTATCTTGGTCTACATACTGCAAACCGAAAAGAGCTTAGTTGACAATGATAAAAATTAGTATAATAATGCGTTATAATAAAAATAGTACAATACATTTTAATGAGGACGTTGAGCCATTTCAGCGATTATACTTGTACTTTTCTTTCATAAAACTAGGTCATTTGTATTCACCTCGAGGTGGGCATTGTGACAGCAATTCAAATATCAATGTAAAGAAAAATACGAGTAAAATGCTGTAGGTCAGGGGAGTTAGTTAACACTTTAACCCTCAGGGCACTGAATTACTTTGAACAAACCATAGTGACCAACTTTTTTTTAATTTGAAATCATCACAAATGTCTCAATTAGCTTTTTCCGTTTCATTTGAATATCTACATGTATGTTATGGGTCTGCCATTATAAACATCGTACTCTTTCAGTGCGGGGACCGACTAAAGTCGATTCCCGCGCTGTAAGGTTTAGCCGCCGGTCACTATTATATTCGCATTTTAATATTGTATTAGTACATTATACAGCAGCTTTCAGATAAGTTGAAGACAAACCGTGAGATCAATAAGCACGACTTCAAAAGCATGGACCTCAAATCTGAATAATTTTAACGCACTCGAAGTTGTGAGTCGCGTTAGCGAGACACAACTTCAACAAAGTGCAAATTTAAATTAAATAGATTGGCGATTAAAGGGTGAAAGGTGTGCTTCATTTCGCAATTAATATAAAACTAGACTATTTTAACCATAGAACATACAATTACGTCAATCGTGTAGACATGTAAAAACTGTTCGCGAGTTTAGAAAATTATGTTTTGTACATCATTCTACTCAGTATTGTGGGGATCCTCCGTGACCGAGAGGTAGCGTGCTCGGCCTCAGACCTCCAGGGTTTGAATTTCGAATCCTGTGTCTGTAGGGCAGTGTCATCTCACTCATCTCACTATCCTCAGGAGGTTCTCCTAGCCCAATTTAGCCTGTATGTGCACAAAAGTGGCCTAAATCACGATTCATTTCATTTCATTTGTACAGCATTCTACTATTAAATTAGTATATACGTCTTGAGGCCCTCAGGCAGATGAGCTTCGGCTCATTGAGAATAAAGATAGTATAATTATTATATTATTATATGGTTTTCATTATAATATTCTATATGGTTCTATCTACATTAATCTGATGCCATCTGTTTTAGTTTTTTGATTCATTGAATATAATAGTCAATAGAAATGTATATTTTCACGCTTCATCCCTTAGCCCTTTGAACCATCATGATGCAGCGAATCATCATTTTGCATGTATGAAAATTGACTAAGTTTCCAACACCAAAGAATTTGAAAATTCAAATGTTGATGAAGAAAAACTGTCCATGAAACTGTTATACCTAGGGCAATTCTCTTTGATTTTTCACACACTTCAACAGATTTTTATCCACTGCAATTTGGGAATTGCGATAGCGTTATTCGCGGTTTGTAGTGGATGAAGATTACCATGGTAAATTCAGGCTTGAAAGGGCTAACAAAATACATTCATGACCATTTTCACTTGGCACTTCGAGTCATCTTCGTCCACTGCAAGTCGATAATAATGCGACAGCAATTCGCGGCTTGTAGTGGATGAATATGACAATTCTACATTCAGGCTTGCAATGAATAATCCTAGAGCCACTGTGTAAGCCCTGATATGATAGATGCATGCACTTCTTTTGTTCAGTTCTTTTTTTTGTTTTAACGAAGGAAAACACAACAATGTATGGAGTGATTCAGTATCCCCTTCTGTGTTAGATCTGCAATGTTAGCCATCACACCAACAGATTGCAAAAAATAAGGTTTACTGAGCTTGTCATTTTACGACATTTTATCACTGAAAGTAGCATAATCTCTCAGTGTGCAGCAGTATTCTGACCCTTTCAGCGCGGCGACCGTCTATAGAATCTGACGTCTATAAACGTAACATTCTGACGTTTTAAGACGATCTCCGCTGAAAGAATAAAAATAATTATAATGATCGTAGACACATAATATGTGTATTCAAATGAAGCGGGAATAGCTGACTGAGACATTTATAATAATTTCAAGTAGAAAAATCCGATATTTCAGCGCTGTAAGGGGTTAAACATGCTAAACACGTAATATTTGTGGTTGGCGTGGGCGAATCGTGTGACAAAAAATGTTTGCCTCTGTGGAAATTATCCATTTGAAAGAATGAATGGAAAGAGAAGTTGATTTATGTTCTGCTGGCATGCAAGCTTCAAACTCTATTAACAATTCCACCGTCTCTTGCTTTTTTGTGGATGAAAAATTGTTTCAAATCAGACATGACAGGATGACATTCAATATTAATAAACAGAAAAATTATTTTTCTTAATTTAAAATAGGCCTAATTTAATGCGTTATTATAAGCCATTTCGCTTTTAAATCTGAACCATTATAAAATAAATCTAATTATGCACTTAAATTAAATGTTGATGCAGGAAATGAACTGCGTGCATTATTGTTAATATCCACTTCCAAACATTTTGATGCATAGAATTAAAAAAAAAAAACGAACAACGAAATTAGTTTATCTAAATGCAAAATTATTTAATAAGCGTGGAAATACACTTCATTATTAAGAGTAAAGCAGTGTTTTGTCAATTGTGACTGGTATGTTCCCAGCAAACATTTGTATGACGTTTGTACAATGTTTGGCCAACGTCTAAGATGTTGGGCCGTCGCTGTACAAATGTTATACGTATGTTGTGTGTTTGCTTGATTGCAAAAGTGTTTTCCCTCTGCAAATCATGAGATTTGAAATAAAAAAAAACTGGTAACGTTACTGATTATAAAAATATCGTATCTTAACACTTTACCTTTTGAGCCCAATATATTAACCATGCCTTTATGCAAATTCTCAATTTAAATGAATGAAGTAGCTGTTGATTATGAGGGATCCTCATATGATCGGATGTGATAGAGAAGTCGTTTTTGATAGCATAGAGTATTTAACCATTTAAGCGCTAAGCACGACTTCAATCATTTATCAGGATTGAAATCAGGAATAAAATGATTGTTCGAACACCAGTATTTTCAAATGTTTGATCTCGAATTGAACAAATATAAGTAATTTCCCCCCACTTGAAATTGTGGGTTGCGGTAGCCAGACACAACTTCAAGTAGGTAAAATTTAAATAAGATATCTTAGCGAGAAATGGTTAAACACACTTCTGAATGTTGAGTTTTGCTTTGATCAGCAAGATTTAAAAACAATTGCCCTCTAATTTGACAAATTTGAAAAAAATTACAAATATTCACTTACACGAATCAGCGGATAGCGTCCGCCCGCGAGACCCAACATCGAGCGAATAGAAAAATCAATTGAATGACTTGGTGTTGAAAGAGGTGTGACAGGTACCGTTAAACTAAGACGAATGAATCGTTACAGCAACAAAACTATACACATGATATATTCAAATGTCCTTGATGTGCAGCTGCCTTAATAAACTTCAATAATTTCAACCCACTTGAAAGTGTCTCGCTGATGCAATCCACAAATTATTTACGAAAACGATAAACATAACATGGTTCTCCTCTCGTGTCACATTCGGATCGTATTATTCAGGTCTAGATACCCTCTGGACCAATCCAATTTTTTTAGTTGCTTTGTCAGCCACGTGTGTTGCGTGATGAACTGCGAGGCCTCAGATTCCAGTATCGCGATATAAAACAAAAAGTATTTATGTGCGAGACTGTAGACAGTTAAGATAACTTTCAAAACGTCACAGACTTGAAGGATCGTATTGTCCAAGTTGTAAATATTTCTATACGACCCCTTTATCTTTAGGTGATAATAAAAACAATTAAATCGCAGTAAAATAGCGAAGCCTAGCTGAACCTTGCGTGAGTATCAAATATATCTGATTTTGTTTTTGAATTATCAATAATTTTCTCTTGAAAAGTATTTTTTTAAATTAATAGTCCTGTCCAAATGTACTCAAAAGCTCGTACTTTCATGCGTGAAAAGTAAATGCAATTCCACGTATGAGCGAACATATCGACTGGAATTTACCATCTAGAGAGAAATATTTATTATTGCATCATAATTCACCGTGACATCTCTGATTCTAATGATACGTTACAATCCGCCAAACACAATGCATCTGCGTTGTGGTAACGCTGAGTGAACGTTGCACGCGTTGGCCCAATCTGGGGCCAACTTGTGCAACGTTCACACAGCATTGCTGAAATGGGGGTGATTGGAAATTGGACATTATCTCTGGCAATAAAGCTGTCAGAATTAATACAAGGCGTTATCACTTGGAGAGCGCAATTAAGCAATACCAGATTTAGGGATTCCGTATTTGACAATATCTGATCAATTTGACTGAACTGTCAGTCTTTGAACACCATAGAGCTTCAACCCCTAAAGCGCTAAATTGGCTTATATAAACCATGGAAACAAAAGTGTTTTTTGAAAATGAAATCATCATAACTGTCTTGGTTTGCTGTTTTCGCTTCATTCGAATACCTGTGTTATGGGTCTACGGCCATTATTAATCTTACACTGCGGGAATTGACGTCAGAATCTGACGTCTACAGAGTCTGACGTCTAAAGTGGATCCCCGCGCTGTAAGGGTTAATGCACCTTGGCATGTGTGTAGCATTGTATACGTGGCGGCTTCTCACTCACCTGTGATTAAATATTTTAAATAATTAGCAGAAAAAAAGAAAAAAATCGCCTTAACCCATAAACAGTTCTACGTTATACAGTTTAAATTTTCACCCACAACTTCAAGTGAATGAAAATAGCTCCAAATTATTTATATAACTTGATAACAAACATTTGCAAATCTTTTTGCAATCCCAATAACAGAGATTTAAAACTCTAAAAAACCGGATTAAAACGAATATAGTCGTGAAAGGGATAATGTAGGTGATAATATTTTTTTTTATCAGACTCTCACTGAAAAAGCTATTTTAGTTCAGATTCAGAGAGCGTGGTATAGGTTTTTTTACTGGGTGTGAAACAATGTTACATATATATGATGTGTTTTGTTGATTTCAAAACAACGATAATATTGCTGCAAACAAGACGGAAAAGTAAATGAAAGACGCAACATACATATGTTAGCAATAATAATTTTGTTGTCACCTATATCATGACTTTTACAAACATGCTGTGCGATGCTGTAAGCCTATTTTTAATGTGAGGCGAGAATGTTGGAAACGTTGGCTATTGTTTTAAAAAAAATATTGATCAACTTGGACCGTCAAAACTGGTCAAACCACGTCAGTTATGTATGCTTGTTATGGATGCTTGTTTGGCTTACTTGTAACTCAGGCTCATTTTGATCATTGTCATCAAACCATATAAACCTATGCTATTTTAATGTTGGACCAGCGTCGCAGACGCTGGTCCAACATTAAAACAACATATGGTTGTACTTAGAAATGCATTGATGACGTTGCTCAAATGACAGTCACGTAATGTCCTAACTAAAAAGCATCGCAGCATGTAGGGTGGATATAGCTTTCTTGGACGAGGACGTCCCGCTCTTGCTGGGATCCTGGTTGTCGTTTAACATCAGCCTGCGCGGAATGACGGTCTCCCAGGCATTGCCAGGAAAACCTAGTACCGCGCATAAACCTGTAAACTGGCTCATTTGATGGACACTCATTGTACTTGTCATAAACAACCAACAGGCAAACATGATAATGGGTTCCATTAATAATGCACGTGTCACTTGTTCATTGGCACTAATTGTTACAAGGCTGCCAGCCAAATCCCACATAGCTTGTACATCGTGCTCCAGACAGCCGCGGCGGAGACGGCCGCGGAGTATCAGGTAGTTTATGGTTTGCGCCACACATATTATTATCCACGCGGTGTATTTCCAGCCATATCCAAGATAAAATTTATATAATTCTTAAAAAATGGAATTTGAATATTTTGCTTTCATCTCTACAAGTGTGAATTGCGCTGTTCCTGTAATTGGAATTTCCACCCCCTTGAAGTTGGGTCTCGTTGACGCGATGCACAACTTCAAGTGAGTGTAAATTATTCTGATTTCACAAAATGGAGGTCTGCGAATTTGAAATCTTGTTGATTCGTGTAACGTTTTATGCTTAACATGCCTGAAAGCTGGTATTGAAAGTGCAAAAAAAAAAATTAATCATAACGAATATAAGCGTGACCGGTGGCTAAAGGGTTACAGTGCACAAAGTATTTCAAACGTAAAACATTGGACGACCTTTAAATTGGCTCATTTCCGCGCACGATGGCCAAAAATCAAACCACACTTTACCAGGGGATTAAATCACATAACTTCAACTAGGGGGGCACCATTCTATCTTTAGGGGGTGGGGTGGAGTAAATAAGTAATATATTTCAGGAACTGTTCTGTAAAATCATGTATGGTATGGTATGATATCGTTTATTTGACTGACATGTACATTATTCACACATGACATATTTAATTAAAAAGCCTTCTGGCTTATTAGTCAGTTTAAATTATTATATAATAAAACGTATACGTATGCTGTGAGTGATATGACAGATTACTCTCCAAATAAAAAATCGTGACATTGAGAAATGAGTACCAGTTTAGTCAGTAGTGATTGCTGTTCATGGTTTTTAAATGCTTGTGTTGTAATATTGCCGATCACCATGATCAAATTATAAAGGGCTAGGGGAATTCGAACATGTTTGGTGGGAACTACGAACCATAAGGCTCCAATGGATTCTGTTTAGCTTTCTCCCAGGTGTACATTTACTATTTATACTCTAGTGATATTACCTTAAGTATATATTTTTATGGTATTTGATGTCTGTTGTCATTAATATTGTATCTAGCTAGTATACTGAATAAACTGAATTGAATTCTATATACATATTATTTTAATAGAATATGACGTCTACAGACGTCAGACGCTGACGTCTAAAGACGGTCCCATGCTCAGAGGATTGAGGGCAGTTTACACAGCCTATGACAGCATGTATATCGCACGATGAAGCCACATCGCGCGATATTTAGACCGTTTACACAGTCCGCGCTAAGTAGTTCTGATCTAATTTTGGGCCAGCGTCGCCAATGTCTTGATTGGATGAGGTACATTTCATCGCGTTAAATTTGAGTAAAAATCGCTTCTGTTTTCATCTGGAATTTTCGGGCGCTATAGAGGTTTATCGCGTCGTGCTCTTTGTAAGTGGCATCACTAAAATAAGTGATATCGCTCATTTACTGTTATTACCACGGACTTTGTAACCTGCCCCATCAGCCTGTCACATGACGAGATCAGCTAATCACCGCCGTCATTCAATTGTTATTTAGATTAGGGGTTGAATACATAGTTGGGCGGACCTCTGTCATCGCGTGCACGGCGCCCCAGTAAAAAAAGACAATGACCCAATGCTGGCTCGATGTTGGGCTAGCGTCGTGGACGCTAGCCCAACATTGAGACAGCATTGGGTCATTGTCTCGTGTTTGGGGCAGTACTAATAACAGCACTCAACGAATCCTTCCTTGGAGCTAAATGGTGCATCTGCCAGCTCGTAAAGTGGTCCATACACCCTTTCCGCGCCAAAAGATCCTGACTCGTCCTGCCATGGTGATAACAATACCTCATGAGGGTCCTCATGAATCATTCATGGACAGCTATGAGGGGCCCGCCCCTCGCCGGCTTAGCAGACTTATGGAGGCGCATTATGATTCTATGTCAAAACGGCGCAGGATAATCTGGGTTTCGGGGGAGGAGAGTTCGCACCCCCGCCGTGCGAGTCACTCCAAATGAGAGCGTGTCATGTCTGCCAAGCAGCTACACACAACACTATTCATTACAATTATCATTTGCCAAGCAAATAAACGGATTCCACTTGCATTTAGTTACCACTGACGCTTTCAGCACTGGGAGCAAGGAATATTCTAAATTCCTTGCTGGGAGGGACTGTATTATACGTCATTGACTCATTCAGCGCAACATTTGTAATTTTCATCCACTTGAAGTTGTGTATCGCTACAGGCGACACACAACTTAAAGTGGGTAAATTACTGTTATTTGCTAAACCTGAGTATAATTTGTTGGGAATACCTCTGAATAAAGATAAGAATCACCCTCAAAAATGCCACTTGAACTCAAACCCTTCAACCTCCGGTCTCGATTATATTCGTTTTTTTTACATTTTTTATTAGCCATATTATATAATTATTACATATCCGTTTTTTTGTTAAATTTAAAACGTGACATCAATCAGCAAAATTTCTGAATCGTTGAACTTTTTTTGCTAAATCTAAAAAAAATCACTCACCTGAAGTTGTGGACCGCGTCAGCGAGACACAATTTGAGTTGAGTAAAAATTCCAATTGATTAATTTAGCAGTTAAAGGGTCAAAAATGTTATAGTCTGAGCTGATTAAAGCAAAAGCACATTGACTTGCCATATCTGGTTATAAATGTTCTATATGAACAATTTATAATAATAGTAGTCCGAATAATATTAAGATGTGATGAAAATGATATAAAAAATACCACAGAATTAGAACAGTGGAATGCTAACATCGCTTTCGCACAAGTGAACTTGAGTCCATTGGCCGATCACAAACGGGGTAATTGGTTATTTCCGGTTTAAAGTTGTCATCAGTCATGACAGTAAACAAGTCCTACGGTATATGGTTATTTTTTAATAACTTGTCACTATATTTAAATTATTGAGACAACTGGCAGTCATTATACATGTAATATGATATGATCGTGCTAAATATACAAAATTAACACGCTGTCAACCGAGGTTTACTTTGAATTTTAGCACCAAGCGACGGCGTGTGCCGTGAAATCTGCCTGGCCCTGGCCATGCCCCTGGCTTTTAGCCTGTTGTCGTGTTGAGCGGCTGGGCAGCCACTGTGAGTGTGACCTGGTGACTGCAGCTTCTCACTCGCTCACTTTTCTCACTGTCTCTGACAGTCACTGCATGTAGGCCCTACTCAGGCTACTGTCAGTGTCACTGTCAGCCACTTATGTAGGCGCCCACACTTTATACGCCAGCATTCTGAGCATGTCTCAATGTCAATGAGTGTGACTTGTCAGTGTCTCTCGGTCAGTCAGTCTTTCAATCTTCTCCTAGTAGGCCTACAGACGTCTTAAGTAGACATTTCCGAGGAGTTGTACAAGCCTAAGCCCTAATCACTAACTGTGAATACTATTTAAGGGTATTGCAAAGATAAAAACAAATCCAAACATCCAAAACAAATTTGGAAGTGGGTGGGTGGGCCCAGGGCCATTTTAGATAGAAAATTGGAAAACAAAAAAAAATTAAAATCTTTGATTATTGGTTTAAAAACAAACAAGACTACATAAGTCCAGGAGCTCCCGCGACGAATTAGAATTTGATTTAAGCAATTTTGTGTAGGGTTTTTCATGTAGTCCTAGGCTAGGTCAACAAGACGCAAGACAACTAGGTCTAAGAAGCCCAGTCTAAGAGTGGGATAAGAACTAGACAGTCTGTCAGAGATTGCAAACCTCCATTGAAATTAATGATCCTAATCAGTATCCCAGTAATGATCTACCTATCTGGCACGGTTTACCCTATATCAGGCCAATCGAGGTAACTAATAGCTGATTTACGGTCATTTTGAATTCGATATAAATTAGTCAAAAACTTAGGGTGCATCCTCCCCCGAAACCTCAAATTTTGTTTTATAGTAATGGACTAACATCTAACACAGTTTGCAAAATATTGGGCATGTGAAAGTAAATAATGGCCGATAGGGGGCCATTTTGAATTTGAACGAGTCAGAATTTTTCAAGATGCATCCTCAGCTGAAATCTCACATTTCATTCTATAGTAATCGTCTAGCTATCTAGCACGGTTTACCAAATATCGGCCATGTGAAAGTGAATAATGGCCTAAAGGCGGCCATTTTGAATTTGATCAAGTCAAAATTTTCCAAGATGCATCCTCAGCTGAAATCTCACATTTCATTCTATAGTAATGGTCTAGCCATCTAGCACGGTATACCAAATATCGCCCATGTGAAAGTGAATAATGGCCGATAGGAGGCCATTTTGAATTTGATCAAGTCAAAATTTTTCAAGATGCATCCTCTCCTGAAATCTCACATTTTGTTTTATAGTAATGGTCTAGCCATCTAGTACGGTTACTAAAAACCGGCTATGTGAAAGTGAATAATGGCCGATAGGCGGCCATTTTGAATTTGATCGAGTCAATTTTTTTCAAGATGCATCCTCTCTTGTAATCTCACATTTTGTTTTATAGTAATGGTCCAGCTATCTAACACGGTTTACCAAATATCAGCAATGTGCAAGTAAATAGTGGCCGATAGGCGGCTATTTTGAATTCGATTGAGTCGAAAGTTTTTAAAAGGCATCCTCTCTCGAAACGTCAAATTTTGTTTTATAGTAATGGTCTAGCTATCTAGCACGGTTTACCTGATATCAGGACTATCGAGGTAAATAATGCTGATTGTCGGCCATTTTGAATTCGTAAGTTTAAAATTTTCAGGGTGCATCCTCCTCCGAAAACTCACACTTTGTTTTATAGTAATCAGGTAATGGTCTAGCCATCTAGCACGGTTTACCAAATATCAGCCATGTGAAAATGAATAATGGCCGAAAAGGCGGCCATTTTAAATTTGATCAAGTCAATTTTTTTCAAGATGCATCCTCATCTGAAATCTCACATTTCGTTTTACAGTAATGGTCTAGCCATCTAGCACGGTTGACCAAATAACGGCCATGTGAAAGTGAATAATGGCCGATAAGCGGCCATTTTGAATTTTATCGAGTCAAATTTTTCCAAGATGCATCCTCTCCTGAAATCACACATTTTGTTTTATAGTAATTGTCTAGCCATCTAGCACGGTTTACCAAATAACGGCCATGTGAAAGTGAATAATGGCTGATTGGCGGCCATTTTGAACTTTGACAAAATGATTTTTTTCAAAATACATCCTCTCCTGAAGCCTTACAATTTGTTTTATAGTAATGGTGTAGATATCTTGAGCGGTTTTCATGATATTCCACAATATCAGGCCTGTCGAGGTGAATAATGGCTGATAGGCGGCCATTTTGAATTTTCTCAACTTCAATTTTTTCAGGATGCATCCTCTCCTGAAACCTTACAATTTATTTGATATTAATGGTGTAGCTATCTTGAGCGGTTTTCATGATATTCCGCAATATCAGGCCTGTCGAGGTGAATAATGGCCGATAGGCGGCCATTTTTAATTTTATCGACTTGAAATTTTTCAAGATGCATCCTCTCCTGAAACCTCACAATTTGTTTTATAGTAATGGTGTAGCTATCTTGAGCGGTTTTCATGATATTCCTCAAAATCTTTCAGTCGGATTTACCGATGTTATAAATTAGGTCAAAGTGCTGGGTCAACTTCAAGGTCAAGGTCCAAAAACCTGAAAAGGCACAACTAGGGACCTTAGAGAACATGTATGTGCAATATGACTGTCATCGGCCCAGTACTTTTCGAGATCTGCTCCGGAAACGAAGTGCGCGTCAAAACGTCTAAATAGGTCATAGTTCTGAACCAGAAGTAGGTCAAAGTTCAAATACCCCAAAAGGCACAACTAGACCCCCTAGGGGTGTTGTGTGTAAAATTTGAAGACAATCAGACAAGTACTTTCAGAGATATGCTCCGGAAACGAATTGTTTACGGACGGCCCAACGGCCCAACGGCCCAACGCCGTCACATCATCATTTTCTCCTCTGCAACCTTGCGTATTGAATTCAGATTAAAAATATTTTAACCCGTCCATTAGCCACCTGGAAGTAACCCACATACCAAAAATTGTTATCCTAGCTTATTTTCTCACAAAGTTATAGGCAAAAGAAGAGGCCAAAAAAAAACGGAGGTAGAATCCATAGCTCCCTTCGCTCACCTACAGTGACGGCGGGAGCTAAAAATGGCTGGGGGGTGGGGTGAGCTCTATCCAAATTTTAGGATGTCTGGAATTTTTTTAAGTTTGCAAGGCCCCTAAGGTCTAGATCTAAATATCATTTAAAAGCTGACAGGTCCATGACCATGTGGGGGGCCTACCACTGCAGTGTCACCGGACAAATGCTGGATCAATGTTGGGTTAAGGTCATCATGGTCATAGTCTCCTTGAAATGCAAACCTTGTCAGGTTCATTCAATTTTAACTTTTATTGTTTTCACTTTAAATTTATTTATAGACTATCAATAACAGGGCAAGCTTAGATTGTTTGACAACCATGACTAAAACTAAGTGGTGGGCTATAGTCCCATGGTGATGCCGAGCGAAGAAAAAATAATTATTTATTGTATGGAATATTTCAGTAGTTAAGCCTGAACCTATTTGACATTTTTTGTTGCAAATATATTGAGTTAATTTAATGGTTTTATAAAGGGATGTAATAATGTCAATTTACTAGGCCTATAATACATGTCAAATAAACTGATTCCACATAATTTTACACAATTTTCAGGCTTTTGACTGATAAAAAACATATTTTCACAAAAGTGGTCACTGTAGGCCTATCATAACATGGGGCACAATATAACTCATTTGAAATTTAAATGAACAACTTAATTCAGACTACTGCTATTTTAGGCCTATAAGGTGAAAAAGAAATGCTCACAATTTATAAGTGCAGTGGTAAAAATTGGCAGTGGACCACTTCAGTTGAAGACACTGTATAGAGGTATACAAGCTTATTACATTATAAAATATATAAAAACAACAACAACATTGTGAAAGTGATCCAGAAAAGGATCAAACAGCCTACCGGTATATATTTCACTGCCAAAGCAAACCAAATCGAAGGCGAAAATACGCCTTCAAGTTTAAAATGATAAAAACGTGTTTTTCATAATTTAGGTGCTCGCGTTGGAATGTTTCAGGCTTTATACTGTATTTAACTGTATTTTTTCCGACCACATATGTGTCCTAAATTTGCAAAACAAAATGTGAGTACCAAGGCAATTGATAGAAATACAGGTAAATTATGCACATTTTAATCATAATTATCATAAAAATACAATACACGAAACAAAATCAATATAATAACAAAACTTCTATTATGTTCATTGACAGAGAGACTCAATATGATACTAAATGTCAGTGTGATAAAAATAAAAAGTATAATAAAAAAAATATAAACTGTATATGAATATATATACAATTTATACATTAGCCAAAAACAGCTTTTATGTAGATCTAGGCCTATAATAAAATAAATCATAAAATGTGGGACATGAATATTCTATGAAATATTTTTAAAACATTATGAGAGCTTAAAATCTATGTCACTACATGTACCACTATATTTGTATATCTGGACAATTTATTTAGTTATTATGCTCTTTGTTATACTCATTTTTCAAAATTTACTTGATACTAATCTTGACAATTAACTATTAAAACATAGCAGATAATCACAGGGTTTTTTTAAATTCTGAAGCTAGTCATTTTATTAAACTAAAGGTTTTACCAAAATTTGTGAAACACATATAAACACAAAATCTTAGAAAACCAACCAAGGAATAAACTGCCATATTAAAATGGAACCGCGAAGCTTTCCAAAATGGTTGAAATGATATATTTCAATTTTGCCTAGACATAATATATTCTAATATCAAGTACCAGTAGTTTTTAACCTCTCATATTAAACCTGATAATATACATTATGTTTTTTGCAGTGACAATTTGAGTCTAGCCATGTAGGCCTATATAATTTTCTTGTTTAATATACAGACAGACAGACAGATATTTTATTGACAGAAATAAAAGTCATTACAGACTGATTTGTCATAGTAATAAGAGAGATATATGTACATGTATATATACAAGACACTGCTAATATATCTCTAACCATTCAGATATTATTACATTTTATTTTTTAACCAATGTACAAAGACACTGATCAGACAGGTGGTTGTGGCTTTCACATTAATTTGTTCTACTATATCAATGTTTGTATTTTAAAATGATGTAGAGAGCAGACTGTAATATCAGCAGCACAGGGTAGTGGAAGATGACCAGTCAAACTTCCAGAGCAGGTGGTGTAATACTGTTGTAACTGAGTAGTTCCTGAAACAAACAAAAACACATTATTAGTGGGAAATTTTAGACATGCAACAAGCTTACTGTTGTCATAAAATATGTGGATAGTTCAAAATACAGATACAGTATAGTCAACAATCTGTCTGGGTCCAAACCAGATGTCAGATATTTTTTTTTATAATTTTTTTTTATTCCATATGTCAGATATGATTTTGACATCTGCTTAGGAAATAAATCAAATAGGATCTAGATTATCTTTACATCTAGCATCAGCATCACCAGAACTATGAGGAATTAAAAGTAGGCCTATTCTTGGGGTATTCACAGCTATAATTATATATTTCTATTTCAAAATAGGCCTACAGTGCATGGCAAATAAAAAAAAATCATAATACACCATAGTCTATACTATAAACCCCACTAATTTGGGCATCCAAAATATTTGTGCGAAATTTGTCTCTGGATATTTTACTTTTAGCATAGGGCCTATATATATCCGGTGGTCCTACACTACGGGGGTAGGGGTCTAGAGTATTTTTATCCCTTTAAGCCTTCACGATGCATTAAAGCATCATTTTACATTCCTGAAAACAGACCTAATTCTCCTACGACTAGGGGTCTTAGAATGGAAATTTCCATAAAACTAGTTTACTAATACACAGCAATTTTCTTCAATTTCCCACCCACTTCAAGTCATCTACTACAAGTCGAGAATTGCGACAGCAATTCGCGGCTTGTAGTGGATGAAGATAACAATGGTAAATTCAGGGCTGAAAGGGTAAAATAAATATTTTGAGACTGAATTTTCATGAAATAAATAATTGTGTGAAGGACATGCGCTAAATAAATATTTGATGGCTTTCAAAAAAAATTTGCCTGATCGCTTCGCTCCACATCATTAAAATTTATCACGCTTAAATTTGTAAAGCCTTTTTTACCCCTGCATCAATACTAATCGGTTAAAGTCTAGTTTGAGATCCAACTTTGTAGACAAAAAATAAATGATAAATTAAGTGAAATAAATATCAGTCAGTTAATTCTCAAGCAATTGTCACACAATTTTGTAATCATTATTAGTCTATCTAGTCTTTTGGCAACAACCCTGAAAATTTAGCAAAATTCCATTCAGCATTAAAAAAATTAGACCATTTGACATGACATTTTTGTAACGCAATTCTGAGAAAAAAACAGAATGAAGTTCTAAAAAGGGTTTATACATCCTAAAAAATTTTAAGATTAATGCCAAATGACTAGAAAATAGGGTTTACAAAAATTCATGAAAATTGCTTGAGAATTGACTGACTGCAGTCCGAAAAGCTAACTTTCATTTTGGACTAGGCCTATGGCTATGCCCTATCCTTCACAGGCTCCACTGTCACCGTCGGACAGACTTCTAGACTACACAGTTACAAACACAGTGCAGTAGCTGTCAAAGCTGTGAAGCTGTCAACTCACAATATCGCGGCGCTGGCTCTGCGCTACGTCAGCCGGTGAGTTTGATATTCAACTACAGTGCAGGGGCGGATCCAGGATTTTAATAGGCATAGGTAGGAGGCTAGGTTATGTAGGTAAGACCCCCGGTCCCAGCGCGGCGGACACGGTTTGAGTTAAGGCTGTGCCTGTAGCCGTGACCGGCCTACTGACATGACTGACTGACCGTCGACGGCGTCGTGGGCGGCGATGTACGGGAGTGTGTACAAACATGGCTAATTCGAGGCAATATTGCTAATATTGGAAACATAATTAATTAAAATTATAATATGGTAAATAAAATAATATTATACATCAAATTACATACCTCAAATATATCAGAAAGATGAATTTCAGGGCTAAAACATGCAGCATCCATGATGAAAATACAACGTATTGTCAGTGTAAGCAGTGAAACCGGAAGTAGCCAACCACCCGACTGGCGCTGTCTGCTTGGACGGGAGATCGATGTACAGAAATCCCACGGAAACGGTCAAAGCTAGCATTCCATTGATATAGTTCTTTGGTTTGACCAATACATGTATATGAACAGGTAGCCTATTGAAGATAGCCTAAATTATTTATATATTTAGATATGTAAAATTTCCACCCACTTCAGTTTGTGTTACGTTGTCACTTCCTACAACAACATCAAGTGGGTAAATTGATGGCATATATCTAATTAGAAACCAAACGATAAGTTTGACCTTAGAAACACACTTTCACTACAAGGAGCCACTTTTGATATACTAACTATTACAGTGGCGACTAATGTGCCCTAAGATTTAGAAACTTAAATGTTTCTTAGTCTCGTACAAATCAATAGATTAGAAACATGCATAACTACGATATTTGTATCACATTGACAACATAGATGTTTTTTTTGTAAACCAGAGTGATATTATACTTAAATTGTGATATATAATTGTTTTTATATAGATAAGTGTAGATAAGTCATTATGTACTAGTTGCTATGCTTCTGAATTTGCCAATAATATTATGTTATTGCAGTAGAAAAGCGAATAAATAAAACATTAATGAATGAATGAGGCCCCGAGACCCGAATAACTTCAGCAGAGAAGGAATCCCGAGCTCTGGTGTAACAGGCTGTAGCGTTAACCACAACACTGCTGCGCAAAAGTAAGCATATACTGCCTTTTGACTTTGTAGAGTAGTAAACCAAGGCTCCTAAACTAGCAGCAAATGTATGATTCCTCGTTACTATCGACTAACTTCAAGAACGCGCTAAGCAATCGGTTTTCTTATCACTTCCATTTTTTTCTGGATTCACCATCTTTAATTTTGATATATTAAAAGGCCAATGTACATTTTATAAAATCCTTTTGTGTTTGTCATAAATATGGTTTGTGCCTTGAGACAACGATTACTCAGAATTTTCAAATACGGCAACTGAAATGTATGTACCTTCCTAATGATGGTAAAGCCTTGTTAAACACAACTAATAATCATGGATAACATAGAAATGACTTTTATTACGTTGCACGCTGGTTCTTCTCACGTCCACATAGAATGTAGATGGCTTCATTAACACGGTATGTCCTTGGCATGTACTGTACATTATTGGTTTAATGATAGACTAGCATTGGGGACGTTGAGACATCTTTGAGCCAACGTCGACAAGGTAGTTCTGCCCTTCATTTCCCCTGTGGCTATAGCGAGTGTCTCTGATTATTCGCCCTCCTTCTGTGGGAGTCGTAATTTCACAGCCATGTAACGCGAAAATTAACTGTAAAATGCACCTGCTCTATATGCTGAAACAATATATTGTTTGTGTTCCGTGAATTGGTTCGAAAGGGAAAATACGATGCTATGTTTCGCTAACTATTTTTAAGCAGATAACCATAAATGTGTGTGGGTTCTATAAATAATAATGATTATGACATAAAATGAGCATTACATGTCAGCATGTTATGTCAGACGAAATTTTAGTATCTTACTGTGCACTGCTGTGCAAAACCAAAATGGAGTAACTGTTTACTTTTCAATTAAACAACTACTGCCTCTTGGCTTAGTCAAGCAGTATACCAGCATATTGTAATTGTGATTATTGCTTGAGTGTATTTGACAGGTCAAAATATAGGCTTTTTGTCTGTTTGACCATACTATACATGCAGTCTGACAAGATAGCATGTGTAGTATATTTATTTTTTAACAGACTAGTGGATAAAAGTTTGTTTGTCCCCATGGAAATGAAAGTGTGCATCACTAAGCAGATAATGAGTTATCTGCCACTTCACAAAGTGGTAAATAAACGGTGTATCTGCCGCGCCACAAAGTGACATATAAAAGGTTATATGCCACTTTACAAAGTGGCATATAACCCTTTATATGTCACCATATTACTTCTATATTGAACTATTGAATACATTTTCTGAAAAATTATAGACGGGCAATCATTGTGTGAGCCTGCTAAAATTGAACTCTTGACACACAAGTTTTCCTCCTCAAAAGGTTTATATATGTTTCTCAGTAGGCCTAGGTAAAAGTACTTATAAAAAACTATGCATATACACATTGCTTATGCACATTGCACAAAATCAATATAAACAAGCGCCGAAATATTTTATACAAACCATGGAACCAAAGGTTTATTTTTAATTTGAAATTAGCATGAAAGTCTTAGTTAGCTCCTTCCGATTAATTTGAATACCTATGTTACGGCCACTATAATTAGTTTAATTCTTACAGAGCGGGGATCGACATTAGACGTCAGGATCTGACGTCTACATACGTAAGATTATGACGTCTAAGTCGATCCCTGCGCTGTAAGGGTTAAAAATGCAATGCGTTCTTCTTTGTTATAAACAACCAATAATCTGATCATAGTAATATAAAAATAACTTTTTATTATGCTGTACCTTTTTTCTAACGTTCTAACATAACATAGATTGCTTCAATAACATGCCATAGCCTTTGACTATTGGTCCGTACAACGCGTATTCTAAGTAATTCAGAATATGTCTAGCACACACAATTCAGACACGTAGTTTGTACATGACCCTGAACATGCTCAAGAAGAACAAGATCAAGAAAATAGTTTTATTATTTCAACTATAAATATTTAATCTTGAAGATTAAATGATGTGTACTGAAACAGTATTAGCTACAGCTGGTAATATAATCTAGTCTATGGTCAAAAAGTGGTCATCGTGCACCCCCCCCCCCCTACTCTCTAAGAGTGGTACCATTTTGTTCAGGGAATATTAGCGATGTTACCAGAAAAAAAATTGGGATGAAATACAGGTCTCGACCATTTTTCAAAATGGCCGCCATGAATATCTAATTTGGACAATATCTCCAGTTCTAATTGACATAGAATCAGTATTTTCGTGTCTACACCTATGTTTTCGGGGTCAAAGATCGAATAAAAATATTGGGTCATTCCTATGTGTCGAATTCGGAAAAATCCATAATGGCTGCTGGCAAAAATAATTTTATGACAAAATCACAATGTTGAAAACAAAATTCCAAATCCAAGGTGGGATATCAATACTCATTTCTAAACTTTAGGCTGGTAACTGCGCGATGTGCAAATTCAGAAACACGAAGCTATGTTTAACCCTCGCTCTGGTATAAAATATTCCAATATACATTGTGTCACTGGCAAGGGATTTTGTTTAAAATATAACAAAAAAAAACATATTTGGAACAATGGCCAGCACTTCTATAACACCCGAGCCCAAACTGGGATCGGGCTTCACATGAGTGCTACCCCAAGGTCATAGCAAGGTCATCTCAAGGTCACAGCAAGGGCAAATCAGCTGAAAATAGATGAAAATAACTTTTTGTTTTGTTTTTCCTCCAATTGTGTCCACTTAAGATGTCTATGATGGTACAAACCCACCTAGAATCAAACACAGAGCTACACCAAACACATTTCAAGACATTACAGGGATTTTATAGAGGTTGGAAGGGTATTAACATGATTAACCCCATCAAATCACCCTTATGTCAGCCCTGTCTGATGTGATAGAAATTGACAAAATAACAGGCAGATTGTCATGTTTCGACCAATCGCCAAATATAGGCCTACCATTACAGTTATTGGAGCCAAACCCAAGCAGATCTAAACATGAAGACACGCTTTGGAATTGGGTTTCATATGGGTGTTTGTAAGGTCATGACAAGGTCATCTCGAGGTCACAGCAAGGTCAAAGCAGCTCAAAGTCGTTAAAAAATAGTTTGTTTTCCTCCCAATTATATTCAATTGGGATGTCTACGATGGTTGAAAACCACCTATAGACACCAACACAGAGGTACATCAAACACATCACAGAAGAATCCATGGGTTGAAGGGGTAATACCTCATCAGATAACCCATATGGTACCCTGTCTACCCATAGCGGAAATAAAACAAATAAGGCAGATAGGATAGGCCTTCAGAGCGATTAGGCCTAACCCAAGTACACATGGTGACATGATTTAGGGGTCGGGCTTCAGAGAGGTGTCACCCAAGGTCATGAAAAGGTCATCTCAAGGTCACAGCAAGGTCAAATTAGATCATAATCGGTGAAATAACTTTTTTTGTTGTTTTCCCTCCAATTCTATTTACTTCAGATGTCTATGGTGGTTTAAACCCACTTAGACCCCAACATTGAACTACCCAACACAGATTACAGGGGTTGTTTTATAGGGGCTGGAGGGGTATTACCCCTATCAAATCACCCTTATGTCAGCCCTGTCTGATATCGTACAAATCTACAAAATATTAGGCAGATTGTCGTGCATCGACTTTTCACCAGATATTCCATGGAGATTATGAAGCACAATCCAAGCAGGGCTACATATGGCGACATTCTTTGGGGTTGGGCTTCATATGGGTGTTATTCCGAGATCATGACAAGGTCGTCTGAAGGTCACATCAAGGTTAAAATAGCTCAAAATGGTTGAAAATAACTTTATTCTCTCAATAACATTCACTTGGGATGTCTAAGAGGGTTGAAAACCACATAAACCTCAACACAGCTACACAACACAGGTAGGTCTACACACACAAATACACAACACATATACATAACACATCTACATCAAACACATCCCAAAAGATTACGGGGGTGGAAGGGATAATACCCCATCAAATCACCCTTTTGGTACCCCTGTTTGACGAAATGGAACTACCGGCAGATAAACAGTTTTTGACCAATTGTCAGCATTTTCATTACACCTAATAATTGATGCCAAACCCAAGTACACAAAGTCATTGTGATATGATTTTGGGTTGGGCTTCCTTGGGGTGTTATCCCAAGCATAGATATTCTCTATATCTCTGATCCCAAGGTTATCTCAAGGTCACAAAAATCAAGATGGTCGTATATAGCCAGCATACAGCAGCATACAACAGAGACGGCCATAATTTTGGAACATTTTGTTTCCCAAAGCTACCTAATATCTGCTTTTTTGCATTTATTTTACAGGTTTATATGAAACCAGACAATATAAATTATTGTTCTTTGGTTAATTATTTTACAGTACTTTTTATCTCAAGTAAATATAAAAAAATATCTGAAGTTATTGACAAATTAAAAGTTGAAAATGCTGTAAATAATCCAATTTCCTGGAACATCTTATGCAAGTTGACCAATTGATGTGAACATTCACACAAAATATAAAAATAAAAATATAGCATATGCCATAAATCTATGCCAAAACTAATAAATTATGTCCCACAATGTGAATTATCAAGTAGTATTGCTTTCAAGAAACCAATGTTCAAGATGTTTACTCAAAAATGCAAAGTGACGACCACACAACAAAAATAGCCACCACGAGTACGAATTCACAATGAGGGCAATATCAAGGCCAACATATACCAAGAACAAAAACAAATATGTAAATAAACTATTATTTAACAATACATATTAATGTACATTCATCTTAATGTATGTTAATCAGACATGGGACATAAACAAATAAACAGGAAACCAACATGGAGCTACATCGACTGATACTAGGTAGTTTTACTGCTACATATCTAGGCTAGATGCTGTTACTAGGCCCTACAGATTTAGTTCCTAAAGTTGGGTTCTGGCTCACACTCACTAGCTATAAAGATTGACCAGGATTCATTACTGCCGGAATGGACGATAATACAAGTAAATCAGATTAAATTAGTAAATCTATTATTCATATAGTCTAAACAATATCGCAAATATTTAAAACAATATTTTAATTATAATATTATATTTTAACTATTTACAAACTTTGGGTAACATTTTAGTCTAGATCTACATAATATTTGGAAATTACGTGAGCATTTCAAGGCCACTTGAAATTATTTCAGTTCAGTGTATGGCCACGTTTTGTCTCGATATTACTTCTTAATTTTGGGGTAAATAAAATCAAAATTCCGGTCAGATGCCTTTTATTATGCATTTTATTATTGTAACAATGTGTTTGAGCCATAGACTTCCAAAATACTGGAACCTAAAAGGGATCATACTAAAGTATGTTAATAGGCCATCCGAAATATCGGATTTAGCCAAGAATCAGCCTATCTTTTATAACCACACTAAACCTTAATATTATATATATCTAGTTTTTATATATAGCAAATTTATTTTGGTTTTCAATATAGAGATATTGTGATTTAGTTACATAATATACAAGTTCAAAGATATGAAGCTATCTTTTCTAACCACACAAAAACTTATTATTATACATATTTTATTTTTATATAATGGTAGCAAATTGAATTTGGTTTTTAATATATAGATATTGTGATTTTGTCATAAAATGATTTTAGCCGGCGACCATCTTAGATTTTTTCGAATTCGCCATAAATAGGAATGGCCCAAGATTTTTAAAAGTGGTTCATTCGATTCTTTGACCCTTACAATATGGGTGTAGGCACAAAAATTAGGATTCTATGTCAGTTAGAACTGATAGACCTCTATGTTATCTTGGCAATGCCTTTTAATTCATTTTTAGTAGTAGTCATTTATATTATCGAAATACCCAGTTTTTATTTTGGCAATGCCACTTAACATGATTTTAGTTGTGTATGTCATACCATGTATATTATCATATGATTTTAACAAACTAACAATCTTGTATATACATGTACATATATCTCTTTCATTTCTATGACAAATAAGTCTGTAATGACTTTTCTTTTCTGTCAATAAAATATCTGTCTGTCTGTCTGTCAGTTAGAACTGGAGATATTGTCCAAATTAGATTTCCATGGCGGCCATTTTGAAAAATGGCCGAATACGTCGCTAATATCATTCCCATGAGTCTTTCCTTTGGAATATAGTGGGGGGGGGTGCACGGTGTCCACTTCTGGCCCAAGGACTAATCGTTTTTAAGAGATTATCTCATCCTGAATATAAATACAATCCCTTTTGACGTAAACAGGGGTGAACGTTTCCACATGGAATCATTCGCCCCTGTCCACGATATGAAGATATAATGAGATTAGGTTGATCATTCTGGTGAGCGTTCTGATACGAGGTGTGTATGTGGACAGGCAATGTCAGCACGATACACCTACCCGATGTTGGTTCAACGCTGGACCAACGTCTGGGACACTGGACTATCATTGAACCAGCATTTCGTCAGTATATCGTGTTTTCCACTGACCAGCTCGTCAACGCATTCGCACTGGAGCCGTCCGCTCTCTATGCAGATGACAGGGACCTGCTGACTTAATAGACTCAGAAAGAACACATAACCGGTGCCAGGGAGGCTCACCCCCCGGCAGACTATAGTACCTGTTGTTTATGGCCCGGCTGGCAGCCAGGGTCTGCTTCCTATAATGTCATACAGCTGATCCGTACCTCATCCGCGGCATAATGCCCTGATCAGTACCTCATTTGCAGCATAATGCCCTGATCTATTCTGCGTTTACGATATTATATTCTGCCCAGTTCCACGTTTACGGCCGAGTCCCCTTTGCCGTACCGGGTTCACAAGTATTGCCATGATGCATATCACACATATTCCCCATATTTATGTCACACTTACATATTAGTCTGATGTATATCACACTTACATATTGCCCTGATGTACATCACACTTATATATTGCCTTGATGTATATCACACTTACATATTGCCCTGATGTATATCACACTTATATATTGCCCTGAGGTATATCACACTTACTTATTGCCCTGATGTATAGAACACTTACCTATTGATTTTATGTATAGAACACTTACATACTTATTGTAATATACAGTATGTTTAGTCAATAAAGGTTATTACTTTTTTCAAAAACAGAAGAAAATACCGTTTTCAGCATGTACAT
>OZ024915.1:55177616-55182616 GCA_964017125.1 Flabesymbios commensalis
TCCATACTGCCGATCTGTAATGTTCCACTTATACTGCGATCTGTAATGTTCCACTTATACGATCTCTTTAATTTCCATCTACAGGGAACTTTATTATTATCCAGATGTTGATTGCGCCCTGTGTGGTTTTCTGCTATAATATCATTCTGTCAGCTTATCCAAATATGAAACAGTAAAACATCTTGAATCCATTGCATTTTATAAGGCGGACTCTATATCACACATATTTTGCACTGGTACAGTACAATTTTTCACTCTTTCATTTCATATGATACCTCATTTTTTCACAATGTGTCAAATTAATAGGCATCAACAGTCTCATTATACCACTGTGGGTGACAATGTATCCATGGTCCAGTATTTTTATTGTCGAAGATGACCTGCAGATCATGATCTCGTTACACCAGAGAATGAAAGTTGTAGCTGGAATGATACATATAATACCTTTAACATTTTGAAAACAATACATTTTTAATACAACGTCGAGATACAGTTTATTGGATTACATTTACCTCCCTACATTCTGTCCCTTGTGTTACTGATGAAATAGGCCTATGCAAAAGAAAATAGAAATACAATAAATTAATTATATGTTGTTTAAAAGCTTCGGTATCTAGCTTCTATAGTGTTCTCTACTGTTTTGAAGACAGTAGACAAATGCTCAGACATCATTGATCTGAAGTTGTTTTATAGTTTGTCTTTAACGTCGGATATTGAAAGCATTGAAACAATATTGGCCTATTTATTGCTCTTGCTGTCCGTCATCTTGACAGTAAAAATGTCAGAGCTAAAATAATGTGATGTTTTGGGATACAACTCTATAAATAGAATTATACAGCTTTTGTCTAGTATGGCTGAAGCCAAACTAGAAATTGCGGTACTTGTATTTTTTTCAAACCAATGGGACATCATGAGTGTCTTTATGGTAAGTTAGAGTCCCGGGCCATGATTTGTCTGGATCTGCATCTGCATGAAGTCCTGAGGATACATTGCTGTCGACGATAGTGCCGCACCGATAGTTACTGTCTCAGTCATGTCCAAAAACACCAGCCATTCCAAGCAGACACGAGACATTGAACCATTGTTTGTTCAATATTGGGCCGACGTCATAGACGGCGGACCACAATGAAATAACATTGGTTCAATGTCTCGTGTTTGCTGGGAATTGCACCTATGTTGGATTATTGCTTAGCCATCACAGGCAATGGCTCAACATTGCCTTAATGCTTTACTATCCAGTGGTTGCTGGGATTAATTATCATTTGGTATAGATGTTTTTCGGTGGGTGAAACATTTCAAGCGATTTTCAATTGTTTTTCACCACACTAATTTTGATGCAATTTTATTGAATTTGTAGTAGTAGATATCACCAACAAAATTATTGCAGATAATTATTGCGACAGGTCCAGATTTTAAAAGGTGAGGTTTTTGTTTATTCCTCATTTTCAGAAGTAGCTGTCAAATGCAGTCTTGCTAAAAATAACATGTTTGGGCTTACCTCGCAATATCGCGAAAGGCGAAAGCTCGAATTAGATAGTGTGCCATAACCTTTTGTACATATTTCAAGGTTGTTTCTTATCAGCATGATCAGTGCACACCACCGTAGGTAGTATTGCATACTACAGAACAGTCTCAAGACCGGTTTTTCTTGGTTTCCGAGCCACAGCCGAAGCGAATGAGCAATCAGGCGGCGACCTTTTCCATATGGAACAAAATAATCCTGTCCCTAAGCCGTAATGTACTGTTGTGCAAAGTCAACATGTGCTTACCTTGCTTTGCTTTTATAATTGACAAGAAAGTGCACAGATCTCTCTTGAAACACGCATTGGACAGCGTGTTTCTTTTTCCAATGTATTATCTGTGACAGTGAGATAAAGGTGATCGTCAGGGGTGGGGTTGACAAGGCGGAAAAGTTAATCAGTCGTGGCATCCTCGGCTCCAGTGAGAGACAGCCATGATAAAGCCAGCGTGAACTAACAGGTATGATCTGTCACAGAGATAATGGTGTCAGGCTGATCCTGTGCACCGCTGCCTGGGTCTGACAGATAAGGCGCGAATTAAGAAAACAAGAAAAAATAATGCCTTATGCACGAGATTATGCATTTCTGATATCAGCCTAATCTGTATATGTCTAAATATGATAAAGAGCTACAGTATTTGTTTTATTTATTTTTCACCCCAGCTTTCAACGATAAATAACATACAAACAATAAAAAGAAAGAAATAGTGCATTTGCCATACATAGGCCTAATGTTTCGATTTCATTTAAGGCGGGGGCCCTGGTGCATTTGTAAGGCTGCCTGCGTGGAAAGTCGGAGATCGCGTGCTCGAACCCCGCCCTGGCATTCAATTTTAAATTAAACAAAATGTTTCTTTTCCGCTGACTCGTGAAGATTCAATATTGTGGAGAGCCTCCATGACCTAGAGGTAGCGTACTCGACTTCAGACCGCAAAGGCACGAATTTCGGAGGGCAGTGTCATCTCAGTTATTTCACCATCATCAGGAAGTTCTCCTGGCCCAGTTTTTGCCTACATATGCACAAAGGTGGCCTAAACCCCATCCATTTCATTTCATTATTCAATTTCACTTTTATTTCAACCTTGTCAGAAATGCAGTCAGAGGTCATTAGACTCTCTAGAAAATTGAAAATATATATTGTATGCTATAGTGGTGTATGCTATTAACCATTTCACCACTCCGCACTATATATTTGTTTCTAATCTGTTTTATAGCCGTTCAGTGATATTTGGAATGGAATGAGTGTTTAAACACCAAATTAAATACATTTGAGTAAATTCCACTTACTTGAAGTTGTGGGTGGCAGTAGGGAAACACAACTGCAAGTGGGTGAAAATTAAAATAAGATTACATAGCGCTTAAAGGGTTATGGTGATTTGTCAATTAGTAGTTTTCTTTTATTCAGTTATAGATAGAATTATTAGCGCAATTTCCCAGATGACAAAAACTGTTTCCATTTTTCAAAAATAAGATTTTCTAAATTTAATTATTAGATTGACTGGTGAATGTAATTACGGCTCACCATGTTTCAAATACGTGACGTTTCACTTTTTATATTTATATCTAGATGTCATCCTAGATATTTTGTAAAATCTTCGGCTACATGACAGAAGGAGCTGTAGCTTTTATCCTTAGTTTATCCACACCTTAATCACCTTCATCTCATATAAACCCCAAACCGCTCAAGTATACATGTTCAGGATATTTCCTTATGGTTCTTAGTTTTTCTCTTGTCCTCACCTACATGTTGCTGAAGATATATAGTCTATATGACTCTTCACTCCTGCTTGTCACGGCGATGCGGGTATGCAGGCTATTATATCCAACAAGAGTCCCCTTCTTACCGTCAGCGACGGAAAGAAGTGACACCTAGCCTGGCTTCCTGCGCAGCGCGGCTACTGCTGTGTCATCGTGGTGTTGTAAACAGGCGGTGCTCAGGACGTCCAGGGGACCGGGAGCGGCAGACAGTCGGGATGGGGACACTGATTGTGACGGACCAGTCTGTCCTCACGGAGACTTTCCTGCAGTGTCCTGGCTTGGCGATGCCAGATATCACTCACTGATAGCAGTAGATGGTGCCGCAGGATAGACAGAATGGCCGGGATGATCCCGCGCCATTGGTGGCAGTGCTGAGTGCTTCTGCTACTGCTGCTGCTACGTTAGAAACATCAGAAACAGCAGCAGCAGCATTCACAAACTACTGTTGCTGCTTCTATTGCTTCAGTTGCTGGAAGCTGTTGTTCGTGGCCCTCAACAAATGCGATGGTCTCACACGGCGATGCGGTGCAGTGCGGTGCTGTGTTACTCTCTTTTACAGTGCGATATGTATCATGTATGGTGATGCCTTACAAAAATATGTACATATTTACTAGCCTGTTAAGAAGTCCAAACATACTTCAATTGTTTTCTTTCATTAAAGCCATGTTGTCAAATGTTTATCACGGTACATGCAATTGTATGTGGATAATACCACGTCGCATTCTGTTTGTCAATTGATCAATGTCAACTTGCATGTAAAAAATCCGATAACAGGACAAGATTATTGCAAGAGCTACCAACCATATAGATAAATGTTATTTCTGTCAATTTTGAGGGATAATTTTTTAATCAGCATTTCCTTCACTCTTCCAAAGATGTGGTCCATCGTATGTGAAGTGCGTAGATCATTTTGACTGATTTTAGCACTTTGAACTTTCTGAAACATTATCCTAGCTAGTATCTCTTTCTTTGAGTGACTGACTCATTGATTCATTGATTGATTAAAGGATTGCTTACTTGATTGATTAAGTGATTGATTGATTGATTGCCTGATTGGTTGGTTAACTAATTGGTTGATTGATTGAATGCTTTACAAATTGATTTATTTATTTATTTATAGATTATTTCATTGATCAATTTATTTATTTATTGATTAATTGGTTGTTTGTTTGATTGATTGATTTACTGATTGATTGATTTATTATTTTGTTGGTTGAATAATTAAATAATTGATTAATTGATTCATTAATCAAATTATTGATTGATTGATTGATTGATTGATTGATTGATTGATTGATTGATTGATTGATTGATTGATTAATTGATTGATTGATTGATTGATTGATTGATTGATTGATTGATTGATTGATTGATTGATTGATTGATTGCTGGATTGGTTAACTAATTGATTAATTGATTGAATGACTTACAGATTGATTCATTTATTTATTGCTAGATTATTTCATTGATCAATTTATTTATTTATTGATCAATTGGTTGATTTTTGATTGATTGATTTACTGATTGATTGATTTATTATTTTGTTGGTTGATTAATTGAAAATTGATTATTTAATTAATTAATCAAAGTATTGATTGATTGATTGATAGATTGATTGATTGATTGATTGATTGATTGATTGATTGATTGATTGATTGATTGTTTGATTGATTGATTAATTGATTAATTGCTTGATTGATTCATTGATTGATTGATTGATTGA